>CM067336.1:2580000-3107500 GCA_034376525.1 Nicotiana benthamiana
TGATCATTCCTTAAATGTGGTAAAGGAAATAACAGGGTAAGGGACTTAGGATAAAGGAAAGGGTATAGATTAGGGAAAATAATATTGTATAACCACTTTCAAAATAGTAGTGGAATATATATACATTCTATATGTTATACTACTCTACACAAATAGTAATTAATCATTTAGCAAGTGTCTAGAGTCTAGGGGTGTGCATTCGATTTATCGATTCGATTTTGACCCTTATCGATAATTACTTATCGATTATCGATTTGTACATATGCTTATCGTTATCATTATCATTTCAATAAGGTTTTGATTTTTTCGATTTCAATTTTGATAACAAATAATCGATTTGATTTATTAATAAACCGATTCAAATGCACACCCCTAATCTAGTGTTTCACGTGTCGACACCCTATTTTTCTAAGGAGAAATCGGGTTTACGACATTATGGGTGGAATGAATCTTTTCCCTTTTGAGGAAATGGGATTGAAGAGTTCGAAGAGTCGCCACCTAATGATTATAGTGCATTCAGACACTTAAAGAAAAGAAGAAGGATTGTTGAAAGAAAATCAGAGTTCGGATAAGGTCTTGAGATTATCTCGAGGGAAAGGTGTTAGTCACCCCTCAAGATCCACTAGGGTGGTTCCCGACCATTCTTAGTTGTGACTTTTAAAAGAGGTGGAAACAAATAAGTAATTTGCAGATAGGAAACATAAACAAGTTGAGAATTTTTGTATGAAAGAAGAAATAAGTGATTTTTAAAAAAAAGAAAATCTTGGTGGAAGAAAAACGTTAATTTAAGAAAATAAATAAAGGAGACAAAGGGTCATTGGGTTAAATATAATATGGATCATTTTGGTGGAATACCCAACAATCATTCTCACACGAGATATTACCGCACCGGTCATCATATCCATATTCTACCATTCCCACCCCATAGAGGTTATTTTAAGCGTGTGTATTAGTCACGAGTACATAGCGCGTGCTATTACCCGTCCCATCGTATAGGTCCTAGAGGGTGTTTAGGACCACTATTCCTACAAAGGGAGGTCTAGGTTGAACCCTTAAGTTTAAAGGCAAAATACTAAACGACATACAAAAAACAAGTAGGACTTCATGTAGGGGATCACGTAAAGGCATGTAAATGGCTCACGTACCCCTCCACAAATATACATACAATTAGCACGCCCCAATCACATTTAAGGTCTAAAGAAAGTGAGAGTTTTTAAAATTTGAGTGCAGAAAGCTGAAAAACCTGGGCAGAATTATGCCGGATAAGTTGGAAAAGCTGAAGGTTAATTAGTAAAATATGCGTTATCATTTAAGAGTAGGGAAAAACATTTACAGTTACAACCATACACATGTGCAGTAGCCTGCTATTAGAAACATTAGTTTAGTTCTGGACTTGAAAATAGCATATAGTGGAGATGCAGAAGTTACTTTAGAACTACAGAAAATTGAGAAGGGTATGGGCCTTAAAAAGTTACATAACTCGTTGCAGGTTTTAAGAAAACAGTAGTCTAGTTTTGGACTGGTAAAATACTTAGTTGAAAACTTATAGGTGAGACAAGAATTTATTAAAGAAATAAACAGACTTTAGGAAGGCATATTAATTTTGGCACTTAAAGAGGTCGAATACGATTAACTGATTTTATCCGGCCTAAGGCTTGCCTAGGCATTGTAACAGGCATGCACCCTTTTTAGTTAGCTTTAGAAAATCAGTTTATGCAGTTAAATAATTAATAGGATGGCCAAAAAATTTCAAGTGGGTTCCTAATTGCATGATCTCTAATGCGTGTAATGATCCTAAAAACAAGATATCTAAATGCAGTTGTAGAATATGAATTATTAACTTGTTATGGCTATGAGAGACATCAGATTGAAAGCAAATATCCTAGGAGCGGGATTTCTATATGCAGAGTGCATGCTTTTACATGATTTCTAATGCACGAATATATAAGTGAGATCCTATAGGCATGTTTTCTACCCATACCCTTAGTAAACATACATATCCCTCCCCAATTTCACTATAATCCCCATAATTCTTTACAAATTATTACATATTAGGTAATTAAATTACAGTAATGAAGAATAAAACAAGAGCTATTCTATAGGGAGCCTTCAGCCATGCCCAGACCTCCAACCTCACTTCTTTCGAGCTTCACTGCCTTCAGCAAGAGTTTGGGTGCGGTAAAGTTCCCTTGGGGTCTGTTGAGACCCCGGTCAATACCAGGCACCCAAAACAAATCACCACTGATAAGTGCAAGTGTGGAAGTGCCAACCTTGTGCATCAAAGTTCAGTGGGTACTCAAGGTACCCAAAGCAATGCTTACACAAGGGGGCAGGATCTAATTCTAATAGTAGTGTGACTGCGAAGGAGTTTGAAGAAGTTGAGTTGGAAAAGAAAGTTTTACATGCAGGACAGTTTAGGAAAACTAGTAGAGGAGTGAAAATTTTAACTGAGTTTGAAAAGAAAACTACTTTGAGGCTAGTTTGAAAAGCAAAAATCACACAGACAGGGGTAAAGGCAAGGGGGACAAACAGCTCACGCACAATACAATCAGACACACACAAAAGGGGGAGGGTTCATGCTTCAAACATGAGTCTAGTTCTTACAGCACCAAACGCCAAATCAAATTATCCTCAAAAGAATATTCAGGCTGTGGAGTAGCCAAGAGGATGCTAGTAGTGTACAGAAACAAAGGGGAACATACATTAGGGTAGGCAAGGGGTAATGGACATGCTAGACTGATTAATTAGGCTTACTAGTTAATACAGATGCATGCAAGTTGCAATAGGAACAACAGAACCACAAGTAGAAGCACATAAGGAACAAATGAAAGTGCAACAATAATAGAAGTATGTTGTTTTGAGGCTATAACTTAAATAAGATACATACGAGTTGGAAAATAATATAAACACACGGCAGTAGTGAGCAAGGAAGTAAGCAGTAATATGCAGAGAGAAGTAGAGAGCAGAGCTGCAATATGTAGGAAGTGAGCAGCAGTATACAAGAAGGGAGCAGCAAGCAAACCCAAAGCAAAGAACACAGTAGAAGCCAGCAAAGTGAAAGTGACCAAGATTACTCAACTTTGTCTTGCATCCAGTTGAGTGTTTAGCATTCAAAAGGAAAAGGGAGAGAATATTGTGTAGAAACAAAGAGCACAAACATGTTTGTATGAAAAGAGAGAGAGTTTAGAACATTGAGTGTAAGTGATATGCAATGTGTTTGTTGGTGTCTTACAGAGAGAATAGGGGAGAGGGTACTTATAGTACTGAATACGAGTAAACAAATAAGGCATCAGTCCCTTCATCAAAGGATTGGTAGCAATCACAATCCAGTCAGTAGTTGGACTTCCCTTTTATTAAGGGATCCAAATCAAACGGTAATAATCACTCATTAAAAAGAAAATAAACCACAAAGTAATGTATAATCATATAAGGAAATAGGGTAGCATAGAGCATGCAATAAAGACTTGATACATGATCATCTAATTAAGGCAATAGGTCAGGAAAATCAATCGAAAATTTGTATACATGTATAAGGCAAAATATCACCGTAATTCTGGAAAATAATTTTCAAAATAATGACCGAGATTGAAACCCTAGGAAATAAGTATTAACTGAGGAAAGTATCCCATAAATTAAGGAAGAAATTCAAACAATAGTAAAATACGCGGAATCACAATTTGAAAGAAAGTATCACAGTCTCAAAGAGGGTTCGAGGAATCAGTATAAAATCACCGTGCAAGCAATAAGAGAAAATTTTAAGTGAAGAACACAGAAGGAACGACACATTAACAACATGGGGCATAGAACTCGGAGAGGAATCCAGAAGAATACAAAACAAGCAAATAATGCAAACACAAACACCAAAAATTAGGGTTTTATTAGACTTAAGCAAAACATTTAGGAAATAGTACTGAGAATCAAGAATTAGTACTCAAAATAAAAAGATAAAGTGATTTCTAAAAGGGGTCATAAACCCTAGTTTTAAAAAGGAACAGAAATTGTTTAAAACATAAATAATCGTAAAGATCAAGTAAAAATAGTGTATTACATGAAGCTCGTCGGAGAAGAAGGGGGTACCATAAGGTTCAAGAGAGAAGGGAGAGAAATCGTTATAGAGAGTGTGAGATAGAGATAGAGACCGGTCTCTGAGAAATGAGGGGTCAGGGAGTGGCCTTAGGATTTAATTTAGGCAATTTGATTTGTACCGTTAATCTCAGTTGATCAACAGTTCAGATTGAAGCAATGTTGGGTCGGGTTAATGGTTTGGTCAAAATGAGATATGGGTTGGCCTGAATTGAGTTCAAAATTGGGGGTTAATTGAGGCTATAATTGAATAAAAATAGGCTAGTCCTTAAATAGCCACTTTCCCCCTTTTTAATTAATTAAAAATAGTAAAAACAATTTAAAAAACAAATTAAAAATACTTACCTAGCTAATAATATGTAAATAATAATAAAAAAATATAAGTAATAATTTTACAATCCCAAAATACGTTTAATTACAAAATGGGCTATAATTGCAATTATATGCAATTTAGCTCTAGAAATGCCAAACAAATTTGTAAAAATATTGAAAAATCATATTAATTAAATTTTAATGTAAATATGAGGATAGAATAGGTTATCCACCAAAAGATAATTTTTGGAAATAATTTTCATAATTTTTGTGATATAAAAATAGGTGATATTTTGGTTTAAAATATCATTAAAATACTAAAACTCATGGGTGTGCTCATATATGCACATATACATTATTTGAGAAGCATTTAGGTATATATAAAAAATACATGGGTAAATATTGGGTATCAACATCAGCATCTATGCTTCGGAAGTATCATGACGATCTATCCCATGTGTTAGATTTCAGAACTGTCCAGTTGGACAAGGACCTGTCTTATGAGGAGGAGCCGATGGATATTCTAGACTGGCAGGTTCATCAGTTGAGGTCCAAGAGTTCCCCATCTGTTCTTGCTCAGTTGAGAGGTCAGCCTCCTGAGGCATCTAGCTGGGAGTTCGAGTCTAATATGTAGAGTCGTTATCCACATCTATTTTCCGACTCAGGTATTTCTTTCTTTTGTTCATTTGAGGACGAATGATTATTTTAGATATGGAGAATGTGCCCAAAGTGCTTCCGAGGCCTTGAAAACCTTATTTTTAATTACCTTGATTTGTGTGGACAGTTCGGACACATAGCAGAAAAGCTTAAATGTGAAATTCTGTGAAAATGCTTAATTTTGGTGTTAAAATGAATAAATTTGACTTCGATCAACATTTTGGAAAAACAGACCTGGACCCATGATTTGACGATCTCGGAGGGTCCGTAAAAAATATAGGACTCGAGCGTATGCCTGGAATCCAAATCTGAGGTCTCGAGCCAGAGAAATAAATTTTTAAAAGAAATTGTTTTTCTGAAATTGTTAAGGAAATTTAAAATTAAAATTGATTAGAATGTGTTGGTATCAGGCCCCTATTTTGGTTTTGGCACCCGGTACATGTCTTATTTGTATTTGAAGATATTTATGTGAAGTTTGGTTGAAATAGGACGTCGTTTGACGTGTTTTGGACTTAAATCTCTAAATTTGAACGTTTATGTAGTTTGATGGAAACTAGTGATTTTGAGGTTTAATTCATTGAAGTTGATGTTATTTTGGCGATTTAATCGCACGGTTAAGTTCGTAAGATGTTGTTGAGTTAGGGTATGTGATTTTCTAGGAGCCCCGAGGGCTCGGGAATGTTTCGAGGTGTTCCGGGAGGTTTTAGAACTTAGAAAAGTTGCAGAAAAGTCTACAACAGGTGCCCAGTCATTTCCTTCTTCGCGATTGCACTCTCTTTCCCGCTTTCCCGAAGCATCGGAATTTCCTTCATCGTGTTCGCTTACTATATCTCGCATTCGCGTAAGCCAAATTTGAACCCCAGTATTTTCCTCAGCTTTCAACGGTTCGCGAACGCGTAGCCTTACAGCCTTACAACTTTCGTCATCGCGTTCGCGTGGTCCTTCAGGTGTTCGCATAGAACAAATCCCTGAACCCCCAGCTCTTCTCCTTTGCGTTTGAATCTTTCCCATTATGAACGTGATGCCTTGCCCAGTTATCTTTCGCGAACGCGGTCCTCTTCCCGCGAATGCGAAGGGAAGATTTCGCCCAGTTATACTTAATTTCCAAAATAGTGTAGTCGCAGACCATTCACAAAACCACCCGAGTTTCATCTTCTTCAAGTTCCTTAGGCATCCATTGAATCTTACTTTCATCGAGACCACTTGGGTTAGTAAATTCAAACTTGTTTTCTTTATTTTCCATCATTAATTATTGAATTCCTAAGGTTAAATCATGTAGTTTAGGGTGGAAATTGGGGGAATTGGGTAGAGTTAGGGCTTTTCAATTTCTTGATTTAGAGCTTGTTTTGGGGTCGAATTTGAAAATATAATATATATTCGGGCTCGTGGGGGAATGAGTGATATTAATCTGTGCTGCGAGGTGTTATGATTTTTGGGCAGTGGCATATATATTGCGGTGTTATCGAGATTCATATTGGTAGTTGAGTTTTGTAGCTTACACCTTCATAAGTAGATATGATTATGCACTCAGTGTTCTTACAACCGATACTTGGTATTCTGTGATTATGAGCAAATTCGGCTCGATGGGCATCTCCCTATGTGAGATATTTGAGTGTATCGGGTGGCACGCCTCAACAGGGTATGTTATCTGGATTGAGTTGCACGCCGCAACAGTGTGAGGTTGAGGATAGTTGCCGTATATTACTTTGTATGCCTTATTTCTTGGTTTCTGAGGACTGTCCATATTGGGAGTTGCTCGACGAATAGCGCGTTGGTTGTGTCCTTTCCGGATTTGACTGTATATTTCTTGCTTCACCGTGGGTGTGATGGATTTCTTGGTTTCAGGCATCAATCTATTCGTGGCCTTCTATTTTGAGCATGATGACTCGAGGTGCTTCAGGTGTAACAGTGTTTGGATAGGATTGCGCGTTATGGCGGGGCCACGTGAAGTTATGGCCTTTCAAGGAGGATTCATATATTCCACTTCTATGATGTGGGACGGGGTCCCAGCCTTGTGTTGTAATGGTATTGTTGAGCTTAAGGTACAACTCTTTCGTTTGAGTTATTTTCATGACTTGAATATGTTCCGACTATGTCTTATTGGTGTGTGTGTTATGTAAATTGTGGCTTAGGCCGTGTTGATGTTTCATGTCACCGGGATGGTGTGTTTGGTCAGAAGAGACCTTTGGGGTTATTAATGGATACGAACGGATTTGGTTTCAGCTTGTTGGAAGGTATCAAGTTTCGACTTGGAGATCTGTTGTGGTATTAGTCAAAGAGGAAGAAATGTCTTCGTGAATGGTTGATCTGAGAAATGGTTATGGTCTATTGCATGTTCATTATCATTGATAGAGTATAGTAGTGTTGGAATAAGACCTTAGCTAATAAGAGGTTCCAATCGATAATTGAGTATTTTGGGCAACTGTTGTGAATAAAGACTATCGTTTTCAGGGTCGAATTGTCTGGTTTGTTGCATGGGTTCACCTGAGGTTGCAGGTATGGGTTTTTACAGCTGGTTTGGGCTTATTCTGAATATAAATATGAGGTTCTGATCTTGCATATGGTTTCGGAGGTGCAATGTGGTTCTACGGTTATGGTCTAGATGGACTATGAAATTTTAGCGGTGTTGTATTATCAAGCCTATGTGAGTTAGGGTGACGTGGGATAACCCCGAGTATATGTTAAGTAAGGTCATTCGGATATTGGTTGGCTCTTAGTACAACTCTCGGCATACTCGAGGATGAGCAATTGTTTAAGTTAGGGAGGATGTAACGACCTAACTCGCCATCTCAGGTATCTCTGTCCCTGTTTTATGCTTCTATAAATTTAATTTTATGTGTTTGGTGAATTTGAAGTAATTCAGATAGAGTTCGGCTTGAAATGGGACAATTAGTCTCTTTAAGACAAAGTTAGTTTGGAAAAGTCAATCGAATGTTGACTTATGAGTTAGAGGGCTCGGAATGGATTTTCGATGATTCGACTAGCTTGAGGTGGTGATTTATGACTTAGGAGCGCAATCAGAATTGAATTTAGAGGTCTGGTGTAGAATTAGGCTTGAACTGACTAAGTTTGAATTTTGGCGAATTCCGGTTGATAGGTGAGATTTTGATCCGGGGTTCGAAATGGAATTCTGACAGTTGCAATAGCTCTGTTAGGTGATTTTGGATATGCGGGCAAAGTTTCAAGTCATTCGGAGGTGTTTAAGTCGGGTTTTATATCAAATGCAAGTTTCAGAAGTTTTAGTTTGACTTAGGCTTGAATCCGTGCTAATTTGATGATTTTGATGTTTATGATAGTGTTTTTATACTACGAGCAAGTTTGAATGAGGTATTAGAACATATTTGTGCTTTGGGTTGAGGTCCCGAGGGCCTCAGGGTGATTTCGGATGGCTAACGGGAATTTTTTGAATTAATAATGCAGCAGAAAATTGCAGAGCAAATTTGTTCATTGCGATCGCAAGCCTAGGGCTGTGATCGCATAGAAGGAAGATGGTAGGCCTGGCTATTGCTCTCCGCGGTCGCATTAAGATGTCCGCGATTGCATAAGAGGCCTGGGGGGCGGTGTGTATTGTTCTTCGCGATCGCAGCGTGTGGAACGCGATCGCATAGCAGTGGGTGGTGAGGCATCGCGATCCCATGGGGATGGCTGCGATCGCATAGGCCATTTTGGAGGCCTGGTAAGTTTGTTCTATGTGTTCGCAGGAGCTTGTATGTGATCGCATAGAAGGAAATAGCTGGGCAGATTTAATAACATTTCATATGCGAACCAACTTATTTTCCACCATTGTTAAGCAACCAATAGAGCTTTTTGAGCGATTTGAAGAGGGTTTTCAATGGGTATTGAGGCCGAGAGCATGTTCTATGCCAATACCTGGTTGATATTGCGCTTGGGCTGTAGGAGCCCCTCCGGAGTCTGTACACATCCCTAGTGAGCGCCGTCGACATTAAACGGATCGGGTTGTACGCCGTAGCGGACTCATGTGCATTGCATTGCATCTTTGCATGGTCAATTAAAGGGATCAGTTCCGTCAAAGTGGGAGAGTGGCGGGTGTTGTATATGGGCTTGGTAGTAGGATGGCCACGCGCCCTAAGAAGAGTTTGGATCGAATTGGGAATTTTAATGATTAGTGATTGAAGCCTACGGGTATGATGTGAAGTATGGGCTATTATGCGGCAGAAGATGGATATGGCAGAAAGGAGCTGCTTGGAATGGATAAGGATGCAACATAACCCTGAATTTGGAAGGATGTTGCCATACATTTAATTGATGTCTGCGAGGGGCGAATGGACTTGTGCAACTAGAAGTTGAGCTCAGACTCAGGATGGGCCATTGGTGTCATAGTGAATATACCCCGTGCAGTGGCGTGGGAAGATGTGGGGAGGTGATTCCCCTAGGTGGGTTATTACTCGTGAGCAGGTTAGCGGTTGCGTGGTTGGCAAAGCTTTATATTGGTTGTTCAACAAGAATATCGGTCGTGTGAATGTAGATGATGATTCAAAATATGAAAGATGGGGATTTACAGGAAGATTCTGAGAAATTTTGATAATTTATGGCACAAGGTTATGTCAATAAGAGGTAAAAAGGTCAGGCGAACTCAAGAATTGTGAAATGATGGCTTCAAGCTAAGTGGGAGAGTCCCACCGCTTATGATTGGACTGTATGATTATCTTCTTGCGTGATTTATGGCTATTAGCATATTGATAGATTATTTAGCTATGAAAAAAAAGACCATAAGTGGTGAATTGAGTAGAGGAATTGTGGAATGCATGCTATGGTTGGCCTTGTTGGCTCATGTTCGAACGTGGGAAAAGATTCAATATTTATGCCTCGTATAGATGCAGGTTTCAGAGGAAGTGATATCGTTGGGTGCTTCATCGAGAGGGTATTCATATGTTATAAGATTTATGGAGTGGATTATGTTCGGGACCCAGTCGAAGCGGGTGGCTATCAAAAATGGTCCTAGTGAATTCAGAAGTTAAGATATGATGCCTAACGAATTTGAGTCGATAGGTACGGCTAAGAATGAGGCTTGGAAAACAACTTATGAGAAGAGGCACATAATATTCTGTAATGGTTGGCTTGTGATGTAGCAATTGGGAGGTATGAAATGGTTTGTTAGATTTGAGACAGCATGGTCTCGTGATTCAAGTTCACTCGGGGTGAGTGTAGATGGATTATGTTATGTGTGGAATGGAATTAGTACTATTTCTAAAGCAATCAATAATAAATTGGAAGAAGGTAGAATGATTAACCATAGTTGAATTGGAAAATTGAGAGCACTTGACTTACAACGGATCAAGTCTATGTGTATGATTTGTGGCGATTTGTGTGAGGCTTGTCGGCAGCCGTAATTGATATTATTCAGAAATATTCTTCTGTTATGTCTTGATAAGTGGAAGCGGATTCCGGAAGGGCTATGGTGGCTTGGACCACTACTTGCAGATTTACATATTCTATGGTTATGGGAAATTTACTTGTGTGTTGCTATGATTCTCCTGAAGTGAGCTAAATGAAAAGTTCTTATACGATGAAGTGTTATAATATTAATGATTTCGAATTTACGGTGAAAAATCATGTCCTATTGTATGTTGGCACGTTAGGTGCAGTGAGTAGCATGGAAATTCGAAGTGAGGATCAATGTTGTAGTTTAGTGCTGGTAAGGAGATCACGATCTCGGATGGGCAAGGAAAGGGTTGAATGATTAAAATAAATTGGTATTGTCTTCAGTGTCACCTGAGATCGATGTCTTGTGAAAAAAGGCTTTGCATCCTGGTAAAGATTCTTGATCATTTTTCGGGGTTAGTGCGGCTGGTGGTTCAGGTTTGCGGACCTGTTATTATTTCGGGAGGTTTTGGGAGCGTGTCCCATAGGAAGATTGAATAAGTGTGACATTTAGTCACTCTATTGATTAATAATTTAAACCAAGTATGAAGATTGTGATAATGTCACTAAATTTGAGAATTTATGCCTGGAGGGCACTTTGGATATTGGGTTATGAACTGAGGAGGTTGCTTCAGTCATGATGGTTGATCTTATATATTATGAGGAAAAGAGAGTTACTGTGGATCTTTGAAAGGTTATTAGCCAAGTTGGTGCAATCAGAAATTGGCTTGAGATCAGTGGATTGATTTATATGTGTGAACAGGGCTTTATATCAGGCCAGTTGTGTACATTTCAGCGAGCATTCCTAATGGAAGAACATTCGGGGTAATATTTTGTCATCAACTATTCCAGGTAATGATGTATTGCGCCGTATAAGTTGTGAAATGGCTTGGGTAAATTCGTATGTGTTAAGGTTCCGCGTGGCGATGATGTTATGTGAGCAGAATGGCTCTTGAGATTTAGATCTTGTATTGCACCTTAGTTGTGCTTGAGTTTTGTAGCCTATACCGCTATGTGTTTTCTCAGGGTTGGTATTATGAACTTAGCGTGCTTGCAATCGAAATTCGATGTTTTTATTGTAATGAGTAGATTTAGCTCGAAGTGTAATCTCCTTATGGGAGATCTATGTGTGGATCGGGTGGCATGCCACCATGGGTATGTTATTTGTATCGGGTTGCATGCCGCAACACTGTGATGTCGAGTTTGGTTTTCTATATGCGATTTTTGTGTGTTTTGCTTCCTATATTCCAAGGAAAGTACGTATTAGTGTGGGGGTTAGGTAATTCCTTCCAGAGTTCGAATTCTTGTTTGTGTTGTGTTCGGATTGGTGGCCTATCGGCACATTGTGGAGTCATATGAGACTTTTGATGGCATTTGGAGTGGCTTATTTCCTGAGTATTTCGCACTGGGTGAGATGAGATTGTGCGATTTAGGATCAGTGCAATCCTATTATCTGAAGTATATTAAGGAACGAAGATCATTATTTGGTTCAGAATGTGGTAATGTTTCTTGTCAGAAGTATAGACTCGATGACTGGTTGACTCAGCAGTTGATTATGAATTTCGGCATCTCATATGTCGTGGCGATATTGTAATTGTTAGAGTAAGACCTATGTAGTTCATTAGGTGAAATGAGAGCATCATATTCATGGAATTTCAATTAATTCGAACAGAAATGTTATTGTGGTCCTATGAATAAAGTGACACAAAGTGTGAATTCAGCAGAGTTATGCAGTCATGTTTGAGTACATCGTATAGTGATTTATACGGTGATCGTATGTTGGAAATAGGGCTAACATAGAATTCCCGACGTTGGAATTGGGCTCTAAAGCATATTTGCTTGAATAAATGGGAGTATCTTCAGAATTTATTAAGCTAATGTGCTCAGCTAAGTTGTGGTAGCACGGGAAGGTGCACGAGGTGCTAAGCAGTGATTTCAGGCTACTTCGGTATAGTTCTCAACATGTTCGAGGATGAACATATGTCTAAGTGGGAGAGAATGTAACGATCCGATCGGTTGTTTTGAGCCCTAGCGTGTTATTCAGCACTCTAAGGCCATGAGGAGCTTCATTTCAGGTATTGTGACTTGTATGCATGGTCGGAATTGAAGTTACGGAAGACCGGAGTTAAATTTAAATGAAAATTCTCATTTTAGAAGCCTTAAGTTGGAGAAAATGACAAATAGTGGGATTTAGAGTAAGCAACCTCGGAATCGGGATCGTAAGGTTCCAGCAGGTTCGTATAATGATTTCGGACTTGGGCGTATGCCTGGTTCGGGTTTTGGATAACCTGGGAGCATTTTGGCGCTTTGTATGGAAGTTAGCATTTTGGAAGAAATTTCTTAAGTTTGGCTTGAAGTGCATGTTAGCATTATCGATGTCCGTTTGGGATTCCAAGACTGGCAGTAGCTCTGTATGGTGATTCTGGAGTTGGGAGCACGATCGAAAGTGAATTCCGAGGTCCGTAGGTCATTTTAAAGCCATTTGGCTAAAGTTAGAAATTTGAAGGTTTTTTAGAAGTTTGACCGGGAGTGAACTTTTTGATATCAGGGTCAGAATCTGATTATGGAAGTTGGAGTAGGTCCGTAATGTCGAATATGACTTGCGTGCTAATTTTGAGGTGAATCGGACATGATTTGATAGGTTTAAACGTCGGAAGTAGAAGTTGGAAAGTTCAAAGTTCATAAAGCTTGGATTGGAGGTCTATTGGTGATTTTTGCGCCGTTTGATATGATTTTAGGCCTCGAGCATGTCTGTATTGTGTTTTGGAACTGGTTGGTATGATTGGTTGGGATCCCGAGGGCCTCGGGTGAATTTCGGATGGTTAACGGATCAAATTGGAATTTGGGAAGGCATGAGGTTGTTGCTTCTATCATAGCAGCATCTGCGGTTCTTGGACCACAGATGCGGTCTAAACCTCGTAGAAACGAAAATGGGCCAGGTCCAAGGAAATCGCAAAAGCAGCCCCAGACAGCAGAAGCGGCCCAGCTCCCCTTGCCCAAAGCCGCAGAAGCGGCCATCAACTGATAAAGCGGTATTCACAGAAGTGGAATATGCACCGCTGAAGCGAAAAATACTGGGCAGTTGGCTTGTTTTAAAATTGTGATTGGGAGTTCATTTCTCTCATTTTTCATGGCTTGGGGAAATTGTTGGAGAGCATCAAAGAGGGATTCTCGTCTGCTATGATAAGGTATATTATCCCCACCTATGATGAATTAAATACATTGATTATATGTGTCTTTTAGCATGTAAAAAGGTAAAAAAAAATTGAGGGTTAGAGGAAGACCTAAACAATTAGGGTTCTTGGATTTTGACCATGATTTTGGTTATGGAATTAAACAAAATTATATATTTGAGTTTCTAAGGTCATGTACAAAGTTTATCTTTGAGAAATTTTGGATTCCCAGCACGTGGGCCCAAGGGCATTTTTGTCAACTTTTCATTTGGGGTTAGGATTGTTGTAAATTGGGTTGTAAAGTATAATTGAGCATATATTAATGGATTCGTATGATCATTGGCTAGTTTTGTAGCATCGTGCATTGTTGCAAGTCTTCGGAAGAATGTATAATGCCGGTTGTGGATCTTCGGAGTGATGTGAGTCTCCTTTCTAATCTTGTGAGGGAGAATCTACTCCATATGTGAGTTAAATTGATTATGTTCTCCTAATTATGGGGGCTACGCACGCACGAGGTGATGTGAGTCCATGCGTAGCTACTATTATGCTATTGTCCGGGTAGTCTAGGACTCAAAAGCATGTTATACTTGGATTAATTATGAACCCATTGATGGCTTGAGTTTCTTAAATCACATTAAATTAATAAATGGATTTCTAAAAGAACTTAAACTTCAACAACAACAACAACCCAGTGTATTCCCACAAGCGGGTCTGCGGAGAGTAATATGTACGCAGACCTTACCCCTACCCAGAGAAGAAGAGAGGTTGTTTCCAGGTGACCCTCGGCTCAAGAAGGAAACATGTGACAAAAACAAGTGGCAATACATTAGTACTAGAAATGAACTCATAATAAATAACATAAAATACACAACAAATCATAAATAGTAAAATAACAACAATATAAGGAATATAAGAAATACGAGAAAGAGGAAAGTATACTAATATCTATAATATAAAGCCCTACATCAGTAGCTGATTTTAAGCCTAACTACTAACTGTCTTGTCTCACTCTAGCGCGTTGTAGAAATATTCCCAACTTCCCCCTAACCTAAAACCGTAATGTTCGACCTCCACAATCCTCTGCAAACGGCCATGTCCTCAATAATCCTAAGTCGTGTCATGTCCTGCCTGATCACCTCTCTCCAATACTTCTTAGGTCTCCCTCTACCTCTCGTCGTGCCCAGCACAGCCAGTCGCTCATAACTTCTCACCGGTGCATCAATGCTCCTCCTCTGAATATGCCTGAACCATCTGAGTCTTGCTTCCCGCATCTTTTCCTCCATGGGCGCCACACCCACCCTCTCTCGAATAACTTCATTCCTAATCTTATCCATCCTTGTATGCCCACACATCCACCTCAACATCCTCATCTCTGCTACTTGCATTTTTTGGATGTGTGAGTCTTTAACCAGCCAACACTCGGTCCCATACAACATGGACAGTCTAACCACTGCTTGAAAAAACTTACCTTTGAGTAAGGGTGACACTTTCTTGTCACACAAGACTCACGTTGCTAACCTCCACTTCATCTACCCCACCCCTATACGGTGTGTGACATCCTCGTCGATCTCCCCGGTCCCCTGAATAACTGACCCAAGGTATTTAATACTACCCCTGTGAGGGATGACTTGGGAGTCAAAACTCACTTCTCCTCCCGTGTCCGTCGGCTCGAGCCCAAACTTGCACTCGAGATATTCCGTCTTCGTCATGCTCAACCTGAAACCATTAGACTCAAGGGATTGTCTCCAAACCTCTAGTCTCCCGTTGACGACGCGTCTTTTCTCATCAACTAGGAATATATCATCAGAAAATAGCATACACCATGGTACCTCTCCTTGAATATTATGCGTTATGGCATCCATCACCAGGGAAAAGAGGAAAGGGCTGAACGCAGAACCTTGGTGCAACCCCGTACCAACTGAAAAATGCTCGGAGTCGCCTCATACTGTCCTAATCTGAGTCTTAGCTCCATCATACATGTCTTTAATAACCTTAATGTAGGCAATTAGGACTCCTATAACCTCTAAGCATCTTCATAAGACCTCCCTAGGAACCCTGTCGTATGCTTTCTCTAGATTGATAAATACCATGTGGAGATCCTTCTTCTTATCCCTATATTGTTCCATCATCCTCCTAAAAGGTGGATAGCTTCTCTAGTAGATCGTCCTGGCATGAACCAGAATTGGTTGTCTGAAATAGACATTGTCCTTCGTTCTCTCATTTCTACTACTCTCTCCCAGACTTTCATGGTATGACTCAGTAATTTGATACCCCTATAGTAGTTACAGCTCTAGATATCACCTTTGTTTTAATACAACGGAATCATTGTACTCCACCTCCTCTCTTCAGGCATCCTATTAGTCTTGAATATAATATTAAACAATCCAGTAAGTCATTCCAAGCCTGCTCCGCCCACACACCTCTAAAGTTCAACCGAAATTTAATCAGGTCCGGTTGCTCCGCCCCTCCTCATCTTACGCAATGCCTCTATGACCTCCTCGACCTCGAAGTCCTTGCAATTCCTTATCTCATGTGGTCTATCGGGATTTCATAAATCACTTAGTACAATATCCTAATCACCTTCTTCATTCAGAAGTTTATGAAAGTTGGTCTGCCATCTCCTCTTAATCTGCTCATCCCTCATCAAAACTTTGCCGTCATCATATTTTATGCATCTCACTTGGTCCAGATCCCGAGTTGTCCTCTCTCTCACCGTATCCAGTCGGAATAGCTTCTTCTCCTTGCCTTTGTTCCCTAGATCTGCCGAATTAGCCTCCGTAACTGCCATCTTTGCCTCCCTCTTAGCAACCTTATGTCTCCCATAGTTCAATCTCTCCTCCTCCTCTCCATTACTCTTTACTACCCGCAGGTAAGCCGCCTTCTTCGCTTCCACTTTACCCTGGACAACTGCATTCCACCACCAATCTCCTTCGTGGCCCCCGGTGCGTCCCGAAGATGTCCCTAACACCTCTCTCGCTACCTTCCTTATATATTCTGCCATCATTGACCACATAGTGTTTGCATCCCCACTACTTCTCCAAGCTCCCAATTCAGATAACCTTCCTACCAATGCCTGAGCTTTATCCTCAGTCAGGGTGCCCCACCTTATCCTCGGGCGGCCTCGTAGTGATCTCTTCTTCCTCCTTATCATAATACCAATGTCCATCACCAAAAGCCTATGTTGTGTCGCAAGGGTCTCACTTGGGATAACTTTGCAATCCACGCACAACCTTCTATCGAATCTCCTGAGAAGGAGATAGTCAATCTGAGTCTTCGCCACCGAACTTTGGTAAGTGACAAAATGCTCCTCTCGCTTAGGAAAACTAGAGTTTGCAATCACTAAATCGAATGCTTTGGACTTAAACTTCATTTTTCTCAAATTAATAAAGAGAATTGACCTATCTTTGATATTTGCTCCATGTTAACTTCTTGACTGATTGTCTGTCTATGTGTGTTTATTTTGGAACGGGCCGAATGCCTCGACAGATTAATAGATGCATCTATAGGCGTGCCGTCGACCCTCGGCAAGTGCACATTTATTTCTTTTGGATTGGGCCGTCATCTCAGTGTGATTTGCGGATGCTTGTATTTCTTCCCGGACTTATTTATGTTGTTACATGCCTCACTCTTGCTCGAGATCATCTTGTTAATAATAAAAAGAAATCTAAGGAAAATTTTCCATGAAAGAATTATATGTTTACTTGTTTCCTCTATCTAGGTTAGAATCGTGTTTATAAGATAAATCCACTGTTTAATATATATAAATATATAAATATATATATATATATATATATATATTAAGGATGAATCATTACTGGACCATTAGAGAGTGTCAAAGTTGACCATCTAGTCTCTACCCCTTCGGGATTAGGCGGGATACTCATTGGGTACACGTTATTTTCGTACTCATACTACACTTGTTGTGCATTTGGTTGCACAGGTATTTGTGACTCCAGTGGTATACTAGGTATAGCAGCGCGGATGATTCTGGGACTAGGTGAACTGCATCTTTCGAGACAGCCGCAGCTAGGGTAGTCCCTAGCAGTGTACTGTATTTGCTTTCCATCCTCTGTATTCTGGATGGATATTGTAATTTATTTCTCTTATCACTAGATGCTTATGAACTTGTGACACCGGGTTATTGGATGGTTTGAAGTATTGTATTAATTGCTTAACTTTGTAAATTTGACTTGAAACTATATTCTTTAAAATTTCTAAATAATGAAGGAAAAATCCTGGATTTCAAAAGTGTTACAACGAGATATAATTTAGTATTTGAGTTGGCTGGCCTGACAGCGGTGTCTCGTGCCACCACGACACTTAGAGGATATTGGATCGTGATAAGTCCTCTTGTGGAGTTTTTCAAAAATTAGATTGCGTAGGACACCTATTTAACACATAAATTGCATAGAAAAGAGCTTCTGCCCAAAAACCTTTTGGAATATTTTTGGAATGCATCATAGATCTCACCAAGTCCATCAATGTTCTATTTTATCTTTCAGCCACACCATTTTGATGAGATGTATATCTAGCTATCAATTGATGCTTAATACCATACTTCTTCAAATAATCATCACAAACAAAAAATTCAGTGTCCCTCTCAGTCCTCAATTCTTTAATAAAATAACTACTTTGCTTCTCCACATAAACTTTGAAGCTCTTAAAAATATCACATGCATCAGATTTATTTTTCAAAAATATACCCAAGTCTTTCGGCTAAAATCATCAATAAAAGTAATAAAATACTCACTACCACCATTAGAAGAAACTTCAACTGAGCACAAATGTGAATGAATTAACTGCAATGGTGCGTCATCTCTCCAAGCCTTTCCTTTCTGAAAAGGTTCTCTGTACTTCTTTTCCAAAATACATGACTCACACTTCTTGTTAGGAAAATCAATAGAAAGCAAACCATCAACCAAGTTCTTTCTTGAAAGAAATTTCAAATTCCCAAAATTCAAATGCCTAAGACGTAGATGCTCCAACCAAGTATCATCACAGTTTATAGAACTAAAGCAAGGTAAATCATCACTATTGAGATAAAGAGGCCACAAACGACTATTGTTCATGTTAAACTTTGCAATTAGTCCAAATTTAGCATCTCTGATTGCACCAATACTACACTCAAAATGCAAATCATACCATTTTTCAGATAGTTACCCCAAACTCAATAAATTAGATTGGGCTCGGCACATAAAATACATTTGATATAAAATTAGAAGAACTATCTTTCATAGTAATGCAAATTTTTCCCTTTCCAACAGCAATCACCTTTGAGTTATTTCCAAATCTCACCGTACCTCTAAGTGTTTCATCCACTTCAGTGAATAATTTCTTATTTCCACTCATATGATTGTTGCAGTCCGAATCAATAAAGATTCATACCCTTTAGTTTCTTCAACCCCAGAATTAGAAAACAATAAAGTCTCTTATTTATCCCATTATTTTAAGCCATCTTATCATGTACGTCTTTATTACCAAATTTATTAGACCAACATTCACTTTCATAATGTCCAAATTTACCACAATTATAACACTAAATCTAAGGTTTATCACGTCTTTATAAATTTTGATGACCTTGTTGTTTCTTCTAAAAATTATTACTATTTCTTTCTTGATAAGAAAAATTACCTCTACAACGTCTGTTTGGTAGTTACTTATACCACGACCTCTACCTCTGAAATTCTGGTATCTTTGATTTGTTTCTTTTGGATAACATGTTTCTTCTTTGATACCAATTTGAAGGATTGAAATACCCCGAAGAAAAATTTAGGAACAAAATTTATTTCATATTCAATATCTACAATCATTTGTTGTTGTGCAGGATCCCAAGCTATTTTTGTCTCAATCTTGTGCAGATCATCAGAGACATTCTCTTGATGATCCATCTTGCATTTTTTTGTTAATAGGTTCATCTTCAATACTATCAAATAACTTTTCAGGTGAAACACCAATCTCTTTTGGACGACCATCCCTTGCAACCAAATCTTCCTTTTTAATAATAGAGAAATTTTTGGCTCAATATTATTTGACTTCCCTTCGCATTCAATAGAATATTTATCACAATAAATTACATGTCCCTTCTCTTCTTTTCTCCTCTTTTTCTAAATGTGGGCCTTCTTGATTTATATTCGTCAGATTTTATGTGTCTTCTTTTTCTTTTTGTTGATCATCCTTTTCTTACGATGCATCCTCCGTTGTCTCATCTTTCTGTTGATTCAATGATCTCTCATATGTCACCAATTTGCCTTCTAGATCATCAAGTCTGAGAAAGCTAAGATCTTTGGTAGCCTCAAGACTCAAGAGTAACTTTCTTGTTGTTAAACTATAAACTGAGAGACTACAATATTTTCTCAACAATTTTAATTTCTTCCAATACTTCTCCATTGATCCTTAGACCACTGACTATTTTTTCTATTCTTGTAAAAACTCTTTGATAGATTCTATTAGTCTCATACGAGCCAACTCAAATTGAGTCCTAAACTCTTGCAGTTTCTCCTTATTTATGTCAGCAACTTTTCGATAAGACTTCACCAAGATTGTCCAAGCCTCCTTTGATAACTTTGAATACAAATATTTATTAGATACATGCAATTCGACCCTAACGGTGAGATAGTAGCATGCCTTATAATCTAAATGTTTTTTCTTCTCCAATTGCGTAGCTACATCACTTGTCAACGTTGTGCCTTCTAGGGGTTCCTCAAATCCTTCATCAATAATGGACCATAATCCAATATCCTTAAAAAATCTTCATCTGTTGATACCAAATTTCAAAATTACTCTTGCCCTCAAACACAAAAACAGGACAATTAGGTAATAGAGTATCTATTATTTTTGGATATCCTACCGACTCTGACAAGATCTCACGCAGGCTCTGATACCAATTTGAAGGATTGAAATATCCCGAAGAATAATTTAGACACAAGCAAGAAAATTAGCAGAAGCTATATAGAAGAAATTTATTAAACTGGGGAGAGAACTTGGAAGGAGGGTTTTTACAACTCATAAACTCTTGAATCTCTCTATAGCGTAGCTACCTCTCCACAATAAAAATATGTAGTTGTACCCCTATTTATAATACTATAAAATAAAAATCTAATCCAATATAAAATTGTAAACAAATCTGTTGGCCCAAGTTCAGTTGAAGTTTTGAAGATTGACAAATGAACTCAGTGATGGACCTGATCCATCTGGTGTGATACAGTATATATCAACCATTGCATATGAGATGCACGTGAGGAAGATATGTTTAAAGATCAGGCAGAAATATCTTCTGAACTAATCGAAAATATTGCAAAATAAGGAGAACAGTCTCCTTATGATAAGAGAACGCAATCCTAATCTAGGATAAAGTTTGGAGTTTGTATTGGCCAAGGACTCAAAATCGTGTTAGGATAAGCAATGGAGTCTTGATCAAACTCTAATTACTAACTCAATAAATAACTGATTTTGTTCTCTTTTACAGGTATTGCACATATGCAGAAGTTTAAACATAATGGAGAGCAAAAGAACAAGTCTATTTTGCAAGCAATATATATAAGTGTGCACGCCTGAAGCTACTTGAACGAGATAGAAGAACCAGTTCCATTGTGTTTATTCTAAGTCTAGTTCAATTGTAGTAGGTTTTAAATTTGTACCTTTCAGCTTTCATAGAAGCATTTGTATTAGGTACTTTGTCAATTCCAGTTAGAGTTAACTTGAAACAGTCTGTGTGCCACAATGAGATTAGAGTTTAATCTTTAGGTTTACAAGAGCTTTGTAAAGGCTATTTTGTCTCATTGATTTTAGTGGAAGTTTGGGAAAATCCTACAGAGTAGTGGGTCGTGGTTTATTCACCTTTTGAGCCAGGTGTTTTCCATGTAAAAATATCCGTGTTCTTTATTTCTATTATTTCATTTCCGCAAATAGTAGCTATTAAAACACCTAGAAGAACCTGGTTTGAAAAATTAGGTACCACACAAATAACCCCTCCCCCTCCTTGTGTGATATTGACGTTTAGAACATCAATTGGTATCCGATTGGGTTATCTTTAAAGAGGTTAACACATCATGGGAGAAGATTATAAGCTTTGGGATATCATCACTGATGGTCCTTTAGTCAGAACAAAGAAGACTGCTGAAGGGTTGGATGTTCCAAAGACAAGAGCTGATTGCACTGCTGAAGACTTTAAAAAGTGGGAAAAGAATGATAAGGCCAAGAAGTGGCTAGTATGTGGACTTAGTACAGATGAGTACAGCAGGATCCAAAGCTGTAATACTGCCAAGAAAATTTGGGACAGCTTACAAGGGGCCCATGAAGGAACACCTCAAGTGAAGAGGTTAAGAGGAACATTGATGTATTCTCAATATGAAAATTTTATTATGAATGATGGAGAAACCGTCCAAGAGATGTATACTAGGTTCACTACACTGACAAATGAACTTGAGTCTCTTGGAAGAATTATCCTAGAAGAAGACAAGGTTGAGAAGATCTTAATTAGAGTTCTGCCAATTTCCTAGGAAAGCAAAATCATAGCTATTCAGGAATCCAAGTTTACTGCTACCCTAAAATTGGATGAACTGATTGGAAATCTTACTGCTTATGAATTAAGAAGGAATACTATGAACATGGATGCTCCGAAAAAATAAAGAAGTCTAGCTCCCAGAATCTCAGAAGGATCAGATCTTGAAGATGATGAAATGGGTATGATAACCATAGATTTCAAAAGGCATCTTATGAGAGGAAAGGGTCCGTCAAAAGGAACAACCTTCAACAATACTCGGGCTCCTGAGAAGTAGAATAATTATGGTTTCTTCAAGTGTAGAAAGACTGGTCACATGATAGAAAACTATCCTCAATGGGAGATTGAGTGGAAGAAAGAAAGGGCAGACTGAAGGAAGAGCAAGAAGGAACGGGTCCAACCAAGAAGAAACAAAAGATCAACTAAAGCTATCGTTGCTGCATAGCGAGAAACCTCAGATGAGGACTCAGAAGATGAAGCTAAAGATGAGCAAGCTCTTATGGACATTGGAGAACAGAGGATGAACAGGAGGTAAGTATCCTACATCTTAAAGAAAAGATTAAATTTTTGTATAAAGAAAGGTTGCTGAGCTATTAGTGGACATCATCGATGAGTCTGAAAAAACAAATAGTGAGAAGGATGTTCTGTCTAGGGAATGTGTTATCCTAGAAGCAAAATGCAAAAGGTTATAGTCTAGGGCTGATGAGAATGACAACACAAATGCTGCGATGAAGAACCAGGTTCTTGAACTTGAAAATAGTGTCCTAGAACTCAAATCAGAAAATCTAAAACTAAAATTAGGGATAGGAAAGAAAATAGTTGATCAATCATTTCTTCACTAGAGGAAAATCTAGGAAAAATGAAAGATGAATTTATTAAGGCCCTAAAGGAAGATTTAGGAAAGGTAAAGCATGAACTAGATAGAACATACAAATGGAACAAGGCTTCTGATGCAATCTACTAGCAGCAAAAACATCACAGCAGCAACAAGATAGGACTTGGGTTTGGGACACAAGCTCCAGAATGGGATCCCAAAAAAAAGTACCTCGCACTTCCTGAGAATAAGATCTGCACACACTATGGTAAGACTGTCCATTACAAAAATGAATGTAATGCAAAATAAAAGGCGAGTCAAAAGAACAAAGCCTTTGTTCAGGAAAAACACAAGCTGTCTGGTTGGGAAAAGAAAATTTTAATTTATCCTTTTGACCATAGAAAGGGATCCAAACTAGTTAGGTTCCTAAGACTAACCCATGATTTTATTTTGCAGGTCCAAGTGAAAGTGAGTAGCCAAATATGGTATATGGATAGTGGCTGCTCAAAACATATGACTGGGAATAAGGACCAGTTCCTTTCACTTGAGAACCTAAAAGGAGGTAATGTTTCCTTTGGAAAGTAAAAGAAAGGTGAGATCATTAAGGTTATAAAGGTTTGAAAGACAAACTCTCATTCTATCGAGAATGTCTATTTGATAAATGGCTTGAAATATAGACTGATAAGCGTATCACAACTAGTGCTGGCAAAATGAGCCCATATTTTGTCAACCCGCCCAATCTGCCCATATTTTAGTGGGTTGGATGAGTGGCATTTAAGTTGGGTAAAGTTTGGGCTTCGGCCCATATTCAACCCATATAAATATGGGTATTTATGGGTAAAATATGGGTTAGCTAGTTGGGTTATCTTCCAACTTTTGCTCACTCAAAATACATACTTTCATTTTTTAAACCAAAAATGCTATAAAGGTATTCCAACTCCTCTTCCTTCGTCTTTTCTTTTATCTCCCAAAAGTGAATTTTTATGTTAGACAAATGTAATATAAGTTACTTTCCTACTATCTAGGATATTTAAATCAATTAAAACTTTGGTTATTAAATTGTACCTTATTGAATTAGGTAGCAAGTATTTAGCAATGTAAAATAATTGAAATTTTACCGTGTAAACGTCAATTATTTGGAAAAAGTTAGTATCGTTTCAACTTGTTTTATAGGAGCTCTAATTAATCTACCAAGTAAGAATCATTTACAGTAAAATACTTTATACAACATAAATGCAATAGCTAAATAAGAGACATAGTATGTAAATTGTTTCGTCTATATATATAACAAGTTCATTTTACCTGGCTACCCATATACACCTAGTAATAAAGTATAAATATGATATGGTTTGTAATATTACCTTACATATTATGTCCATGAAGGAATCTTACGGTACCTTGTTAATTAAAATTACATATTATCTTGTTTGATATTGGCACTACATTATTATTTAATAACACTTATTTCCACTTTAAATTACCACTTAATCATGATAAATTAGTATAGTTTAGTATTTATATATTGACAATGATTCTTTTTTCTTTTCAATATATTGACAGATGACTAGCTTCTGTATGCTACTTTCTATTCTTATTGCACTAAAAAAATATTACACTTATATAATATGGTTAACCCATATTCAACCCACCCATTTGACACCCAACCCATTTTTGACCCGCATAAAATATGGGCGGGTTAAGACCCAACCTATTTTGCTTAACTCATTTTCAACCCGCCCAAATCCGACCCAATCCGCCCATTTGCCATCATTAGTCACAACTGTGTGACAGAGATAATATTGTAGCTTTCACCTCAACCAAATTCCTTGTGATTAACCTTACTACTGATAAGATTGTTTTGCAGGAAAAGAGAGTTAACAATATTTACATTGTAGATTTGTCAACTCTCTCTGAAAATAAACTCACTTGCTTAAGTGTGTTAGTTAATGATCCCCTCCTTTAGCACAAAAGACTTGGTAATGCCTGTCTAAATCAATTGAACAAATTAGTACCCAACGACTTGGTGATAGGGTTACCTAATATCAAGTTTAAGGAAGACAAAGTTTGTGAGGAATGTGTAAGAGGGAAGCAGGTAAGGTCATCCTTCAAACACAAGAAAATGATATGTATGTCCAAAAAGTTGGAACTGGTTTATATGGATCTCTGCGGTCCAATGAGAACCATGAGCAGAGGTGGAAACAAATATGTAATGGTGCCTTTTTATGATTATTTTAGATTTACCTGGGTGCCATTTCTATCCTCTAAAGATAAAACATTTAAAATGTTCACTGCTTTTGTTAGAAAAACCCAGAAAAATTAGGAAATCAACTTGCATCCACTAGGTCTATTTATGGAACTGAATTTGAAAATGCAAAGTTTGGTGAATTTTTTGATGAAGATGGAACAGATCATAATTTCTCTACTCCTAGGACCCCTCAGCAAAATGGGGTTGTTGAAAGGAAGAACGGGACCCTTGAGGATATGGCAAGGACCATGCTTCTTTCTAGTAAACTACCTCACGACTTCTGGGCAGAGGCTATAAACACCATGCTGGATAATCAATAGATGCATGACTAGACCTCTTGTAGAGAAAACTCACTATGAGTTACTTCAAGGGACAAAACCAAACATATCTCATCTTAGGGCTTTTGGTTGCAAGTGCTATGTGTTGAATAATGGCAAATACTCCCTACATAAGTTTGATCCCATAAGTAATGAGGGAGTATATTCTTCACATATCAAAGTATATAAAGTGTTTAATAAAAGAACTTCATGTGTAGAAGAAAGTGTACATGTTGTATTTGATGAATCTAACATTCTTTCTGAGAGACAGGAACATAAAGATGAAGCCATTGGACTGGTGAAACAATTGACTAAAGCCACAACACAAGTCAAAGTGTTATCAAAGGAAGGAAGAGGTCCTTCCACTCAGAGCAACCTGACAGGGGGAACTAATCTAAGAGAAAATGAACATAACTCTCTGAAGGAACATGTACTTGAACTTGTTCCTCAACGACAGAACAATGAAGAAGCATCTAGCGGGAACCAGCCGGTGGGGAAATCTTAAAAGTACATGAGTTCTCATCCCATTGAGAACATCATCAATGATCCAACATCTGGAGTCAAAACTAGATCTCATCCGAAGAATCTGTGTGCATTTGATGCTTTTCTGTCCATCATTGAACCCAAAAATGTTGTTGAGGCTTTGCAGGATACAGATTAGGTCAATGCTTTGCAGGATGAACTCAATCAATTTGAAAGAATTCAAGTCTGGCATTTGGTTCCAAGACCAAAGGACAGATCAGTCATTGGGGCAAAATGGGTCTTCAGGAACAAACTAGATGAAGATGGAACGGTTACAAGAAACAAGGCAAGGCTGGTGGTTCAAGGCTACTGTCAAGAGGAAGGCATTGACTATGATGAGACCTTTGCTTCAGTTGCTAGAGTTGAAGCATTAGACTCATCATAGCCTTTGCAGCATATATGGAATTCACTCTTTATCAGATGGATGTCAAAAGTGCCTTCCTAAATTGCTACCTCAAGAAAGAAGCGGTTGTGAAACAACCTCCAGGATTTGAAAGCAAAGAGTGTCCTGAACATGTGTACAAGCTAGATAAGGCTCTATACGGTCTCAAGCAGGACCCAAGAGCTTGGTATGAAAGATTGTCAAAATTATTTCTGGAGCATGGGTACAAAAGAGGTAAAATTGATAGCATTTTGTTCCTAAAGAAAAAAGGTAAATATCTTCTTGTTGTACAAATATATGTTGATGACATAATATTTGGCGCCACTACAGATAGGTTAAGTAAGGACTTTGCAAGACTAATGGGAAGTGAGTTTGAAATGAGTATCATGGATGAACTCAGCTTCTTCTTAGGCTTGCAAATCAAACAAAGTCCAAATAGAACTATGATCCATCAGCAGAAGTACACAAAAGAACTAATCAAAAAGTTTAAAATGGAAGAATCTAAAGAAATAGTTACATATAATGCAACTTCCACTAAGTTAGATATTGATGAACCTGGTTCATCAGTTGATCAGAAGTTTTATAGGGGTGTGATTGATTCACTTTGGTATCTTACTTCCAGTAGACCTGACATTGTTTTTTGTGTAGGGCTTTGCGCTCGTTTCCAGGAAAATCCAAATGAGTCACACTTAAAAATGTCAAAAGGATATTGAGATATTTGAAAGGCACCGCTGATTTGTGTCTTTGGTATCTCAAAGGTAGTAATTTTGATTCAATTGGATATGTTGATGCTGATTATGCAGGTTTCCTAGTGGATAGAAAGAACACCTCAAGTATGGCACACTTCCTGGGTTCTTGTCTTGTATCATGGGCTACCAAAAAACAAAATTCAATAGTGCTCTCTACTGTTGAAGCTGAATTTGTTATTGAAGCTTCATGTTGTGCTCAATTATTGTGGATTAAGCAATAGCAGGTAAATTTTGGAACTGAAGTGGGGTGCATACCAATATTATGTGATAACACTAGCGCTATAAGTATGACTAAGAACCCTATTCATCATAAAGGAATAAGCACATAGATGTTAGACACCACTTCTTAAGAGATAATTATGAGAAACGGTTAATATCCATAGAATTTTGTGCTACCGACAAACAAATAGCTGACATCTTCACTAAGTCACTGAGTAGAGAAAACTTTGAGAGGAGAAGGTTAGAATTAGGGATGATTAAGATCACCTAAAAGGTCCAGTTCAGAATGCACAATGAAAAAAAATTAAAAAAATAAATAAATAACTGTAAAATGGAAAAAAAATACTTTTTGGTTAGGAGTTCTTAATTCATGTAAATATCTAGACTAATTCTTACTCAGTCACATACTTTAACTAGTATACTCATATGATATATGTTTATATGACTGTCATATTTCTTACAAAGTTTTTTATTCTGACATTTGAGGCATAATCAAGAGAAGTTCTACTTGAAGAACCTGGTTCATCAATATATATATATATATATATATATATATATATATATATATATATATATATATATATATATATATATATATATATATATATATATATATATATATATATATATATATACTCATAAGAAAGTTCAGGTATGTTTCTATCACTAGTTGCACCAAACATCAAGAAACTTTTATCTGTTGAGCAATTGAACCAGTTTCATTAAACTAGGAGTGTAACTATAATGGGTATCTTCCCTAAATGCTAGCGATTTTCATTAATCACTAAGGAGACCGGAATTCTAACTTGATTAGACTCCTAATTGACCTCTGAAAAAGCTGCCATTACTGCCCTAATCATGAGCCATCGTTAAAAACCCACCAAATCACTCATAACCGTCACTCTAATTTCCAAATTTCTGATCATATTCTTTCTTCTCCAAAAATCCCCAAAATTTCTAGAAATTCTCTAACATGAATAATCCTCAAGATAACCCTGGAACTCCACCACCAGTCTCCCCTAACACCTCATCTTCCACACCTCCTAGTGAATTCCCAAAACCCATATTTCGTTGCCAGAAAATGTTATCTAGAAAAAACGGTTGCATCTGGTTCTTTGAGGAGAGTATTGAACAAAATATTACAGGCTAGTCAGAGGAAGGA
This sequence comes from Nicotiana benthamiana, assembly GCA_034376525.1. NCBI lineage: Eukaryota > Viridiplantae > Streptophyta > Magnoliopsida > Solanales > Solanaceae > Nicotiana > Nicotiana benthamiana. Next base: position 2,608,518 of record CM067336.1, read on the forward strand.
AGTCCCAGCCAAAGAGACTGACTCAAGCTTTGAGTCCGAAAAATTCATTTTTGCTAGTGATGGAGAATAATCTAGGTCTTCTGACAATGACAAGAGTCAAGAGACCCCAGGAGAGGTAAACCCTAGTTCAGTATTCTCTGATAATAGATTTGTTCTAGTAGGGTCTGTTAAAAATGTTGAAGGGGCTGAATCTAGTAAAATGAGAAAGAAAAAGAAGCAGAAAGTTTTAGCTATATTTGGTAGTGGAGAAGAGGAAGACATGAAGTAAGGGGAAGTGGGTCCAGTAAAGCTGCTGAGAGACTGGTAAACCTGAGTGAACAACCAGATGAACCTAGTTCATCTTTAGAGGAGACTTTGGCGGACTTGGTGAAGAAAGTTGGGGCCAGTTATGAACCAAAGAAATGCAAGGCCTCCTCACAAAGAGCCCCTGTTGTGTCCAAACCAACTAAGAAGAGTAAAGTTTCATGACCTAAGTCTGCTGCACTTAGGGGTAGAGCCACAAGAAGTAGGGTTAGGCAAAGTGAAGTAGAACTGCAAAAGGACTAGAGGAGAGCAAGAAAAAGAAGAAATAAAACGGAAAAGCAAAAATGGTTAAAAGTTCTGAGGCTGTTGTAGAAAAGGAGGAGGAAGATATGGAACTGGTCCATCCAGAGAGGAGTACAACTGAAAAAGTTCCCACTGCCAAATCAAAGGGAACTAGGTCTTCTTCAAAAAAGTCCTCCGAGTCTGTACCTGCTGAACCCTCTCTAGCTAAGTGAACTAGATCAGTTGTGAAAGGTAAACAAGTACAAATAAATGAATAAGAGGATGAAAAGTAGAGTGAAGAAGAAGGAGAAGAAGAGTCAGAACAGGAACAAGATAGGTTTTCCATTTTTGGCAAAAGAAAATTTCTGAGTGGTAGATTGCTCAAAGACCTGGATAAGACAGGCATGGTAAGATTGTTGACTTCACTAGAGGCACAAGGATGGAAGGACATGGTTCTTCATATGAATGGTAGATTGTCCAGAAAAGAGCTTGTTGAATTCATGGCTAATGGGACTGTGAAGAATGGACTGGTAACCAGTATAGTGAAATGGGTGAATGTGAAATTTGATGCACTTGAGTTGGGCAGAATTTTGAATATTCCAAGTGGGGGATATGATGATTACACAAAGCAAATGTGGCCTTGTCTGGATGGTCTGCCTACTGAACTTCAAATCACCAGGAACTTTTGTGAAACTAAAGATGCTGCGGAGGTTCCTGAAGCAAGGGCTGTTCAAAAGAGTGAGATGACGCCAGAGCATAAAGTGCTCTTTGAATTTATGAACAAGGGCATGCTGCCTAGACAGGAGAGGAGGCATACAACAAACTACATGGACTTCGTCCTTATGCAGTGCTTGGTGGAAGGAAAGCAAATTAACTGGAATGCTAGATATGGTGCTCAATGGTTCAAAGGCTCATGCCATCCCTTATGGGTTTATTTTGCCAGTTGTGCTGGACAAGCTGAACGTTCCCTTAAAGAAATGGAAAATGGCTTCTAGCAAAGAGCACTTTGGCATCAAGACTCTCCAGGCTTGTGATTATCTCCTCAGTGTAGACCATGTTAAACCTGGTTCATCAATGAAGACACCAGTTAATAGCAAGGTTAGAGCTTTGGTTCAGGAGGTTGGGACAAAGGATGCTGAGATTGCAAGGCTTCAAGTTCGAGTTGTTGAACTGGAAGAGGAGAGGAACGGGTTAAGAGCTGAACTTGCAAAAGAAAAAGAAAAGAGTGAAGGGATGCTCCAAACGATGCTTAATGTGCTACAATCCCAACCCTCTAGCTCCTCAAAGACTTAGGTATCCTTGTCCTGTTTTGAACCAGTCTAGAAACCTCCTAGTGATCCAGATTAGGGACTTTCTTTTGTTTTTGCTCATGGTTGGTAGTTTTTATTCTTTGTTTTTGTGAAATGTTATGTAGAAGCACCGTTTATCAATGAAAATATGTAGTTCTCTTGCTTTATGTTAATTCTGATCTAAATAGTTCTTTTTGCCAAGTTGATTTTTGATTAACTAAAGCATGTTTTCACTTGCAGTTGCCCCATTAGCTATGAGTAATAATTGATATTCTAGGATTCACATTATTTATGCAACTTTTCGATGATGCCAAAAGGGGGAAGATACTGTGCTTAAACTCTATTGTCTGAATAGAGATGTTTATGACCTAATTAAATTTGTCCTTTAATGATAAGTTAAGGTTTAAGTGTTGATATTTCAACTGAATTCCGCAGGTTCTCTGATCAGTAAAAGCACAGAGTTTGTCATCATCTAAGAGGGGGAATTTGTTGGCCCAAGTTCAGTTATAGTTTTGAAGATTGACAAATGAACTCAGTTATAGACCTAGTCCATCTCGTGTGACACGATATATATCAACCATTGCATATGAGATGCACCTGAGAAAGATATGTTGTAAAGATTAGACAACAATATCTTTTGAACTGATCGAAAAGATTGCATTTGGGATTAGAGATCTCATTCTCTCAGACTATGCAAAAAAAAACAGCAATGTCAACACATCAGCATTAACGCAGTCTGAGATCTGTGATATTATTCTCGGAGTAATCTGGAGCTGAGATTACTCCTCCATCCCAGCAGCGCCAACAGATAGCTGAGATTGAGAAACAGGTTATAATCTTGGTCCTTCTAGTACTTATCAAAGTAGCCCCCTTTGTTTTTACAGATTCAGTTGCTAATGTGCATCATCTTTTCAGGCCAAGGAAGCAAGTCAACTGACAGCGGTTACCACAAAGACCACAATGTCCATGGTGATGAGTTGATTGTTACTACTACGAGTCCTTACGAGCAAGCCGCCTTTGGCTCTAAAACAGACTGGCGTGTGAGAGCAATTTCTGCAACAAATCTCTATCTCCGTGTGAACCACATATATGTAAATTCAGAGGATATAAAGGTAATACTTGCTTTGCCATCTATTGTTTAACTAGACATACTATGCCTTTAGCACCTTGCTCGTAGAATCACTGTACGATGGAAACGAATTCAGTGTTAATATTTTGGTTTTTAACTGTTTGTGCAGGAGACTGGATATATGTACATCATGCCAAAGAATATTATGAAGAAGTACATTTGCATTGCTGATCTGCGGACACAAATTGCTGGTTACATATATGGTGTAAGTCCACCAGATAATCCCCAGGTGAAGGAAATCCGGTGTATTGCAATGCCTCCACAGTGGGGGACACATCAGCAGGTGCATCTACCTTCCGGTCTTCCAGAGTATGATTTTCTCAATGACTTGGAGCCTTTGGGACGGATGCACACACAACCAAATGAACTTCCTCAGTTGTCTCCACAGGTTTTCTATTCATCTTTGTTTTGTACTGCAGCTTAACGAGTTATATTTCCAGGGGTTAGGTGGGGTTTGTTTAGCCAATTGCTCTATGCATAGCTCTTCTGATGTGTAAATCTTCTGAATAACAGGATGTTACTTCACATGCTCGGATCCTGGAGAACAACAAACACTGGGATGGAGAGAGTGTATTATATTGACATGCAGCTTCACACCAGGGTCTTGTTCGTTAACTGCATATAAGTTGACGCCAACTGGGTATGAATGGGGACGTGCTAACAAAAATACAGGAAGCAACCCTCATGGTTACCTGCCGACTCATTACGAGAAGGTCCAGATGCTGTTAAGTGACCGATTCCTCGGCTTTTACATGGTAAGTGTGCCAGTCTATGGATTATTCAGTTGGATTTTTGATTGCTGCTCCCGTCCCATGTTTCCTGCATCTCCCTGCTTCCTTCCATGCCACCTCCGTCTAGAACTGAATCTGAATTCAACTTCCATAAGGTCCGCGTGCACTTAATTATCTTCCTCAGATCTTACTTTGTGGAATTTTGTTGGGTTTTTTGTTGTTGTATTATAGGTTTGAAATGTTGAAGCGGTGAAATTTTTTTGGACATGTATAACTGTCCTGAACCAACGGGTTAAGTATATGAACTAATTAAGCTTAAAGTTTACCCGTGTTCATTCTACTTTGAGTTTGTAACACAAAAATTACTTTTCTAGTTTTTGTTACATAATTGTCATTTAACTTTGAGTTTGTAACACAAAAATCATGGATTTATTTTAGTCACATAAAAGTTATTTAACTTTGGCCAAGTTAACTAAAATGTAAAGATCACCTGAATTTTTATATTTATACCGAAAATATGACATGACACTTCAAGAAAGCTATTTAGCTTAATAAAACATATTAGATGTAATAGATTAATTTTAGTGGCCTCCCTCATGTTTCTCTTCAAATATTACTCTCCCTTGTGGTTTGTGAAATTACGTTTATTTCCATATTTTGATTTCTTTATACTCCTCAAAGCCACACGAAACATATCAAGCTCAAAGATCGTGTTTGTGATTGATTTTTTTATGCTCTAACAGTGACTCTTCTAATAATTTAAAAGGTTTTTTTGTTTGTTTGTAAAATTCAATAAACAAATGAGTATAATTAAATAATGGCAAAATAGTCAAGTTATATATATATTTTACATTAATGATGATGGGTTAACAAAATTATTACAAAGTAATCAAAAATAAGAAAAGTAAACATAATATTCGTAAAATCACAACTGAGATTAGCGAAACTTGGAGGGAGGTATCTCAAATTATTCCAAATATAACTAACTTATTTTGGAGTGTTATGTCGTATTTTCAACATGAAATAAAAAAACTGACTTTTATGTTACAAACTTAAAGTTAAATGATTTTATGTGACAAAAAATAAGAACAGTGACTTTTGTGTTATAAACTCAAAATTAAATAACTACCGATAAAATAAAGCTTCAATTATAAGAAGCTCATGTGTGTTCTCAATCAAAGGCGGAAGCAAAGTTTTTTATTTATAAATGCATGATCCTAATCATTTTAAATTATTAAATTTTAAATTAATACTTTATAATATATTTTGAAAATTTTAAGACAAATAAAGCCGCACCAGACACTGTGCCGCCGCCTCTGCTCTCAATCCCCACTTCATATCTTACACTGATATTTGGGAAATTTTTGGCATATATATTCTAAAATCAATGTATTATTATTGTCACTAACGATGTCCTGCCACCCCCACACCATCGCCCCCCCTCCCCGCCTTTTGTTTTTGAATGGTATTATCCATTGAGATCTTGACTTAGTGTTATATTTAATTAAGTTGTAAAACAATTGAATATATAAGGTTAAGCTTAAGCAAGAAACCTAACTCCAATATCTAATTTCACTTTTATAATTCAAAATATTTAAAACAAAGAAGGGCAAATATGGCAAAATACTACATTCACTGATTTCAAAGACTTTTTGCGCCACTAACAAGGGTTGTGGTAGAGTGGTAAGTATTTCTTTATCCTTAATCACAAGTCTCGGGTTCGAATTCCTGGTATGGAGTCTCCTTTGTTAGAGAACACTTTACCCTTAATGTAGGATTTTTCGGCGCGAATCCGAATTTAGTCGGGCCCCAATATAAATATCAAATATGTGGGAAACCCAAAAAAAAAAAATCTTGCGCCATTCAAACATATATCTTTCCACGAATTAAAGAACATAATCTTTTTCACTTCCAAATCTAACCCTTAACTTGACTTATATTTATCGTTAACTAGTATCTATAAACGTGCGTTGCGCGTTAATAATGATATGTGATAATTTATTTATTTATATGAAGGAAAAAAATTATTAATAAGAGAAATTTCACGTATAATAATACAATAATCATTTAAATACCAAAAAATATATTAGAATAATAAATAAATATTAGAATAAAAAGACATTATCAAAAGTTACACAAAATGATCAATTTTATCATGTTAGTTAGGTAATTATGTATTATAGTTTAAAAGTATTTAATGTGATGGTATTTTCACGAACATTTCTTTGTGGAGAATATTTTTTGTATGTATATTTCCTCATAATGCTTTGGTTGCTCTGTCTTAACCAAAACTCTTTTTGTCGATATCGATATCCCTCTTGAAAGTGCAGTATACAGTTGTTCGTGCAAGTAAACATATTGCGGTAAAAATAGTTCAATGTTTAGGATGTTTGTCCTTGTGTTTATCAGTTATATTTGGAAAACACAAGCATGCTAAAAATTATTTTCACACAAATTTAAAAGGACATTCCTTATTTTTGGAAGAGGAAAGTTGAATTCATGGTTAAGAATATACTTAGAAGCATATTGACCAGTATCATAATTTTTGCATGCATGACCGTTATTATTAAAACTTCTATATACCATTAGTGTGCTATTACATAAGCTATGGTGTTTCTAAGTTTTTCAGTAGCATGACGAACATTATTTTTTAAATTAACCTATATACAACGGAAGATCAATTCTAATATATATATATATACACACTAACATACGTAAGATATTATAAACTTGACAACAAACATGTATGGTAGATGATTATTTGGTATTAAAGTATTCTTCTTGGTAGTTGTTATTGGTATCATTTCCTGCTAAGCTAAAAACTGAAAAATATTTTATTTTTATTATTAAATTTTGCAATTAATCTTTTATTTAGTTGATCAATTTGCTAGCTAAGATATCTTTTTAATTCTATCGTGTGATTTGCATAAATTGCATTTTAATCTAGTGATTGAAATATTTCTCTAACTAAATGCACTACTATTACTATTGAAATTAATAAACAGGTGTTCAGGAAACATCAAACATCTTTTATTGTATGCTCTTCTTCGTTTCTGATATGAAGCAAGAAGACACTGAATACTGGATATGTTCTCACTTTATGTTTTTATCAGTTGAATCTTTTTCATTTGAGGAGAAGTACAACTTTGGCAAGCTAGCTTTTACAGTCTCTGTTTTTGCCGATTTTGGAACTATTGGTAGTACTTAATAGAAATTACCTCCCAAACTATTAGTTTTCCACCAAATGGTTCATTAATAAGAACTCAAGACAATTATTTTAATCATTTGACACTTTGACATAAGTGTTTCACCTCATATTATCAATTTTTGCTTCTCTTATAAATTTAGCACAGTTGCTCTACTTTGATATATTTGTGATGGTTATTTAAGTTATTCGATGAGGGATATCAAATTCTAAAGTGGGTGGCCTCACAATAAAATCATTGTTGGTACACCACTTGCTATTTATTGCTAACAGTGTCATGCCTCTTGATATGATATTTACAAGTAGTGCATGACATAAAAATATTATTTCGATTCTGTTGGAGGCATCTACAAAGAATAATCCCATTATAGCGAAGTCAACTCTTTATAATATAATCTTGGAAGCTTGTTCTCTATTAGGATTTTATTTTGATTGTGCTTCCTTAGTCACTTGTATATCACTTTGATTCTAATAATATATTAATATTTTTATTTTGTGTTCTAACAATCTTTTTATGGAATAAATTTATGTCACATAAGTTTTTTTAACTTGAAGAAAAAATTCACTGATATGATGAACTAAAACTAATTGAATTAGAATTCTCTTGATAAATAATTAATTAAAAATTTTAATATTTGGTTTTAACATTTAATTTATTCTTTGTTGATTCAGATCGTAGTATTAGGTCATCTCTTATTTTGAATATTTAATCTTTATTATAATTTTATCCACTGTAAATTTTATTTTCAAAGAGTAAATGATTGATATGACATTTCATATTTAGATCTTTATATTTATAGAATCATTAGTGGTATTGATTCTTACCAACCATTTTGTTCTCTTTCTCACACATTTATTCTTAAATATTTTCTGAGTTCTTGTTTAATAATTGGGTATTTTTTTAATATTATACGAAAAAATTATTAAAGTATATTATCTGAATAGGAAAATTTCAAATGTAATATAAAATTATATTATCGTGGGAGTATATTTTTAAATTTTAACTCTTTATGCAGTCCATTTAATCTTATTTGTTTTGGTATTGGACATTATAAAGTTGTAATATATTGCCAATACAAATGATTCTTATAAAATTGATTTTTTAAATCTTCTTACATATTTTTAATAAAAATTTAATAGATGAAATTTTATTAATTTCTAAAATTTTAAATATTAAAATTAGCAAAGAATATATTGTAGTCCAAAAAATAGTTGATTACAGTTATGTCCTTTCTCTATGAGTTCTTCCGGTTAATATTTTAGGGTTATTATAGATATAGATAGATAAAAGGAAAAAGCTATTGAAATTATAAGTTGACACTTGACATTTGTTTTAGAATTTTGTAATAATTGAGTTTGCAATTTATTTTTCGAAACTCTTAAAGAAAGTATAGCTTTTATATGTTTTTGAAATAAAAAGTATTTTTTTAAAAAAGTATTTCTAATTAAAATCTTAAATCTTAAGAAAAATCTAAAGCTTTGAAAACTAATTTTTGAGTTTTTAAGAAAATATATAAATTATAATACCCTCTACAAGTAAAAGTCACAACTATTGGATTTAGCCGCCTTATTTTTAAATTATGATAAATTATCAATAAAATTTGATTTGTTCAAATTTTGATGTTATCTGATACATGTACTAATAGAAGATAGTAGATATTCGATAACTGCTTAAGGCAATTTGGACCACCATATGAAGGTGAAGACTAATTAGTGTAAATTTTGTGGCCATAACCTTATTTTCTATGTACTAATTCACTTAGTATGAATAATCATCACTAATATTTTATTTGTTCAAACTTTGATGTTATCTGATATATGTGCTAATAGAAGATAGTAGATATTCGATAAAATAATTAAAGTGTGCTCAAGGTAATTTGGACCACCATATAAAGATGAAGACTAATTAGTGTAAATTTTGTGGTCATAACCTTATTTCTATGTACTAGTTCACTATGAATAATTATCATTAGTAGATTATTTGTTAAAATTCTGATGTTATTTGATACACGTGCTAATGAAAAATAAAAATATCTTGTAAAATAATCAAGGCATGAGCAAGGTGCTTCAGCCACTACCATCATAAAGATGAAGATTAATTAATGTAAATTTTGTGGCCATAACCTTATTTCTATGTACTAATTCATTTACTATGAATAATTATCATAAAGTAGTTTATTTGTTCAAATTTTGATGTTATCTGATATATGTGCTAATGAAAAATAAAAATATTTGGTAAAATAATTAAGGCGTGAGCAAGGTGATCCAGCCATCACCATCACAGAGATGAAGACTAATTACTATAAATTTTGTGGCCATAATCTTATTTTCTATCTACTAGTTCTCTTATTATGAACAATTATCACTAATATTTTATATTTACAAATTTGGTGGAGAGCATTATTTGGTATTGGGAGGTAACAAATACTCTATGGACAGAGGTCGAGGTAGAATATGAAATTTATGGGTTCTGAATATGTCGCCGAACTCATAACCCGTCTAAGCTACTGGATTCGCAATTAAATATTTATATATATTTTTAAAATTTTTAATAAAATATTAGATTTAAGTAAAAACTATTGGATTCGTCAAACCCGTAATTAATGATATTCCTCCTCCCCTGTCCATAGAATAGTTAGTCATGTGCAAGCTGGTCCGAGCATTATCGTTATTTAAAAAAGACTAATTAGTGTAAAGATTAACATAGTGTATAGAAGTCACCTGCTTGCAATATAAGAAAATTAAAAAGTAGAAGTTCATCATTGAAGACCATTCAAAGCTTTGCTTTTGAATATGAGGTTTTATGAATTTGTTAGTTGTTTGGAATGAGTGTTGTTTTAATAGATTGAAAATATCAAAAGGTTCAAAATTTAAATTTAAAGTGATTTGGAGTAGATTTGAGCAAGATTTGAGTTAAATTTCAGAAAAGACGCAAGAAAGCATATGAAGTCTGTTTTTTTGTATAATTATGTATAATCTTGTATAATAGTGTATATGAGTGTAGAAACATACCTTATATACTATTATATACTTTTATACACCTTTATACAAGCGTTTGTAGACGAATTTCTTCCACAAATTTGAATTGCAATTCTTGTTCAAAACCAGTCCAAATTTTCATTAAATGACTTCAAAATTTATATACAACCTCCTTATACTATTTCTAACAAATCTAAATAATACCCACTCCAAATTTCTCATATAATCAAATTCAAAATTTAAATTCACATATTTAAACTTGTTAAAAATCTAATTTTCATCACCCAAATAAATTTGATTTGTTGAATTAATATTTTAGTTACAGTTACTGATTCGAAAATTCATTTAAAAGATTGAGGAATCTTTTTTAAAAATTAAATAGTAATTTTGAGAACATATTAGAGTTTAATATTGAATCTTAGCCTATTATTTTTGGGGTAGTTGATTGTAAATTGAAATATGAGCTATAAAATTAAAAAGTGTGGAGCGCAGTTGTTCTAATGTGAAACTTTCCTTTCAAATTATTCTAAATATAACTAACTTATTTTGGAGTGTTATTTCGTATTTACGGTATGAAGTATAAAATTTGGGTTATTTTTACTTTTTAGTTATTTTGGCAAAGTTGAATGACTTTTTAGTTATTTTGGCCAAAGTTGAATAATTTTTGTGACCAAAAATAAAAAAAATGCCTTTTGTGTTACAAGCTTAAAGTTAAATGATTTTAAGTGGCAAAAAAATAAAAAAGTAACTTTTGTATTATAAACTCAAAATTAAATGACTACCGATAAAATAAAGCTTCAATTATACGAAGCTTACTAAGTGTGCTCTCAATCAGGTGAAATTAGTATTTTAAGTTTATGAGTACATAATTTTAATAGTTTTTAAGTTATTATGTTTTAAATTAATAATTTATAATATATATTTAATAAAAATTTTAAGACAAATAAACTCGAACCAGACACTGTGCCGCCGCCTCTGCTTTCAATCCCCACTTCATATCTTACACTGATTTTTGGGATCTTTTTTGGCATATATGTTGTTCTAAAATCAATGTATCATTATTGGAGTTCGAAACTTTTTTATGACAAAATGGACTCAAAATATGTTTTTGCTGATTAAAAAAAGTTACTTTTCTAGTTATTTTGCAGTATTTTACTGCGAATTGAATTACGAAAATTTTGTCGTTAAGTCAATTCGCAATAAAATATTGCAAAATATTAAAAAATTTATTTTTTAAATTGCAATTCACAGTAAAATACGACGAATTGGTTAAAGATGTGCCTAGGCTGTATTTAAAATAGCATTTTGAAGTAATTTATTGCGAATTGCCCTATTTCGCAGTAAACTACTGCGAAATGTTATTCTAAATACCGCTTGGTCGTCTTCCTCAACGACAAACATATTGAACCTCCATTTTAAAAATTCCACTGCCCTAGTCTGGTCCCCCCACCCCGCTCCTTTATTAAAAAATTTTTTTGGCCCACCCGTCCCACAAAGAACGCGATTGTAGGTCCCTCTTACCAAAAGAAAGTTTCGATTCCGTGTTTCTGGTAGAAAATTTCGAATTCAAAAGAAATTACATTGATGTATTTCTATTTAGTTTATGGCGAAACTCGTATATTCATGTATATTCGTATTGCTTGGTATGTTTACATGTGAATTTATTGTGTTTTTTAATACACCCGGATTGATTTATTTGATACCCAAATTTATGTTATATTTGTGAACAAAAATGGTACTAGATTGTTTGTGTTATTTATTTTATGTTCATATTGTAGAGCCTTGTAGTGTAGTAAAATATAATTTTTTTTAAATGGTAAGCTTCATTTCATCAATAGATCAAAATATTACAGAATTGACCAGTAGCTGCTGACTAGCTACTGTTTTCAATCAGTCTAATATGAATTCACTCCCTTATGCTATATATACATCAAAATTCAAGAAACATATAATTACTTTCACCTCCTTTTCTAAGGGTAGTGATCCAGTCTTCGCAAAAACATTCTTCCAGTGTTTAAAGGAGGTTCCCTGTATATGTATGTGAACTGCTATCTCTTTGCATGTATCGTTTATAACTATGCTTCCGTCTTGGAACCTAATCTTGTTCCTTTCTCGCCATAGACAGTATACTAACATTCCAAACACACTGGTGGTTATTTCAGCATGTCCATTTCTCCTTTTTGCAATGTTGCTAATCCATTCTACTTCACTGTTTCGATCACAAATGGGTCTCTGGTATCCCAGCCATATTAGCAGTCTATTCCTTAGCTCCCATGATGTCGGGCAAGTAAAAATAGATGGTCAAACGATTCATCTACTTGCCTGCAGAATACACATTCTTGAGGATTCTGTATCCCAAGATGGTCCTTTTTGTAATGTTGTTAATATAGTTTCTTTTAGCGTAGTAAAATTTAGAGCCTTGTACCATAGTTAAATATAGATCCTTGTAGCGTAGTAAAATTTAGTGCCTTTTAGCGTAATAAGGATAACTCGGTGGTACCCGGCATAAAAAATCAAGCTTGGAAACCTTACATAATTATTTACTCCAATTCAAAAATTTATAATTTAAATATTTAAGAAAATTTTTAAAATATTGAAATTGAGAAGAATAATATTTTAAGAATAACTCGGTGGTACCCGACATCAAAAATTAAGCCTTGAACCCTTACATAATTATTCACTCCAATTTTAAAAATTATAATTTAGATATTTAAGGTAAGAAATTCTAAAAATATTAAAAATGAGAAGAATAATATTTTAAGGATAACTCGGCGGTACCTGGCATAATAAATCAAGCGTGGAACCCTTACATAATTATTCACTCCAATTCAAATTTTATAATTTAAATATTTAAGGTAAGAAAATTCTAAAAATGTTGAAATTGAGAAGAATAATATTTTAAGGTGAATAGTAGAACAACTTTTTTATTTAAACGGGTTAACAAAAATACAAACACTATAAATAAAAAGAAGATGTAACAATACTGCGTAAATTTATTTTATTTCATATAAAGTGAAACACACACAAGTACCTTCATGAATTATAAAAAACAATAGACAAACAAACTACTAGGGGTATCTTTGATAGTTGGGTACATTGGATGACTACACCACAAGGAAAAACATAACAGGCCAACATAATAAAAATACATGCAATATGAAAATGACAATTAACACATACACGCCAATTTTTAGTCCTAGATACCATTTATTCTTCGCTCTAACCACTTAAATCGTTCTTCTGTTTGTTCTTTTTCTTCTTCTAACTCTTTCACTCTCATCTTCACCTCCGCAAGTTCTCATTTATATTTTTCGCTACGTTCCTTGTATGCTTGAGAATTCCATTCTACTTTCCATTTTTCTTCTCCCATCTTCTTCAGTTTCTCCCTCATTTCTGTAATAGTTCTATTCTGTTCCATATTTTTACTCGCTTCGACTTCCCACATACCATGAAGATCCTGTAATCTCTTTCTGTAGCTTTCCTGAAAACATGGTTCCTCGACTCATTCATCAAATTCACAAGTAGGTTTGACGAGTTCCTTGTACAATATGTTCATACAGCACCAAGGGCGGCGTCCATCGTCAGCCCCTTCCCACATACAGTCCGTCATACATGGTTTTCCACAAAAGAAAATTGGTGGACGATCAAGTTGAGCCATTTAATGAAATATTTTTGGGAAAAATTTTGAGCACACAAAATAACTACAATGGCCCATTATTTATAGGTGAAACAACTGACAACTCAACAATACGTAGTATTTTACTACGATTTAGATGCACATTCTTCGGGGAAAAAAAAGCTTTTACACCAGCACTTTCGCCCGATCAGCATTATCCATTTCTCCCTCTAGCTATCAGATGGATTTTGCAGCGTTGGCTATCCAGAGGGACGGAGGCTCACCATAATCTTGCCCTCCTCAGGGATGTCTTAGATATGTTGGTGGATGGACATGTAAATATGTACCTACAGTTATTTTTTACGAACTGAGTTGAATTTGAATACTAACATTTGTGTTAATCTTTGGCAGTTCATCTGGACGCCATACATCGACGACTTGCTTGCTGAGCTGCCATCTTGTTGCTCAGTCGACTGGCTTATTTGGAGCACATCCGTCCCATTGATATTCTTGGATTACGTTGAGTATCATGCCACGAAGCGTGTCCTTCGACAGTTTGACCGACCGGAGACTATACTGATGGAGCCTGTATGGGTTTCCACTTACTATCAGCGCGACGACAGTATCAACATGGATGAGCAGTATGCGGCATGGCTACAGCAGCAGCTAGTCCTTTGGGACGATAGAGCTGAGCGTATTCCACCACCACCTACGATTTACCAGGTGGGCACTATTCAGCTACATACTATGTGGTATCGCCGTCACACTCGACTGATGATCGGGAACCCTGTGCATGTACTTGGCGAGCGTTACAGGCCGTACGCCTAGAGCCACGAGTAGGGGTGTGCATTCGAATTGGTTTATCGATAAATCAAATCGATTATTTTGTTATCGGTTTATTGATATCGGTTTATTGATTTAACGATTCGATTTCGATTTCAAAAATTTTCCTTATCGGTTTATCGATTCGATTTCGATTTTGGCCATTCGGTTTATCGGTTTATCGATAAATCAATAAAGTATATTAAAAAGACAAATATACCCTTTTTTAATAATAATATTACTACCGTATCCTTCACTTAAATGACGGCCAGATTAGCACTTTCAACAAAATCAACGGCCCACAACATTCACACGCAGTATGTATTCCACAAAACCCTAATTCCTACCCCTCTCGCACCATCTCCATCTTCGCTGCTTGTGGCGCAACACACAGCCTCCCCTCACAAAAATATGTGCACCTTCTTGCTGGTTCTTCACCCGGTAATATGTTTTTCTCCATAATCTTAAACTCTAAGGAAGTGATGTGAGTTACCATGCTTTCCAGCAAGTCTAGGCGTGCTACAATAGCAATACCTTTGCTGCTCATCAAAAGAAAAACAACGGAATGTTGGGGTATAACTCTTCACTTTTGTTTCCCTTTATCGGTTTGCGTAACTGCTAAACTGGATAGTGTTTAGCTATGTTGTTTTCTTCCTTTCTTCTTTTAACCCCAATTAATCATAGTGCAAGTGAATGCTTTCTTTCCTTTGTGTTTCCTTTTGTATTGATTGTATAACTTCTATTTTGGCAGAGTTTGAAGACAAAGAGGCCTGTGAACAAGCATATTATAAGGTACTAACGAAGAACTAGCTCTGCTTGATTGAAATGTAAAATGTATTTAATTAATTGTATCTATTTTTCAAATGACTTAAGACGTTCGTACTTATGAGCCTTCAAATTTAATGCGAAAACTGAATGCTGGTGTTAGGATGTAGCTCATTTAATTGACGGTTCTCCTTTTGGTACTGTATGATCTTGATGCTAAGTGTAAGGAAATCCAATACTGATTATGCAGCACCCATACTACTAGGCCTTTTTCAAATGATATAATGTGTATGAGATACCATTGTTGAATGTGATTGCAAAGCTTGATTTTCAAAGATCCTAATTGGTGGGCAGTAAGGATGTTATATATAGAAGCAGTGGTTGATATACGTGTTGGCATAATATTTGTATTCACAACTTGTCTGCTTAGTGTATGAAGGAATTGTTTTCTATAGATCCCATTCTCGAATAACATAAAACTTAGAATTTCTCTTATGGCTTTTGACATTTTGGGCTAATATTCAGGATATAAATAAAAGAAGTAGCTTGCTCCACTCTACATTCCTCACTACAGGAATATGTAATAGGTGGAACATTCTCTTTTTTGTTTTTGCTGAGGAAGGTTCCAAACATTGTAATTCCCTGGCACCATCTTAGTGCCAGCTTTCTGATTTTAATAGAATTACATCTTTACCTGTTAAAAAAAAAAACTTTGTCTTTGTGAACTCAGAACTGATCTAAGATGTATATCTCACTCAGTGTAGGTAACAATTTGAGTGATTCAGAGGCTATATCACCCTGTGGCATATAGTGATTTATATAGTGTATGGGGTTCTTTTGCCCTTTTTTGTTCCTGAACCTTCTGATCTCTATGGCATCATAAGATACAGGTTGTAAACATGCTATTTTTCCTTTTCCCTTGGGATATGATCAGGGAGATGAAAAGGGATAAAAAGGGAAGAAAGAGGAGGGTCGTACTAATGAAATCGAGTTGCAAGTGGTTTAAGCACAACCATATATTTCGTGGTAGCATTACATATGAGGTGGCTGCCTTCCAAAGTCCAAACTGAACGAATGACTTTGTGTTAATTTGAATATTCTCATTTTGCTTCCTCCTGATGATAGAAAAATATGCGTTTTCTACTCGAATGGATTGTCCTGTTGATCATTTATTTTCCTAAGTCAATTTTATTGTGTTTATTAGGGGTGTGCATTCAATTTTTTGTTGAGTTTTCCCGGTAATAGTTAAAAGACATTAACTATGGATTCAGGCTGATTTAAGTTTGGACTTATATGGAATGGGTATGTGTTCTTGCTGGCAGCTTTCTCTATTATATGCGTTTCTGCAGTTTGCTCATTATTTTTGTATGTCTGTTAGGTGCTGGCAAAACTGGAGAAGTTTAAGTCTGGACTTTTTGCTAAAGCCAATGGATCTACTAATGCTGGCAAGGAGGAAGAGTTATCCGATTGGGCAGCAGTTACACTAAAATTCACTCCCGAACCTGGAAAGGTACTTGTTCTCGGTATGCTTTGAAACTTATGAAAAGCATAATTCTTCATTGTTAGGCTCTATACGTGCTTGCTTTCTGGAGTTTCTTGCTTTGGGTGGGGTTTGGGGGCAGTGAAGATTAAATAGGAATCAAACTTCACTGAATTTGAATGTGAATCCCGGTTGGGCAACTACTACTATTGACCGGTATAATCTGCCTTATTGAAAATCGATAAATCGAATCGATAAGCCCCCAAAATCGATAAATCGAAATCGAAAAAATCGAAACCTTATTGAAACGATAACGATAAGCATATGTACAAATCGATAATCGATAAGTAATTATCGATAAGAGTCAAAATCGAATCGATAAATCGATTGCACACCCCTAGCCACGAGGCATTGGTATGTTTTCCGGCTTGTTAATATGTTATAATATGGATATAGCATTATTTAATTACTGCTTTTAATGTTTCACAGGCTATTGGTCATCATCGTTTCTACTAGGTGGGACAACAGATGCAGCAGCGTACCGACATCCCATAGTTGGTTGACTTTGGCCGGCAGGTAGAACAGATGGCTCGGCCGACACTTTTGCAGGCGAGATATGTCGAGAGGATGCGCCACGAGGCTCAGTATGTAGCTCCAGAGGCGTACCAACGGTATAGGCCGATCCCACTAGGGAGGGGTCCCCCACGAGGGAGGGGTGCCCGACGAGCTAGGGGTGCCAGACGGGGTCGCGGGGGACGACGGGGAGGTGGTCAGCAAGGTGGCAGTGAGGTACCTGTCGACCCACCAGGAGAGGTCCATGCCGAGGCCCTTGGGCTTGGAAGGGTGTGTCATCCGCAGACTCATCTGCATTATTGTCGTAGTCACCATCATCTTCCTGACCTTGTGCATCAGCCAAATCACGAGTGAATACGTCGTCTATGGGAAGCTGTATGAGGTCAGGAGCTTTAAGAAGTCGGTTTTCACTGCACAAAAAGAACAACAAGATAAGTAACCTAATACTCTGGAAAAATACTGTAGATATAGCTATATCACTTTACTTACAAGTCGTATTGTCTTGACAATCCTCTCACTCATTTTTTTACGTAACAATGATATCAATGTATCGTACTCCATATTAAGTAGTAATTTAACGTGACACTGTGGAGGTGAACTATACCTCACAGAGTTATTCTCCAGCACAACCTCACCACCCCAATAAAGAGAAACCCTTATTTTTTGCACTTCAGATATTATAAGAAATATTGATAAGAGAAGAGAGAAGTTTATTGAATGAATGTTCATGAAGATCAAACGCCTATCAATAAGGCACGTCCGAGGTCAGATATAGAATTTTTCAAATGAATTCGCAGTAAAATACTGCATTTTATAATTTTGAATTATTGTTGTTGTGTCAGCTAAAATAATTATTTCGAGCCCAAAAAAGGTACATTTCGCAGTAAATTACTGTGAATTGTACATTTCACAGTAATTTACTGCCAAATGTATCTTTTTTTTGGGTCTGGACATGTGATTAATAAAAAAACATAAAGACAATCCGCAGTAAATTACTGCGAATTCTATTAATTTTTTTTAACTATTTCGTAGTAATTTACTGTGAAATAGCTAAAAATATATCTTTTGTTAACATTAGAAAAGCACTTTAAATCCAAAAAGTTATCATTTCGATTCCGGACTCGTCATTATTGTCACTAATAATGTCCTGCTACCCCCCACACTCCCCCCGCCTTTTCTTTGTTGGTATTATCCATTGAGATCTTGACTTTGTGTTATATTTAATTAAGTTGTAAAACAATTGAATATATAAGGTTAAGCTTAAGCAAGAAACCTAACCCCAATATCTAATTTCACTTATATAATTCAAAATATTTAACGCAAAGAAGGGCAAATACGGCAAAATATTACCTTCACTGATTTCAAAGACTTCTTGGCCCACTAACTAGGGTTATGATGGAGTGATAAGTACTTTTTCATCTTTGACCAGATGTCTTGGGTTCGAGCCTTTGAGTATTAGTCGCCTTTGGTAGGGAGCGCTATACCTTTAATGTGGAACTTTCCGGCGTGAATTTGAATTTAATCGAGTGCTAATATGAATACCGAACACCGAATAAGAAATTTAAAAAAAAAAAGAAAAAAAGGATTTCTTGCGCCATTCAAACATATATCTTTCCACAAATTAAAGAACATAATCATTTTTACTTACAAATCTAACCCTTAACTTGACTTATATTTATCATTAATTAATAATACCCACCCCTACCAGTAAAAGTCACTACTTTTGGATTTAGCCGCCTTATTTTTTAATTATGAAAAATTATCATTAAAATTTTATTTGTTCAAATTTTAATGTTGTCTGATACATGTGCTAATAGAAAATAATAGATATTCGATAAAATAATTAAAGTGTGCGCAAGGTAATTTGGACCACCATATAAAAATGAGGACTAATTAGTATACATTTTGTGGCCATAACCTTATTTTTTATATTCTAATTCACTTACTATGAATAAGTTACTAATATTTTATTTTTTAAAATTTTGATGTTATCTGATCCATGTGCTAATGAAAGGTAAAGATATCTGATAACATAATTAAGAGCGAGCAAGGTGATTTAGACACCACCATCATAAAGATAACGACTAATTAATGTAAATTTTGTGGCCATAACCTTATTTTCCATCTACTAGTTCTCTTATTATGAATAATTATCACTAATATTTTACATATATAAATTTGGTGGAGAGCATTATTTGGTATTGGGAGGTAACAAATACTCTATGGACAGATGCCGAGCTAGAATATGAGATTTATGGGTTCTGAATTTGTCATCGAACTCATAACTTGTTTAAGCTACTGGGTTCGTAATTAAGTATTTATATATATTTTATATTTTTTTTAACAAAAATACTGGATTTAAACAAAAATTACTGGGTTCGTCAAACCTGTAATTAATATTATTCCTCTGCCCCTGTCCATAGAATAGTTAGTTATGTGCAAGCTGGTCTGAACATTATCGTTATTAAAAAAGACTAATTAGTGTAAAGATTAACATAGTGTATAGTAGTTAATTATAATAGAAAATAATTTTTACTTAATTCAATGGCTTTTTCCATTTCTCTTCTTCACGAATCAGAGAACATAAACTTTTTTATTACCAATTCTACCCTTTAACTTGACTTATAATTATCATTAATTAATACTCACTCCACCTGTTCCACCGTTAACAGCTGATATCTTCACTAGGCGTCGAAAGCCACGTGGCAAATATCCACTTGTTCTACGTAAACATTAAAAAAACAAATTTTAAATCATGAAACTGACACTATAGTAGTACTAAACAAAAAAGTTATGGCCACCTCAGTTCGAACCCACATGCTCATTTCTCACCACCACCGTCACCACCACTTCCACCACCGTCTCCGGCCGCCAGGCAAGGTGGAGCTGCCAGCGAAGAGTCAAACTCTGGTCTTAATCAAATCTTGGTTGAAAAATTCCAGTCACTGGAATCAAGTTATAAGAAACTTGTGGAACAATTCAATTTATTAATTCAAGAAAAAAGATAAGAAAAGTATTGTAAATATGGATTCAGATGAAAAAATAACAGATTTTTCAGGTGAAATAGAATTATATTCTGGAGTTTTCTTTAGTGGGAGTCCGTACAAGAACGTGTTGAATTACATGGGTCATGCAGTTCACGTTAGTAGAGCTGATACTGGAGAAATTATTTACTGGTAAGTAATTAACAAGTAATTTAGACAAGAGGGGCTTGGTCTGATGGTAACCAACCCTCACTTACAACCGAGAGGTTGTAAGTTCGAGTCTCCCCAGGAGCAAATTCTGGGGATTTATGCCGGGGGTCTATTTGGAAACAGCCTCTCTACCCAGGGTAGAGGTAAGGCTGCGTACACACTACCCTCCCCAGACACCACTGAGTGGTATTGTACTGGGTCGTACTAATTAACAAGTAATTTACTTTTACATTTGATCATTTAATTGCACTAATTCTAATTAGTGATGTTTGTTTTGAGCTGGGATTGTTGATATTTGAATTTATGCTTTGGTAAAATGAAGTTGACTTAGATGTAGATTTACTTTAAATAAGAAATTCAAAGAAGTCTAGAATATCGGAATTGGAGTTTGATCCTATGACCTACAGTCTCTCTGCCCTCATCGGGGTCGGGGTAACGTCTATATGCACACTATCCTTTTCAAACTCCACTTGTGGGATTTTACTTGGTCATTGTTGTTGAATTTGATCCTATGACCTACAGTGACTTTTGAATCCACTTACCATTATGCTAGGATTTCTCTTCATGTCATAGGACAGCGGTGAAGCCGAGAATTTTTTCGAAGTTGTTCAAACTTGAAAGAAGTAAAAAATAATTTCTCGATAAAGGGTGTTCAATATATGTTATATACCTTTAAAACTTAATATTTTACCTATATATGCAATGTAATGTTTCGACGAAGAGTGGTGAATTGACCACCTTATCGGAGTGTAGCTTCGCCCCTGTCAAGGGGATATGTTTGATTAAGCAAGTAAAAAAATTTAACTATAAGTCTGATCATTTCATAACACTATTTCTAATGGGTGATGTTTGTTTTGAATTGGGGATGTTGATATTTGAATTTATGCTTTGATAGAATGAACTTGACTTTGAGGTAGATTTACTTTGAAAATTGGTTCTTTAACTCTTGTTAAGGCCATTTAGTTATCAAGTCAAGTCAGTATCTTTTACTGTAGAGGACTGGATTTTCAGTATTTTAATTTAACTGACCCCAACTAGTTTGGGATTGAGGTGTAGATGATTGATTTAGGCCCGTTTTTTATTATATATAGTTTACTCTTTCACATTTATCATCTACTCTCTAACCGAGGTCTATCGGAAACAAACTCTCTACCCTCCCAGTCCTCCCAGGATTTGGGTAACGTTAACGTCACTGTAAACCCCACTTGCGAGAACTCACAGGGTTTGTTGTTGTTGTACTCTTTCACATTTGCCACTTTAGCTAAAGACTAGTTCGAGTTAAGGTTAGGTTGTTGTTACACTTACATTAGGTCTAAAATGTATAAGTGTGGGATTTTGAGAATACTACTTTGCTTTAAGGGACAAATTTAAAGTGATAGTGGAACAGAACGAGCCCTGGTGTTAGAATATATAGAGGATTCATTTCGTCAACTCGAACTAGTTTGGGACTGAGACATAGTTGATTGATTTATTGACTCCGGCCAAATATTACGATTAGGAATTAAATCAAACTGATATCTGCTAATGTTGTGTGTTAGTCCTAAAGTTCAAATTCTGCACTTTGGTTTAACTCACTTTGTCACATAGGATTTGTCCGACTTTTTAAAGGGGGGTTTAAGGGGAGGAAGTATGTTGAGTGGGATGGATAGGCAGAGCGAGAAACAATTTGGTTTATGAAAATATTTTTCCATAGGCTTGATGTTAAATCCCCTTCATATCTTGGCGCTCGTCTGTTGTGAGGTAGTATATTATACAAGGAAATTCTTCTCATGCAGGAATCGATTTGCCGAAAGACTTTACAGTTATAAAGATCATGAAATACTTGGACAAAGGTCTACTGAACTGCTTATCTGTGAAGAATATCATGAACTGGTTAGGATTTTCATGGAAAAGTTGAGCTGTGGAGAATCATGGTCGGGTCTGTTTCCTTTTAAGAAGAGGTCCGGTCAGATTTTCATGGCAATGGTGACGAAAAGCCCATTGTACGAGGATGACGAGCTTTTTGGTGTTATCACTGTTTCAAATGACGCGGCTTCATTTATTAATGTAAACTCGATAAATGCAAGTATCCATGAGGATAATAGTCAACCTGGCGCACAAGGAATAAATTTCAAAAGGATTCAATGGCAGCCACGGCCACAAATTTCATCGTCTGTTTCAAATCTGGTGCTTATTATCATGTTATCATTGTCCTTTCATAAATATTTTTGTCTAACTTTTTGAATAACTATCCTTTGTTTTTTCCTGATTTTCAGGCCTCGAAAGTTTTCTCACTGAAGCGTGGAGAGGATACGTGCAATGCATCAGGAGATGCAAGGGAGAGAGATCAGGCGGATTTAGATGTCAAAGAAGGGAAACCGCTGAAGCCGCCCAGAGCACCTGTAAGTGTGAACGTAGATGGTTTGATTGCTTCTAATTGATTGAACGGGCATTTTATGACGTAAGATTATCATTTCAGGCAGCACGGCTGAGTTTCAATTTGCTCGGCGGGAAGAATAAAGCTAATGCAGAGAGCTCTGAGAAGGATGAATCTACATTTGACATTGCTCAGCCTTCCAAAATCGTAATTTCCCGTTTCTTTAAATTTCTGGAGTAATGTCCATCTCTTCCTTCTTAGCTTTATCTTCTAGGCTTTATTTAATTCTTTGAAAAGATTGGGGGCAGTTACCTCCTTGTTGTGGCTGATTTGTGCTAATAACATATCTGTTAAGGTTTACTAGAGTAGTCATGGAATGATCTAGATGAAATTCAAGAACCGGTCTTCAAACTTTTGTGACAAGTTGAGTAATTCCTATGCGCTCTGCAACGTGCTAAGATCAGATAGGGGAGGGGGGGGGGGGGGTTTACTATATTTACAGCCTTTTTTCAGAGAGGGGATGAATGTAAGGATCAAAAGGAAAAGGGTTTTCGTGGTAGGAGAGAGGAATATGTTAGGATTTATGCCCGTCACTAGATGGGGGGTGAATAGTGCGGCACGAGAATATTGATAAATATTGCGGAATTAAAATTGCAGGAGTAAAGTATATGCAGTAATTAAAAGATTAAGGAAAGGACACACCGAATTTATACTGATTCACCACAACGTGTGGTTAGTCCAGTCCCCGAGAGACTCTCGAGTTTCCACTAACTCCGTTAAGCTTACGGGTGCCTAACAAACCGTTACACTTGCTCGTAGATGTACACTCTACAAGACTTCAACTTGCTCGAGTATACCTCACCTCAAGACTTCACCTTGCTCGTGGATACCGCACCACAAGACTTCACACACTAAGATTGAGGGTACTTAGCAAACCCGACAATCAATGAGAAGATATGGTCTTCTCAAACACCTTTCTCTTTTACAACAAGAACTCTCTAAAAAGAGTAGATAAAGAGATACAATATTAGCTCTATGAACAACTCAAAGTTGTCTCTCAATTGGCTCAACAAAAGCTCTAAAATGATGCACAAATAATATCAATATGTATATGAATAATGAGAGGTGTTGTGTGTATCAAATCAGCTCAAAAGACCTCTATTTATAGGTGGTAGAAGTAGTATGTCCGTTGCTTAATTGGCAATCAGTTATGCTGATTTTATGCCAAGATAATCGATTTTCAGATTTGCATAATCGATTATCAGCTTACCGTTACAAAATCGGAAGCTGATTTTGTGCTAGAATAATCGATTATTGGATTTGCATAATCGATTATCTGCCTGTCGTTCAAAAACTTTGGCAACGGATACAAGATAATCGATTATGCCCAAGTGTATAATCGATTATCCTACTCTGCGGAAATTTCCAATAAATGGAATTTCCCAGAATAATCGATTATCACTTTTGCATAATCGATTATTCACCTATGCTGTCCAGAATTGAAAACTTACTTCAAAAACCATTTTGGTTAAAATGAAAACGTTAAAATCATTTTGTTTGAAGTATTTGAAATATGTTTATGATAAATATGATTTGATAAAAAGATTTTATGCATATTTATGATGACCTATGTTGAGCCAAAAGACGAGATAACTTAAACGTTGCTCTTACATTGGTTCTACCTAACGACCTACGCCTTGGGTCTTCGGTCTTGAACTTTTGAGCTCGTCTTTGGCTTTTCCATGCAATCCATTCATCAATATGCTTCTCGGCATTTAATCTTGATTGTTTGTCATATAATAACGTTGTTTGGCACTTGACTTCATTGTTTGTCATTCATCAAAACCTATACCTGAAAATCATGCTAATACAACCAAAGCACACATATCATGGATAGAATGATTTTCTACAGAATATGAATGTAAAGTTTTGGTTAATGTTTTCCTCTTAAGTAAGACTTAAGAGGAATTAGAAGTTAAAGACAGAAATGTAGGCGTCTTGTGCTGAATGAATAAAAGAACGAAGGTCCCAATGAAAGTTTTTGATAATTTTACGTGTTATATGATTAAAGATGGATGTTATTTCTAATGACTGGTTCACAATTGTAGGCAGCAAAGGTTATGTCAAAGCTGAACATTGCAGGATTTGGGAACCTTGGTAAAGAGAAGGGTCAACACAATGGGGATGACAATACTCGTGTTAGTGAGGATGTAGCTGAACCATATCCGCCAACAGCTTCAGATGCTAAATCAAATTGTTGTCACTTTGGTGATGAACATATTTACCTCCAGAAAAACCAGAAAAGAACTTGTTTTGACCGGGAACAATGTGTGCCCCTACAACGGGGCATGATGTTGTAGAGGGTCCAAGTGGAACCTTCTCAAGGAACTCCAAGGAATGTCCCGAGGCATCTAAAATTCCTGAGCAGTATCCGGGATCATGCATGAATGATGAAGAGCTTAAGCCGCAGCTTGGAAAATCAAAACTCTCAGCGGTGGAAGATTCATCGCAGCAGCTTTTAGAATGCCAGCAATCACCAAAGTCAGGGGGGAGCGTTGATAGCCGTGGAAGTTCATCAAACATAACTGAGAATGAGTTAAGCTTGATGGTAGATTGTGAAATCTTATGGGAAGATATTAGCCTAAAGGAGGAAATTGGACGAGGTAAAGTAGAGTAATCTCACCGTCATTTACATGCGGTTTTTTTTGGGAGCTAATGTGCCATTGGACAAATATGTTTTTCAACGAGTAGCTCCTTTCTTGAACTTTCTTACACTTGTCCGCTCATTGAGTCATTGTATAAATTTTAAGCATAACTTTGCAACAAGGGCAGAAATCGTTGCCTGAATTTGGTATAATGGAAACTCTTTGCATACATCATCATCATGTAACGCCGAGCATTTTGTCATTATTTTTTCTTTAGGTTCATATGGTGTTGTATATCATGGAATCTGTAACGGATCGGTACGTCTCTTGCTCAAAAGTTTTCGTTTATGTTCTGAAGGTTAGTGGAATAGTATTTCAATTTTGGAAGTATATAAATTCTTAATTCTCTCAAAGTTATCTTTAGGATGTTGCTGTTAAGGTTTATTTCGGGAATCAATGCTGCGATGAAACATTGCTCGACTACAAAAAGGAGGTATGTGATACCAGCCGCTAAATGGACACCGCCTTCATAGGAAATAAAAATTTTATCTACTTTCACCATGTTTTTCAGATTGAAATAATGAAAAGACTCAGACATCCTAACGTGTTGCTATTCATGGGGGCCATATTTTCTCAAGAAAAACCGGCTATCGTCACCGAGTTTTTGCCCAGGTAATGAACTGAGTTATTCCCACGGGGAGAATTCATGAGAATATGTATATAAAACTGGACTGGCAATTGGCAAATGATTGACGACACTTCTCATTACGTGTTTCAGGGGAAGTCTTTTCAAAACGCTTCAACCGAAATAATAAGCCATTAGACTTCAGTCAGCGTCTTAGGATGGCCCTTGATGTGGTGTGGTTCTTGCTTGAACTCATCAATTTCCTTCTCTAATATGTTTTCAGTGTGACACTTGACCTTGTTCAATTGACTCTAGGCAAGAGGTATGAATTATTTGCATCGGCGAAACCCACCTATTGTACATAGAGACCTGAAATCTTCAAATCTGCTTGTCGATAAAAGTTGGACTGTCAAGGTACTGATTTCTGAATGGATGCTTCAATTTATTATGAGTGGAGCACTTTAACTAGTCAACTCCACTGATATTTTTTTTCTCAGGTTGGAGATTTTGGCCTATCAAGATTTAAAGATGCAACCTTTCTAACATCAAAATCGGGGCGGGGGACGGTAAAAGATCTTTCCTTTTCCCATATTCGTATAGTCACATCAGATAAAGCTTATCCCTTTACCTGTCTGTTTTCCTTTTCCGGATCACTGCAGCCGCAGTGGATGGCTCCTGAAGTACTTCGAAATGAACCTTCAACAGAGAAGTAAGTTCCCGAACATTGCTTGCGCAAGCTTCATCAGAAGATTAAATATTTTTGCATCCGTTAGTCAGGGGCGGATCTAGGGTGCAAGATACGGGTTCCCGGGAACCCAGTAACTTTTGCGTAGAGACCTTGTATTTTTATTAAAAAAATTATTAAATATCTATAAATATCTATTTGTGAACCTAGTTATTATTGTATATTAATTTGAAATTGCGACATGAACCCATAAACTTAAAATTCTGGATCCGCCTCTGCTGTTAGTTTGCGTTGGTGACAAGCTTATTGAGCTTGAGCCTTTTTCTCTTTGTGCCTTTTTTCCAAAGAACGTGTAGGATGACAAAAAGATATAACTGTAGGCAGAGGCGGACCTAGGATATAAAGATGTGGGGTACACCATTAAATTTAATGTGAATCTGTCGTTGGTCCTATAGATCGATAGGGTTATATTTGATTGGTTCGGGATTAATTTCAGTTTAGTATAATAGACCATGTATTTAAAAAATGCAACCAATAAACATAAGGCTATTATATTCGTCGACTCGTATTCTAAACTAAGGCTACTAGATAGTTGGGTATAAAACAATAAAATAACAAAAAAGAAAATAAAGAAGAAAAACAAAGGGCCAAAAAACAAAAAACCAGAAATGGCGGGTAGCATAAAGACCAGCATAAGAATATACAGTTCATATGTAAAGAAAGGAAAAATGAAAAAGCTAAAGGGGGAGGGAAGAGACTAGCGTGAGAATTTAAGTAATTGGCATGAGGGAGATTCGAGCCTTGGTTGCAACACACAAAACGACTTGCAAAATCTCCTCCCAACCAGTGCACTAAGGAACACTTGTGTAAACAGGTACCGCAGTTTCTATATTACTATTTCCTGTAAATATTTACATGTACATACCAAGTTCTTCTCGAAGACTACAGGGTCCGGTGTCCCCTCACCGGATAACATAGGTCCGCCTCTGGCGGTAGGAACCATTTTATCTGTTGAAGATATAATTAAGTAAATAAAAGTGTATTCTCTCTAACATCTTAAGCTTTTAGATGAGATGGTCACACATTTTGGTATCAGAGCAAGTAGAGATCCTGGGTTCGAGTTTCACCGCCACCCAATATTAAAAAGAATTTTCACGTCCTTGGCTCATAAAAAAAAAATCAAGCCTGCACGTGAGGGGGCATATTGAAGACATAATTAATTTAATAAAAGTTTGTTATATTTAACCGCTTAAGCTTTTAGATGGGATGGTCACACACTTCAACATTATCCTTGCGAGTAATAGTGCTTCCTGGTACCAGATGCTGCTTATAATGTAGGATTTTTTTCTTTTGTGTGAATATGTTTAAATCGCTCTATATTCTACTATCAGTTACCACTAATAGTTAGGCTGAAAACTAGATCATATACTTGGACGAGCTTCTCATCTTTTTCTGCATTTCAATTGCAATAGCTTTCTGATTGATTTCTTCTGTTATCTGGCAGATCTGATATCTTCAGTTTTGGTGTGATCCTATGGGAATTAATGACTGAAACTGTACCATGGAGCAACATTAACTCTTTACAGGTGACTCTCATTTTTACCTCTTCGGTATATGCAAGCGTGAGCGTGCAAGTGCTGATAGCAAGTTGTCTTACTAAACCTTTACGTTCTCTTCTTAGTGGTCACTATTGGAACCAATGTAAGTTTTGTATTTAAAGCTTGTAGGAGTCGTTGGATTTATGAATCGTAGATTGGAAATTCCAGAAAAAATCTTGATGCTCGAGTTTCTGCAATCATCCGCGATTGTTGGCAAAGGTGCTTTTTCTCTCTCATTTTTTTCGTTTGATCGTTTTATGTTTTTTCATCGAAGTATGCAAATACAGAACTCGGACTAAACCTTGGTTTCTCTATTACAAACAGCAATCCAGCACTCCGCCCATCATTTGCAGACTTAATCCAAAGGATGACAGACGTAATTCTCTCGTTTACAGGATTGGCAGCTAGGAAGAACACGACCATATTATCAAACACGATTTGACAGGTTACTACACATAACAACTTATATAAATTCACTAGTCCAAGTGAATACATAAGGCAGTGCAACTTGTGTTTCTCTCTTTCACAATCTTTTCTTGTTTTAAAGTTTTGGTTAATGTTCTCCATTTACAAGAATCACCTAACTGCTCAAAATAAAGACTTATTATCTCTATTTCACTAATTCTTTCACTATATTGACTGATAAATCACAATGGCAACAAGATGATGATTATATGAACATGTGCTTCTTTATTGGTAACTTGAGATTGTAAATACTTTGACGGCAGATGAAAGTGGATTTTTTCAGTAAAACCAACATAAGGAAAATAGAGTTCAGAGTATAACAATAAGAATTGTGAAAAATTTATTCTACAACCTCTGAAATCAAAGGATACCAAATCCAAAAAAGGAAGATATTGGATCATAGCCTCAGCTAAATGGAGCAGCACGACTTGAAGAGTGGGGATTCATATAGTTGACCCAACTTGTTGGAATTGAGGCATAATTATTGTTGTGTTGTATGACCCCAACTAGTTAGCTTTTCCGAGTTTTCTCAACTGCTTATATATGCAAATGTAGCCAAGTCTTGAATTTGCACTAGTCATCATCGTGTTCTGGTATATGTTATGGTGCCTTTGTATTCTGGTATTTGTTCTTACTTTTCATGCTTCTATGACTACTTTGACCCATTTTTCATCTTTTTAAAAATATAATTTTTAAAATTTTCAATGTGTAGAACTTACTCATAACATGCTTAACATTTTTAGTTGGAAAAGAACAATAAGAAACTTGACAGTATGATTTTTCCTTTAGCCTTGAAGGAAGGTTGCTTTAGAGAGCCAGTATTGTCTTTGACGGAACAACTCTCTATGCTCTTTTGTGAATGTGGTGTGAAACTTTGACAGGTTATTGTGTCCAAGAATGTCGATATTGTTCGAACATATTTTTCATAACCTCTAGACTACTTTTATAGGATGTTACATGTGGCGGTATTATTTCTTTTTCTTTAATTGTTTTTTTTTTGATGAGGTAAAATTTTGTTAATAGAAGTAGCAAGATGGTACAAAAGCGTACAATCCAGCTGGATTACAAAAAGAATTTCTGCATCTCAAAATAGACACTATTCCTTTCTAGCCATATAGTCCATATCCATACAGACAACTTATCCTTTGTCATCCGCTAAAGTTGCCAAGTTTCCGGCAAGCTCTTAACATTTGAAGGCATTGCTTCTTTAATTTGTTGAATATTTAAAGGAGAAAAATTATTTTTCTACTACCTTTTTCTTCTTGGTATTACCATTTTAAAGGTTTAAGTATATACAAATAACCGTTCAACTAAAACTTGACAAAATTGTGATTAACAGAAAAGAAAGACGAAGAGAAAAGTAAGTCTGAAGGTAATGCCAATATAGAAAAAGAAAAACAGAAAAATGAAACATTAAAAAGGCTAATTAAGGCCTTTGCTCCACAAACATATGATTCTTGAACATGATGTTGACATTAAAATGAATAATATTACTCAAAAGAAGGATACGAACCAGAAGAAAGGCGCACATTGAGTTAGACATCATTTAATATAGTTTTTATATTAATATTTTTCACGACATAATAAAGTCTTTTTTTTTGTTAAATCATATACTTAAAACTAAAATAACAAAGTTTGTAGAGAAAACATCTAATTGATAATATTTAGTTATTTTGGTAAGCATTAGTTTAATTTGATAAGATGTTAGCCATGTGTCGGTAATGCATCACCTTAGATATTGTTTGAAAAAAAATTACTTAGTAAAAATAAAGATTTGAGTAATTTAATTCAAAGTTCTAAAATATTTTCATGGTTTAAAACTTTAGAAATTGAAATAAAAGTTTGAAAACTTGAAAAAGGAGATTTACGACATTCTTAATATCACTATATAAGAAAATAGTGAAGGTTTTTAATTTATTTATGGAAGTGAGTTAGGCCAACATACTCTTGGTTGAATTGGCATAAAGGCAATTGGATACATGCACAATCTTACTGAAATATCATGGTATAGTCAGTTTTTACACTGGTCAACGAAAAATAGTCATTGTTTATTAAGTTAATGAAAAATAGCCATTATTTTGCTGCACAGGGACCGGTCCAGTATAATATTAGGATATATATGGTTGTGTATCTTTTTATTATTGGTAGATATTCTCTCATTATTGTACAGTCCTATAGTTGGTAGGATTTGATATTGTACAGTCCTATAGTTGGTAGGATTTGATACCTCTCTGTATTCTATATATACTTTTGTGAGCAATACAAGAAAAGCAATTCTCCCAAAACTCTCTACATGGTATCATACACCAGTGGCTTATCGGCAAAGAAATCCTAATTCTTCCTTCCAGCGCCGCCGACCTTCTCGGTCCACCGCCTCTCTCCGACGTCTTGTCGCGCCGCCGCTGCACTAACCGGCAGCCCTCTCTCTCTCGACGTCGATCAGCGCCTTTTTTCATTTGCCTCGTGCTTCATGGCCGCTACGACATAAAACGATATTCTCCAGCCGATTGCCATAAATGCATCGGCTCAGATCCCACTCAAATTGGATTCCACTAATTACCTGGCGTGAATATCCAATTCCGAACCCTCCTTACGGGTTACGACCTCCACGGTTTCTTTGACGGATCGAAGCCATGCCCACCAGCCACTATCGTCGACAAGGAGGTGACCTCCCCCAATCCAGCATATCCTTACTGGATTCGCCAGGACAATCTTATTCTCAGTGCCATCATCTCGCCGATCACACCGATGATCATCTCCTTTATTGCCGCTGCGGAAACCTCTAAAGAGGCCTGGGACATTCTCGCGCGCACATACGACACTGCTTCTCGTGGTCGTATCATGGCTCTCAAATAGAAGCTTCATAATCCGGTAAAAGGTTCTAAATCTGTTACTAATTTTATGCACGGTATTCGTATGATTGTGGATGAATTATCTCTCCGGGGTGTTACTGTTGATTCTAAGGATTTTGTCATTAAGGTTCTCAATGGTCTTCATGATCCGTATATGGAGCTCTCTCATGCCATCCAAGCCCGCAAATCTCCCATCTCTTTTGCTGAATTACATGACAAGCTGTTAAGCATGGAGGCTCAGATTACTGCTCGTGCGCCGGCCTCTTCCGCCGTCACTGATTTGGCTCCGACGGTTGCCTTCGTCGCCGGTCACCAGTCCGGCCGTAACCGTTTCGGTGGCCGCGGGCATGGCCATGGCAGCCGTGGTTCATCCTCCGGTCGTGGTGGTTACTCCAACTATGGCCAATCTTGCGGGTACAATGGGAAGTGCCAGCTCTGCAGTGAATTTGGCCACTCCGCGCGCCGCTGTCCGTCCTATCCCATATCTGGCGCAAAACAGCCCCCTTAAGGTGGACCACTGCCGCGGCCAGCATATGCTCCGCCGCCTTATCCGGCTGCTCACACAGCCCATCACTCTCCGACAGTTCCCTCTACTTCCGATTGGATCCTAGACTCTGTGCCTCTCATCACATAACCACTGATCTTGCCAACATGTCTATTCATAGTCCTTACACTGGTTTCGACGATGTGGTTATTGGTAACGGTGAAGGCTTGAAAATTACACATACTGGCCAACTTATAAGTTATTCCTCACTTTTATTGTCGGCGGCTCTCTGTGTTCCACATATGCGTAAAAATTTGATCTTTGTTGCTCAATTATGTCGTCACAATAATGTTAATGTTGTTTTTTCTGATACTGATTTTCAGGTGAAGGATCATCGCACGTGGGCAACACTGGTCCGCGGCCCACGTAGGGACAATGCCTACTATTGGCCGGCGGCTTCCCATCTACCGTCCGCCCTCACGGCACAAAAGCTCTCTGCGTCATTGTGGCATTCTAGGTTTGGTCATCCGTCAGCCAAAATCCTGCGTCATTTAGTGTCTTCTAGCAGTATAGCGTCCCGTAGTGTGTCTGATTTTGGTTGTGTATCTTGCAAGCTTCATAAGTGTCATAAGTTACCTTTTTCTGAGTCAAGTTTATCTTCTACTGCTCCGCTACAGCTTATTTTTTCTGATGTATGGACCTCTCCAATTACTTCTGATGAAGGATTTAAATATTATGTCATTTTTGTTGGTCATAAATCTAAGTATGTTTGGTTCTTTCCTTTACGCCGTAAATCTGATGTCTTACAAACCTTCCCCACTTTTAAATCCATTGTAGAAAAAAATTTCTCTGCTAAAATCATTACTGTGTATACTGATAATGGGGGTGAATTCCTAGCTTTACGCTCTTTTCTTGCCTCCAATGGCATCTCACATCTCACTTCACCTCCTCATACACCTCACCACAATGGCTATGCTGAACGCCGTCACCGTCATATTGTCGATACTGGTCTCACTCTCCTTCATTATGCCTCTATACCACTCATTTACTGGCCTTATGCCTTTGCCAGCGCAGTCTATCTCATTAATCGTCTTCCCAAGACAAATCTCTCGATGCTCTCCTCCTTTGAGTCTCTCTTTCATAGGCGCCCCAACCTTGCCAAACTGCGTACCTTCGGCTGTCAATGCTTCCCTTGGCTTCGGCCTTACACCTCACACAAAATGGAACCCAGATCTCGTGCTTGTATCTTTTTCGGCTACTCTACTACTCAAAGCGCATATCTATGCTTTGATCCCTCAACGTCTAAAATCTTCGTCTCGCGTCATGTCACCTTTCATGAAGATATCTTTCCGTTCTCCAAATTGTCTAACCCCGAGTCTCCACCTGTACCCATTCAGGTCTCCCTCGACGTCCTTCCGCTGCCTCCGCCACTACCTACCGCCGCTCCCACTCGCGATCCTTCACTGGATGCACCTCCGGCGCCAACGCTCGCGCCATCAGCGCCTCTTACGGCACCGCCAGCGGCCCCCGCCGCCGCTACACCCACCTTGCCGCCACCTTCATCCTCTTAGGGTGGTCATCCCATGCAAACTCGCAGCAAAAATAACATCTTTACGCCCAACAAGAAGTTTGGTATGTCTGCTGTTACCTCTCCAGCTGTTACAGAACCTCAGACTTTGTCTAGTGCTATGTCTGATGAGCGCTGGCGCGCTGCTATGTCATTGGAGTTTGATGCTCTGCTACGGAATGGCACTTGGGATCTTGTTCCTCCTGATTCTTCACAGAATGTTGTGGGCTGCAAGTGGGTTTATCGTATCAAACGAAAGCCTGACGGTACTGTGGACAAGTTCAAAGCCCGGCTTGTTGTGAAAGGCTTTCATCAGCGTTCAGGTGTAGACTTCTAGGAGACTCTCAGTCCAGTTATTAAGCCGGCAACTGTGCGTTTGGTTCTCAGTCTAGCTGTATCCAAGGGCTGTCCTCTTCGTCAAATGGATGTGAACAATGCCTTTCTCCACGGGAAACTTACAGAGGATGTTTATATGGCTCAACCACCGGATTTTGTTGACAAGCCTATCCATCTTATGTCTGTAAATTACAGAAAGCTATTTATGGTCTCAAACAGGCACCCGGGCATGGTACAGTGAGCTCCGCCAATGCCTTTTGGCTATGGGTTTCGTCAACACTACCTCTGACACTTCGCTCTTCGTCTTTCAGCATTCTGGTATTACAGCCTATTTTTTGGTATATGTTGATGATCTCATATTGACTGGTAATGACTCTGCTTTCTTGAACCGTGTGATTGACTCTCTTGGGACTAAATTTTCTCTTAAAGACATAGGTGATCTGAGCTACTTTCTTGGTGTTGAAGTTCTGTGCCTTCACCTTGACGATGGCTTGGCTCCTGCTGACGCATCCACCTATCGACAGGCCCTTGGGGGCCTCCAGTATCTCTCCTTTACTCGTCCTGATATCTCCTTTGTTGTGAATAAACTCTCACAGTTCATGCACGCTCCTACTGTCACTCATTGGGGTGCAGTTAAGCGTCTCTTCTGGTATCTAAATGGGACGCGTGACTTTGGAGTCTAGCTGCGTCCTTCATCTGCTATACCTCTACATTGTTTCTCTGATGCTGATTGGGGTGGAAACTGTGATGACCGCTCCTCGACTGGTGCCTATGTTGTCTTTCTGGGGCCTAATCCTATTTACTGGAGCTCCAGAAAGCAGCGTTCCGTTGCACGATCTTCTACTGAGGTTGAATATCGTGCCATTGCTTCTGCTGCCGCTGAAGTCCGTTGGCTTCATTCTCTGCTGCGCGAGCTTCATGTCCCTCTTCCGGCTGCTCCTGTCATTTACAGCGACAACATTGGCTCCACTTACCTCTGTGCCAACCCTGTGTTTCATTCGCGCATGAAACACATCTCCATTGATTATCACTTTGTTCGTCAATTGGTTCAGAATGGGTCTCTTCGTATTGCTCACGTATCCTCTGCCGATCAGCTTGCTGATGCTCTCACCAAGCACTTATCTCGTTCTCGGCTTCTTCTGCTGATGTCCAAGATTGTCGTGTCCTCCGGCCCTCCATCTTGAGGGGGCGTATTAGGATATATATGGTTGTGTATCTTTTTATTATTGGTAGATATTCTCTCATTATTGTACAGTCCTATAGTTGGTAGGATTTGATATTGTACAGTCCTATAGTTGGTAGGATTTGATACCTCTCTGTACTTTATATATACTTTTGTGAGCAATACAAAAAAAATAATTCTCCCAAAACTCTCTACATATTATATATGGGAGTTCTGGTGCATTTGTGTACGAATTCCAGCATATTATACTGGACCGATATAATTTGCTAATTAAACTTGCCGAAATTCCAGTAAAATTTGCGGAAGTTCCAGCATAATTATGCTTGAACTCCCGTAAAATTTGGGGAGCTCCAGCATAGTTATCCTGGAACTCTCATAAAATTTACGGGCATATTTTTTCGGATTTCGAACAGTATTTTCGCTTAGATTCAAAGTGGCTAAATTTCGATGACTTGTGAAACTTGCCTATTTTTCAACGACCAGTGGTAAATTTGGCTATTTTTAAATTTCTCCCGAAGGCTTGGGGAGGGTAATATGTAGGCACGCAGGTCTTACCCCTACATCTGTTTCCAGGTGCAACCCCATCCCAAACCAAACAAAAAGAAAAGGTTCGATGCTTTTCTCTAGAAATTATTTGTCTTTCATTAATTTTAAGCTATGCTCCTGCATAACTAAGCAGAGCTTAAATGGAGCGACATAAACGGAGAGGATTTATTCACTTTCTTGGAAGCGTAATAATCTGTCCTTGATTAGTCTTACGCAGATTGTCATCTATTGAATCCTCCTCCGTTAACTAGGCGCGGAATATCAATTATATATGCAACCAAGCGGAGCTTAAATGGAGCAACATAAATGGTTTAATATAATCATAACAATTAGTATTCTATTATCCGTCAATGGTTTAATATAATTAACCAAATTAATATACGATTTCCCACCTTGTAATCTCCTCTCCGAATTCCCTTTCCCTAACCCAAAAAAATAAATAAGGTGAACAAACAATTCTTGATGTGAAATTCATGGCAAATGCATTAAGAAAAGGGAGCACAGCAATTGTTGACTGGCTAAAGCCATTATTGTTGACTGGCTATGACCCTTCATGTTTTAAATAAGAAGAAAATAAATGTGATATATAAATCTACGCAATAATTTATGACTCATATTTTTAATGGTCGGTGTCCCTTAATTAGTTTGGAAAATAAGAAGAATTGAAAAAAATGAAGTCAACAAAAGTCTAATAATAAGACAATTAAGAATATAAACATTCTTTCTCTTTTTGTCTCCCAAATCTCAATGTCGGTTCGGAGCGTAGAATTTGGATAATAATCAGTACACCAACAATAACCCAATATAATCCCATTTAGTGGGGTCTGGGAAGGGTAGTACGTACGTAGAACTTACCCCTACTCTGGCGTAGAGAGACTGTTTTCAAATAGACCCCCGAATTCCTTCCCTCCAAGAACTTCCTATCTTGCTCTTGGGGAGACTCGAACTCATGACCTCTCGGTTGGAAGTAGGGTTGCTTACCATCAGAGCAACCCCTCATGTCTAAATTTATATGGGGAGGGTAGTGTATACGCAGACCTTACCTCTACCCTTGGGTAGAGAGACTGTTTCCAAATAGACCCCCGGCATCCTTCCCTACAAGAACTTCTCACCTTGCTCTTGGGGAGACTCGAACTCACAACCTCTCGTTGGATAATAATTAGTAATCCCTAATAATAATAATAATGTTATTCGCCTCGACTCATATTAACAGTCACGGTTGCTTAAAATAGTTGTCTCAAATTGTTTGGCATTTTAGAAGTTCAAAATGAAATTAATTATTTTTTTCCTTTTTTACCTTTAGTAATAATTATCCTTGAAGACTGCAAACACTAAAATGACTAAATATTAAAGAGAGAGAAATTATATCTTAAAACACAAATAAGGGTAAAATAGTTAAAATTTATCCTATTTAATATTTTTTAAGGGACGTGTAAAAAAAACACGATAGGTAATTTGAAACACAGGGAGTATTAACTAATATTTGTAAAAGATAGTACAAAATGAGTTTTCCTTTTTTTAATTATATGTGAACTGTTGAAATTCCTTAGCTGAATTAATCCCAAACAAAAAGAATATTGAAATTCATCATTCCCCAAAAGAAAAGAAAAATAAATCATTCTTGAACGCGAAAAAAATTAAAAGAACATCTCAGTTGTAGCTCGTGAGCAAAGATTTCTGGCAAATAGTACAAAATCTAGTGATATGTTAGAAATATTAGTGTAGACACTTTATTATAGGACCCACAAAATATTCTACTAGAGCACTTTATATATATTTATTTTTAAAATTTTTCACTAGGTGTTTGGTATCGGACATGGAAGTCTCACATCGGGGAGGAGGGCGTGAAGCGCACTCTCACAAAAACGACTTTATATCAGTACTCGAATCCGAGACTTCATATTATATATGAAGGAGTACTTACAACTATACCACACCAGGGATTCAGTGTCGGGCCGGAAGTTCCACAATGGAGCGGAAGAAGTGAAGTATATTCTAACAAAGTCGACTCCATACCCGAGACTCAAATATGAGAAAACTCTCATTAAAGATAAAAATACTACTTACAAATTCACCATAGTCTTGTTGGTCTCTTTATATATCTATCATTTGTTCACATGTATTTATATCGAAATGTAGTATAGAACGTGACAATTTTAAGTATTACAATTAATTTTTGCATTCTCTTTTACAAGTTTCTGCCTAGAAAGTTTTTTGTTCTTTACTAAAGTTAATTATATAGTGGAAGATGACAAAATGATTGATCTGCATTTTAGATTCCTTAATAGTAGTAAGAAGTGACATATAAATAACAACAAAAGCGTTTACATCAAAATATACAAAAAAGTTATAATGACTGAGTAGTAGAATCTTCAAAATTTCTATATGTTTCTCTATTACAGACAAAACTAGTAATATGATGAACAGAATTGTGACCCAATTTACCTGGTAAGGGCTATGGCATAGCACATAAACTGAAGGTGGGTCAAATCGACATACTTCATCAAAAAAAATATTTTGAGTATATAATAATTATATTATTTATATAACTCAAAAAATATTTTTTATACATATAATAAAAATGGAATATTTTTAGTGAAATTTTTGATTTTGCTACTAAAACTTTTCGCATAATTACAAGCATTTCACTACTCCCTTTTTGCTTCCTTTAGTAATTTTTTTTTTTTTGGTTTTGGGGGATATTTTTATATATAACAACAAGACTAGGAAATACAATGCAAAGTACTCTCAGTGCCGGGGTAGTGTAATTCCCCCAGTAATGCGACGTTTTGATTTATTATATCAATATTACATGTCAAAAATTTTCTAACAACTTCAGTTCCTAGGATGTATGTCCAAAATACATCATTATATTTGTAAATATCGGAGGAACTATGAGCTGGATCTTCCCAAAAAGCTTGGCTTTACTACCTCTTTTGCTAGTGCATCTGTCACCCTATTCTGCTCCCTGCACGTGTGTCTCTCCACGTCTTTGTCCATCAACGTGCATTTACAAATCATAGGATTGTTGAAAATAAAAATAAACTTGATTTTGTTATAATTATTTGGGCTTAAGAAATTATGAAAAATAAAGAGCCCAATTCCGGAACATTCTAGGCAACTCTAGATTCCGGAACGTTCTAGAGAACTCTAGTCCATTTGAGCTTGGAAATACTCTAGAATTCTCCATAGAATTCTAGCACATGTACCTAGCTAGAAAGTAATAGAACTCTCTAGACTCTCTAGAATTCTCCATAGAATTCTAGCACATGTACATAGCTAGGAAATGGTAGAACTCTCTAGACACTCTAGAGCTTGGCAAGCCTCCCCTATAAATATGGGATGTCATTTGGTATTTGTATAACACATAACACACAACACACAACATATCAAGCCAAAAAAATCAAAAACAAGTTTGAGTAATAAAAGTTTCTCTTCTCCAAAATCTTTCTACTCTTCCAAAATTCCCTTAGCCTAAAAGCCTCCCTCCAAATATTAATAGCAATCCTCTTCCAACAAAGTGGTATCAGAGCCACAAGATTCTAACCAAAAATTTCTAAAATCATGGCAAATGGTGTTGCATCCTTCCAAGTTCCTATGCTCAACAAGAGCAACTATGATAATTGGAGTATCAAGATGAAGGCTCTCCTATGTGCACATGATGTTTGGGATATTGTAGAGAAAGGCTACAATGAGCCCCTAGATGAATCTACATTATCCCAAACTCAAAAGGATGGTGTGAAGGATTCAAGAAAGAGAGACAAGAAAGCTCTCTACCTCATCTACCAAGCATTGGATGATGATGGGTTCGAGAAGATCTCAAGTGCAATCACTGCTAAGGAAGCGTGGGAGAAACTCCAAACGTCTTGCAAAGGTGCCGAGCAAGTAAAGAAGGTACGTCTCCAAACTTTAAGAGGAGAATTTGAGTCTTTACATATGAAAGAAGGGGAGTCCATTTCCGACTATTTTTCAAGAGTTTTGGTAGTTTCAAATCAAATGAAAAGAAATGGTGAAAAATTGGAAGATGTTAGAATTATTGAGAAGATACTCCGGTCATTAACTTCCAATTTCGAGCATATTGTCATAACAATTGAAGAAACTAAAAATTTGGAGGAGATGTCAATTGATCAATTAATGGGATCCTTACAAGCATATGAAGAAAAGCATAAGAAAAAACAAGATATAGTGGAGCAATTATTCAAGATGCAAATAAAAGATAAGGAAGAAAATATCGGAAATGGACGAGGTCAATATGGAAGAGGTCGTGGTCGTGGACGAGGTCGAGGCCATGGACGTGGACGAGGAGGTTTCAACATCAATGAAGAAAGAAGAGAATACCCAAGTCGTGGGAGAGGCAACCAAGGTGCAAGGTACGATAAATCTCAAATCAAATGTTATTCTTGTCAAAAATATGGACACTATGCTTCACAATGTAGAGAGTCTCAAACCAATGTCGAAGAGACCGCCAACCTTGTGGAGGATAAGGGCCAAAAAGACGTGACCCTACTTCTAGCATACAAAGGAGAAGAAGGGAGACAAGACAACACTTAGTACCTTGACACCGGGGCGAGCAACCATATGTGTGGAAAGAGGAGCATGTTCGTGGAGCTCGACGAATCGGTGAGTGGTAATGTTTCTTTTGGTGATGAATCCAAAATACCAGTGAAAGGCAAAGGTAACATCCTAATCCGCTTGAAGAATGGAAATCACCAATTTATTTCAAATGTCTACTATGTGCCCAACATGAAAAATAATATATTGAGTTTGGGGCAACTCTTAGAGAAGGGCTATGACATTCACATGAAAGATCATAGTCTTTCCATAAGAGATAATAAAAATAATTTAATCACTAAGGTGCCTATGTCCAAAAATAGAATGTTCTTGTTGAACATTCAAAATGATGTTGCAAAGTGTCTTAAAGCTTGCTACAAAGATGTATCTTGGCTTTGGCATCTTCGATTTGGGCACTTGAATTTTGAAGGCTTGGAGCTACTATCCAAAAAGGACATGGTGCGAGGACTACCATCCATTAGACACCCCGATCAATTATGCGAAGGATGCCTACTCGGAAAGCAATTTCGGAAGAGTTTTCCAAAGGAGTCAAGCTCGAGAGCCCAAAAGCCATTGGGGCTCATACATACCGACATATGTGGTCCGATCAAGCCAAGCTCCCTTGGTAAAAGCAACTATTTCCTTCTATTTATTGATGATTTTTCTAGAAAGACATGGGTGTATTTCTTGAAGCAAAAATCGGAGGCATTTGAAGTATTCAAGAAATTCAAAGCGGCAGTGGAAAAAGAAAGAGGACTACACATAAAGGCCATGAGATCCGATCGTGGAGGCGAGTTCACTTCTAGAGAGTTCCAGAATTTTTGCGAGGAGCATGGAATAAGGCGTCCACTAACGGTACCAAGGTCCCCACAACAAAATGGAGTGGCGGAAAGGAAGAACCGGACAATTCTAGACATGGCGCGGAGTATGCTAAAGAGCAAGAAGCTACCAAAGGAATTCTGGGCTGAAACAGTAGCGTGTGCAGTCTACCTACTCAACCGATCACCAACAAGGAGCGTGTGGGGAAAGACACCACAAGAAGCTTGGAGTGGAAGGAAGCCAGGAATCTCCCATCTAAGAGTCTTTGGAAGCAAAGCATACGCACATGTACCTGACGAGACACGGAGCAAGCTCGATGACAAAAGTAAGGCGTTCATCTTTATCGGGTATGATTCCAACTCCAAAGGATACAAATTATATAATCCAGATACTAACAAGCTTGTGATAAGTCGGGACGTGGAGTTTGATGAAGAAGGAGAATGGAATTTTGGTTCTCACGAGGACTTTAGTTCCATTATTCCAACCGAAGAAGAAGAACAAAGATCTACAGCAGAGGATGCCCATCGAGAGCTAACTACTCCACCTACCTCGCCAACAGAAGTTCAAGATGACTCGCCACCATCGTTTCTGAATGAAAGGAGCGAGGAACGCGCAAGGAGTTTGGATGACATTTATGAAGACACTGAAAGGTTAGAGGACCTAACTCTTCTTTGTCTATTTGCTGATTGTGAACCAGTTACCTTTGAAGAAGCCGTACAAAGTAAGAAATGGCGAGATGCAATGGATGAGGAGATCCAGTCCATCGAAAAGAACGACACATGGGAGCTGACTTCACTTCCAAAAGGGCAAAAGGCGATCGACGTCAAGTGGGTGTACAAGGCAAAGAAAAACTGCAAGGGAGAAATCGAAAGATACAAGGCGAGGCTTGTTGCAAAAGGATACAGTCAAAGAGCCGGCATCGACTATGACGAGGTATTTGCCCCTGTAGCCCGTTTAGAAACTGTAAGACTAATCATTTCTATGGCAGCTCAAAATAAATGGAAGATACACCAAATGGATGTAAAGTCGGCGTTCTTGAATAGAGTCCTTGAGGAAGAAGTTTACTTCCGACAACCTATAGGCTATGAGGTGAAGACGCAGGAAGAC
The DNA here is from genome assembly GCA_034376525.1 of Nicotiana benthamiana. Taxonomy (NCBI): domain Eukaryota; kingdom Viridiplantae; phylum Streptophyta; class Magnoliopsida; order Solanales; family Solanaceae; genus Nicotiana; species Nicotiana benthamiana. The sequence continues at coordinate 2,650,645 of CM067336.1, forward strand.
AAAGTCTTAAGATTGAAGAAGGCGTTATATGGACTAAAGCAAGCACCAAGGGCGTGGAACAGTAGGATCGACAAGTACTTGGAAGAAAATGACTTCGCCAAATGCTCACATGAGCATGCGCTCTATGCCAAGATGAAAGATGGAGATATCTTGATCGTTTGCTTGTACGTGGATGATTTAATCTTTGCAGGAAATAACCAAAGGATGATCGATGAGTTCAAACAAGCGATGGCTAAAGAGTTCGAGATGACCGACATTGGGCTTATGGCGTACTATCTTGGCATTGAAGTCAAACAACTTGAGGATGGAATTTTCATCTCACAGGAGGGCTATGTGAAGGAGATCCTAAAGAAGTTCAAGATGGATGATTGCAACCCAGTCAACACACCGGTGGAGTGCGGGATCAAGTTGTCGAAGCATGATGAAGCTGAGAAAGTGGACACGACGATGTTCAAGAGCTTAGTTGGGAGCTTACGATATTTGACTTGCACGAGACCCAACATTCTCTACGCCACCGGCCTCATAAGTCGCTACATGGAGAATCCAACTACTACACACTTGAAGGCTGCAAGAAGAATTCTCCGCTACCTCAAAGGTACAATCAACTTTGGCTTGTTCTATTCAACTTCTAATGATTATAAGCTGGTTGGTTATAGCGATAGCGATTGGGCCGGAGACATTGATGATAGAAAAAGTACCACGGGCTTCGTGTTCTTCATGGCAGACACCGCCTTCACTTGGATGTCCAAGAAACAACCAATTGTCACTCTATCCACATGTGAAGCTGAGTACGTTGCCGCTACCTCCTGTGTATGTCATGCAATCTGGATGCGAAGTTTGCTAAAGGAGCTGGGATGGCCACAAGAAGATCCAACTACAATATGCGTGGATAATAACTCGACGTTGGCGTTGGCGAAAAATCCGGTGTTCCATGATCGAAGCAAGCATATTGACACACGCTATCACTACATAAGAGAGTGCATCACAAGAAAGGATGTACAAGTAGAGTACGTGAAGTCCAAAGACCAAGTTGTGGATATCTTCACCAAGCCACTCAAGCAAGAGGACTTCATCAAGTTAAGAAGTTTGCTTGGAATGACAAATCAAGTTTAAGGGGGGGTGTTGAAAATAAAAATAAACTTGATTTTGTTATAATTATTTGGGCTTAAGAAATTATGAAAAATAAAGAGCCCAATTCCGGAACATTCTAGGAAACTCTAGATTCCGGAACGTTCTAGAGAACTCTAGTCCATTTGAGCTTGGAAATACTCTAGAATTCTCCATAGAATTCTAGCACATGTACCTAGCTAGAAAGTAATAGAACTCTCTAGAATTCTCCATAGAATTCTAGCACATGTACATAGCTAGGAAATGGTAGAACTCTCTAGACACTCTAGAGCTTGGCAAGCCTCCCCTATAAATATGGGATGGCATTTGGCATTTGTATAACACATAACACACAACACACAACATATCAAGCCAAAAAAATCAAAAACAAGTTTGAGTAATAAAAGTTTCTCTTCTCCAAAATCTTTCTACTCTTCCAAAATTCCCTTAGCCTAAAAGCCTCCCTCCAAATATTAATAGCAATCCTCTTCCAACAAGGATCACACGTTAAGTTACTTGTAAGAAGCATTTGGATTAATCTAATCCTCGTTATGGTTCCTGAATACTCTACCTATTCCTCCTATGCCTAGGTTACCCCTAGCGGCACCATCTGTATTCAGTTTATAGTACCCTCTTCGGGGGGGGGGGGGGGGGGGGGGCCCATTTCACATTGGTTTGGAAAGACTTCTTAATGGTGTCATTTTTTACCAACATAAAGTATTCAATTTCTTTAGAGATGGTGTTGTTGGTTTGGTGTTTTTTTTTGTTTTTTTTTTGTTGAAGAGGTTGTGATTCCTAGTTAGCCAAATGTGCTAGAAATAGAAGGGAAAGATGTTCTCACAAGGAATGTTTTCATTAAGGAGTGTGTTCCTAAGTTTATTCCAAGTTAATGGCCATTGTTTTGGTGTGAAAATGGGATTATAATATCTACTCTCATTTGAAGCCTTGGATAGCAAATCCTGCCAGAATTGTGTTGTATTTATGCATTCAAAGAAAATGTGATCACTTGTTTCTTGAATGTTTTGGCAGAAGCAACATTGTGGATTAAAGTTAACCCCCAATTCTGTAAAGGTAGGCTCTTGTAGGTAACCTATTTTGGGCAAGAAGCTAGATGAAGTTCTTAACTTTGTTAGGAACTTTTAATCTCCTGATCCAAGTAAAGGTCCCTTCCTCCTTACTTCTAACATGCTCCTTGCTTTTGCTAAGGAAAGAGTAAGCTGAACTGTTGGTGAATGACCTATTTGGATTCACTCCCCAAATTAGCCCGTCCTCATTGGTAGGGTTGAAAGGGATGGAAACAATATTGATCATGTTAGAGATACTTGCAGGCAGTTCCATAGAGATGAAAAAGAGGTCCTAGGTCCTTGAATTGTAGATGGAGTCTACTTTGATATCTATGTCATTTGGGGTAAGGGGTCCTTCACTCATATCTCTAATGGTTGGCTTGTTAGGGATCTAAGCATCATTCATGAAGCTCACCCTATTGCCCTTGTGGACCACCCATCTGCTAGCCTTCATGCATGTATCCCATCCCTTAATGATACATTGCCAGGTAGGAGATTTAGGAACCCTAGGGGTATAGTTCCAATTACAGTGCTTAGAGATCACAACTCTAGTCCATAAGTTTGAGGTGTTGTGATAGATCCAACAAGCCAGACTGCCATGGGCTGCTTTTATTTTTTTTTAAATTTTGCTTTTTGGAGGCCCAACCCACCATTGGCCTTCTTCTTGGTGACCTTATCCCAATTAACTAGATGTATTTTTTTCTTATTTGGGGTAGTGCCCCAGATAAAGTTCCTCTGGATTCTATCAATTTTCTTGGTGGTTTTTGTAGGTAAATCGATATATTGCATGTCATGGTTAGTGATACTATTAAGGGATGACTTAGCTAAAATGGTCCTACCAGTCATGTTTAGACAATTTATTTTTCATCCAGCTAGCTTGGATTGCATATTATCTATTATAAACTAAAAGTCAGAGCTAGTAGGTCTCTTTTGGAACATAGGAGAACCAAGTATTTTCCAAAGGAGGTAGTAGCTTGGATTGATAGTGCATTAGTGAGACATTCCATGGTGTCCTGATTAGTGTTAGAGGAGAAGAGACCTCTGGACTTAGTGAGGTTGATTTCTTTTGCCAGAGTTCTCATTGAAGGACTAAAGGATAGAATATATAGTGGTGCAGTTCCTATTGTTTGCCTTGGCAAACATGGCAAGGTCATCAGCAAAGAAGAGTTGGTGGATTCTTGGGCCAGACCTGCTGATACTAATAGGCTGCCATTGGTTGTCCAGCACTGCCTGGTTAATTAACCTGGAGAGTCTTTTCATATAAAGGATGAAAGCGTAAGGGGATAGGGGAGCCCCTTGTCTGATGCCTCTGGAGGGCTTGAATGCTTCAGTTTTACTTCCATTCACTAAGATTGAGATGCTGAAGGAGCTAATGCAAGGCATAATTAGCTTAGTCAACCTAGGGGGAACGTTGAAAACATGGAGTGTGTCCCTGATGAAGGACCATTTTAGCATGTCAAAGGGTTTTTCTAAATCTATTTTGAGGATCATATGAGTTTGTTTCCCTTTCATTTTCCTAAAGTGAGTAATGTACACTTGCAAAATGAAAGCATTGTCAGAAGCTCTTCTATTTGAAAGGAAACTGGCTTGGCTAGGGCCAATTATGTCAGGAGGCATTGGCTTAATTCTGTTTACAATAATCTTATTGATGGACTTGTAGATTGTGTTATAAAGTCCAATCTGAAGTTTTTGAGCATGGAAGCTTGGGGGCACTTTGGAATAAGACATAGTAGAGTTCGATTCATGGTCTCATACATGGATATAGTAGTGAAGCATTGCTTGGAGAAATCAATTACTGAATTTCCTAAAATGCTCCAGTACTTCTGATAGAAGAGGGGATAGAGGCCCTCAGGCCAGGGGCCTTGAAGGGATTGAATGAGAAGATGGCCATTTTTATTTCTCCCATTTCAAGAGGCTTATCCAGACTATTCCTTTGAGATTCATATAAGGTATGGTGTCATGTCCATATGGTTGTGGTGGAGATGGGAGCTTGTGAGAGTAAGGAGGTATATAGATTCTTGAAGAAGGACAAGATGGATATCTTGATGTCTCCTTGATCATAGAGCTAGCTTCCTCTCTTTTCTTTGAGGGAGATGATCCTGTTTCTTCTTCTCTTACTGAGAGTGGATGTGTGAAAGAATTTAGTGTTAGCATCCTTATCATTTATCCAGTTAATCCTAGATTTGAGTTTCCATAAATCCTACTCAATTTTTAGGATGGAATCAAGATCATTGGTCAGGTTATTTTTTAGGTTTAACAAGTAGTTGCTGAACTGATAACTAGGGAATTTTTGGATTCCTGCAATTCTAGCGAAGATTCATTTTTTTGTTTTATGAAATATATTACCAAAAGTGTGTCTGTTCCATTGGGTCACAATCCTCTTAAAGGCTCATTAGATTGAATTAGGGGTGAAAGCCTCATTGATAATACTAGGAAACGATGAGTGGCTAGTCTACATGGATTCAAACCGAAAAGGTCCAGTGGATTTATTGAGTGAATCCCCTTTTAGCACAACTTGAATGAGGCGGTGATCAGAGTGGGTCCTAGGAAGATGTATCACAGTAGCCTCACGGTATTGGGAGTGTAACTCTCATTGGCAAAATACCTATATATTCTTTCAAGAATCAAACTAGTCCTATTATTGTATTTTTTATTAGTCTAGGTGAATTTACTTCCTTTGTAACATAAGTCTAATAACTTGCATTCATTTAGGCAATTCCAAAATAATTTACTACGACTAGGGTTTATGGAGGTGCCCCGAAATTTATCCCTAACCATTAAGACTTCATTGAAGTAATCACCCACAAACCAGTTGTTTATGTAAGTTTTGGAGATAGTAACTGAGCTCTCCCAGAGTAATTTGCTATTAGCTAAAATATTTCTAGCATATATAGCAGAAAATAACCAAGGGGTGTGGTCAGGGAGTACCTTTACCATGGCTTGGATGCCCTGAGGGGTGGTGAAAACCTCTTCCACACGAACGCTATCCACATTCGACATTAGCACGATCCCCCAGATAAACCAATAGTCAGAGATTGGATTAGCATGTCAAACTACAGTTCCTCTGCCAGCTTTTTGTGGTAAGCCATCTTGGTCTCAAGCAGTACCAGCAGAGTTGGCTTGTGGAGCTTGACCATATCCATGCAGTGCCTCTTGAACTCACCGTTGTTGCCACCCCTAAAATTCCATATAATGTAGTTCATCAGGGGTGGTTGGAGGTGTAGGAACTGGCATTCCCGAGGTTTCTCCATTCGTTGTGGAGTCCTCTTTGGAGTCGCTTGGTTCTTTCCCCTCATGTTGAGAACTGGAGTCAAGTTGAGAAGCGGCTTGGTCACTCCCTGGGATTGGTGAGACACTAGGCTCGGTCCATATTTGGTCATTGTTCTTGGACACAGCAACACTAGTACTTTGCTGGTCCCCACACTAAACTCTATCGCCCTAACTGAGTCCAGTAGTGGAGAGTCTATGCGAAGGGGAACATAGGTTGTTCCTTCCATTTCTAGTGGGCTTTTCCTTTTTAGAAGATTTAGGACATTGGTGATTTCCCTTGTGATGTTTTCTAGTGGTGGATACAGATTCTTCTCTGGTGGAGCAGAAAATGATAGGTCCTGGTGGATTTGGGGTTCGATGGTCACAAAGACTGGCGACGCTGTTGGATCTTCCGTTGCCGAATCTAGGAAGAATGGTATTGTCTGGAAAGCTTGGAACATTAGGCTGTTGAGCAGAGGTGGATCGATGTTCGGTTGTATATTACCGTTGCTCGTCAATGTTTGCCAGTCATGGATCAAATGCAGCCAAGGCCTTGTTGAGGGCTTCCGCCGTTACCCTCGCTAAATGTGTTGGATTCTGGACAATCAAGGTCACTAGTTGATTTTTCAAGGTGAAATTGTGGCCTAACCCATGTCTCTGTTGCCACCTCCAGACAGAATGCTGGTAGGTGGTCCAGTGGTAGTGGCAGCGATGTCACAATGGTGGGTGGCGTTTAGTTTTGTTTCTTCTATTTTTGTGTTTTTTTGATTTGCTACTTTGGGTAATGGGGGGGGGGGGGGGGGGATTATGTTAATAGACCGATTCATAATTGCGTCTCTTGGTGTCAAATCTTGGTTAGTGGAACAAGCATCGGTTATTGTATTTGGGGAGAGGGATTCAGAATTAATGTGGTATCTTGTGGAGTAGATTCGTCTCCCACAAAAGAGAATGCAAAAATCAATCATACACTTACAATATCCTTGTATATGAAACTTTAAATATGACTAACTAAACATGCAACAAGAAATGCATATGTACTATATAATTCAGTAATTATTAATTTTCATATAGTAATTCCTGCATAATTTGTCTGTGAACCAAACAATCCCTAAGAGTTATAATTTCTATATAATATAACAACATATTCAGTGGAATCCCACAATAAGAGGTATGTGAAAAATAATGTATACACCTTATCCCTATCTTATACAAGTAAAGATGATGTTCCCGATAGACTCTCGGCTCAAGGTAAACAAAATCATAACAATAAAGAAAACGAAATATAGTAGTGATTTGGATGATTTCTCGATTTGTGTGTGTCATCCTTGTGCAGGGCCATGCTAATCTTCTATATGATGATCACAACATAAAAATTTACTCTATAATGTTATCTATAATTACATATAATCGTCCATAAGAAATGCTATTAAAATCCTGAAAAATATAACGTGTTAAAATACACCAAAAATATGAATATTCTCTACATAAGCAATGTGTTTTTAAATGGGGAAAATAAAGTATTGATGATCCAAAGAAGAAGTCATACATATTATCCCAATGTCCTATGGGATAGCACATTACATTTGACTTCTCCAAACTTTCACAAATAATAACCACTCTCTTCTTCTTCTTCTTCTCTTCCTCTCACTGTTCACTTTCTCATTCCAACACTTATTTTTCTCAATAGAAACAAATGCTCTTTCTATTAATCCCACAATATGTAATTGAATCGTCAAGATTAATCTCTTTAATTATATGTAATGAATCTCTTTAAATTTCTATCTTTAGTTTGAAGTTTCTGTCATTGACAAAAGAAGAAAAACACAATATGGGCAAAGCATCCAAATGGTTCAAAGCATTTCTCGGGTTCAAGAAAACTGATTCCTCTTCTTCTTCTTCGTTACACAAAAACCCAAGTCCAAACCCATCAATAACCACTAAAAAGAAACGCACTAACTTTAAATCCTACAGAGATGATGATTTTCAGCAGCCCCACTATGATCAGTATGGTGTCTCCACGTCAGTGCGCGGTAGAAATGATGTTGGAGTTACTGAGACGAATTCAAGATTTAAATTTGGTAAGATTATTATCAATCTTTATACATTTATACGATTATGAGTTCAAAATGTAATATTTCAGTGATTATTAACAAACTCACCTTTTTTGAATTATGTTATATGATACTATTTCCTTATTAGTTCCTTTCGAAAAGAATGTGATATTTATAGGGGCGACGCTAGAGTGCGGAGAGCAGGTCCGGTTGAACCTAGTAGTTTTGGTTCGAATTCTGTATTTGTCTTGAAAAATTCCATGAATATTTATAAATTATTAATTTAGAACCCAATAACTTAAGATGTTAAAATTTCGAACCATAAGCTTGAAATCCTGACTTCGACTCTGTGTATTTATCTTTTTTCATCTTGCTGTTATTCTTACTTGTTGCAATTACCTTTTCTTTTTCAGTTGTTCTTTAGTCGAGGGTCTATCGAAAATAGTTTCTCTGCCCTTCTAGCGGTAGGAGTAAGGTTGTGTACATCTTATCTTCCCCATACCCTATTTGTAAAAAACTTCTGGGTTTGTTGTCGTTGTTGTAACGTTAAATTTTTTTTTTAATTTTTTTACCCTTGATGTGATATTTTTATGTTTTTAAAAGTTAAAACCACATTTTTTTAGCCCAGATAATTTGAAACAAAGAAAAAAAAGTGCGTAAAAAAGGACTCATTTGTTTTTCTTAAGATTAAGACGTCTGAATCTGAATACACATCTGAATATCAAGATGTGTATTAAGATTAAGACATATGAATCTGAATATACATCTGAATATATTAAGATGTATATTAAGATCTAAATAGAAATAATTAAGACTGTTTGATTTTTAACATCTGAATGTATGAAATTTATCTTTATTTGAAAAATAATAAACATAAAATTCAAATAAAATACTAACTAATCTAATATTCTATCAATAAAATATATAGTTTATTAAAATACGATAGTTATTAGTGGTGATGGCTAACGGGTGAATGCCGACTAGAGGCGGTGGTTGGTGGTAGTTTTGGTTGATGAAGGTGGTTCATGCTAGTAGCTAGTTGTGATTGATAGTGGTTGAGATTATGATTGAGAATGGTGGTGGTGGGTTGTTATAGTTAATAATGGCTGATGGTGATAGTAGTTGCGACTAAGAAAGGTGGTGGGTGGGTGGTGATAGGTTATAATAATGGGCAATGCCGGATGTGGTTGTTGATGATGATAGGGTAGTCAGTTGTAGTAGTTGATGTGGATGAGTGTTGATTGCGGGTGAGAATTATGATGGTCGCAGTGGTGGGAATACTAGGTGGTGATGGTCGATAATAGTGACGGCTATAATTGAGGATGATGATGACGTCGTGGTGGTGGTGACGACATGGTGGTAGTTGATAATGGTAAGCGGTGGTGACAATTAATAATTAATATCTGATAGCATCTTAATGAAATTAAGTATATGTTATGAATCTTAATCAAACAGACCTAATCATACCCATTAAGTGGTTGTGAAGTAAAAAAACAAACACAATTAATGATTAATATCTGAATAATTAAGATTCAAACTTTAAAAACAAATGCACTTAACTTCGGAGATCTGAATGATTAAGATTCAGGCCTCCATTAAGTGCAAACAAACGAGGCCTTAGATTATATGATGCATATGCTTATGTGTAGTGGATCCTACCAACAGCTCCGTCACGGTAGAAGAGGTGGTGGAGCTGACAGCTACTAGCGGTGGTGCAAAAGCAGCGACATTATGGAACGGTGTCGTTTTTGGTCGTGAAGAATGGGCTGCCGTTGTGATACAATCACAATTCCGAGCTTATCTGGTTAGTTAATTGGGTTCTCTCTTTGTTTCATTTTCACGTCAAATAATTATTTTTTAATAAGCTAAGTTTGTCAAAATATTTTGCTCCTTATTTAAATATACAAATTTTATTTTAAAATGTTCGAATCACATTGGAAATTAAATGATTTGAGCCGCGTGATTTGAACATTTTCACATAAAATAAAATGGAGGGGTAATACACTCTGTTTTTCCTTTTCCATTTTGTGAATTCCACCAATATTTCTTGATATAACCAATTTACTCGTAATTTGTAATGGACGGTGAAAAAGGCGTAGAAGGTTTTGTTACAATCGGGGCAAAGAAATTGAACATTTTACTAGTCTTCTTAAAAGGAACAATTAATGATATTTTTTCTTTTTAATTTCATTTGTATTAGGGCCCAACTAAATTCGAATTCGCGTAAAAACAATGTCACTCTTACGATTAACATTTTTATGTAACAATTAGTGGATTTAACAAACACATAATATAATGAGGCCAGAGTGTATTAACGGTCAATAAAATAGAATAAAAGCCATGAGAGATTAGAGTTTAAATTATGACAAAGAAAGAAAAAGGACAAACTAGATTCTTTCTTTTCTTTTACTTAAGCAAAATTTGACACGTGCAAATTTTGTTATACTCTTTTTTTTTCTTAAAATTCTTTTTTGGGAGTTGGGTTGTTGGGGAGGCGTAGGGTGGGGGTGGGGAGATTGGGGAGGGGGGGTTGGGGTGTGAAATGTAAATAGAGAACAAGAAAGTAGACTAGTTTGGACTCGTGTGGACCTAATTATTTAAAATTAGAAAATTTTGTGGTCGGTGCAGAGTTTTGGAATTTCATTCATTAATCTTGTTAGTTTCATTTTCTATCAATAATACATATAATCATCTTTTAAATGAAACTCATGTAATTAAGTTATTTTTCTTTTGGTTAACCTTAAAATTGGGATAGATCCATAAGAAATCTCATTAAATTTTATTAGATATGGTATAGATCAAAATGGGATACCAAAAGTATTGATTGCTAAGTCGAATGAGGTAAAAAATTCTCAAGTACAGTTCTAAGGGAAGGGAGAAGATAGGATTTATTATTTTCTGAATATATTAAAGTTATATAAACTCTTTCATATTTTTTCTTTGGTAGTATGTTGTTTATATCAAATTATATTTAAAAGATTGTGCTATTTATTTGATATAAATACTAGGTGAGAGTAAGTTTTTTTTACATGTTAGAACATTTATGAAATTTGGCAAGTACTGCTACAGGCTGTAGAAAGCTCACATGGGACCTTTTTTATGAACCTATTTAATGTTACACGAATTTAGCAATGGGTACTCTTTTGTTGCTTTTAAACTAGCTTCACTCTTATAATATATGGTGCTTTTTATCATAGAAAAAGAATCAAAACAAAGCGTAAAAGAAAATTTGTGTAGTTTGATCAAAAGTACATAAGCAACAAAAAATTTATTTGCATCCGATGTTTATGTCAAATTATATTAATACTACAGTTATGTATATAGTATGTAGTAATTAATCATGATACGTAATAATCGCGTATTTAAAAATAAATAGCATATATTCATTGATTTGGTGTAAATTTCGAATAATGATCAGAATTTTTTTTAATGGACCACTTTGTTGAATTTGAAGATGAGAATTACCTATAAGTATATGTCTCAAGAGTCAAGTTGATAATACAAAGCCGTTGGTCAAGGTTATGGTGAATGGTCATCTGTCCTAATTCTATGAAAATGTCAAGCTTAGATTTTATAGTAAGTGTGGAAATGAATTATTAGGGCGCCTCTCACTTTTGAAAAATTTCATGTTTTTTTGTTCCAAGTTCCATAGAAAATCATCCATCTAAAACAACTCTATTTCTTTTTGGAATTTAGTGTTTTTTCTTGACACAACCTAATTCTTGATGCTCCATTTTTTATGTTCTTGACCTAAGGGTCTTTCGAAAATAGCCTCTTTTTCTTTATAAGTAGGGGTAAGGTTCCACTGGGTTGTTGCTGTTGTTGTTGTTACAACCTCATTCTTGAATTTCATGTCACTTGACTTTACACTAAGCCACTGTGCAGAGGCGGACCTAGAATGTGTTTCTATATTTTTAAACTGAACTCATTGCTTTCGTCTTTCTGTTCAAACTATGTATACAAACATAAAAGACATTAGAATACATACAACAACAACAACAACAACAACAATCCAGTATAATCTCACTTAGTGAGCTCTGGGGAGGATAGTATGTACGCAGACCTAACCCCTACCCTCGGGTAGAGGCTGTTTCCAAATAGTCGAAAATCTCTCTCTTTACCCTCCGTTATACTTTAATGTCGTCCATGCTATTATTATTAGCAAATCATCTCGTATTTGCCCTTAAGCCTTACAGAATTCCAACTTGAAGGTATAATGGAAGATAACTTTAGACTAGAGTAACAACTAGAGAGATAAGTTTAATACTTTTTTCCTGATATATTTTGATACGTGAAATTCAACCAATCTATCATAGAGCTATGTTACGGTATAGGGCTAGTACGATACGACTTGCTAATCACAAGGATATAAATGGCCCAAAAATATAACAACGGATAAATTAAAATATTTCATATGCTAGAGACCTGTGTGAATTGCTTTTCGTGAGCGGAGGATTTATCGGAAACAACCTCTTTATCTCCGCGGGGTAGGGATAAGGTCTGCATACACATTACCTTCCCCGGACCCCATGTTGTTGTTGCTGTTGTCGTCGTCGTTGTGTTTCATATGTTAGATAAATTTGGACGTTTTACCCATTATCTATCTGCATAAACTTATGCCTAACATAAAATGGTATTAATGCAGAGGAATTCTTCAAACAACATGGGCTGCAGAATTGACAAAAAACAAGGCTCTTTTGCAAGAACCGGCTCAAATGATGATATTGGCAAAATCCTTGAAATAAATAGTGGAAAATCATATATTACTTCCACACATAGGAGTCTCTTCTATTCCTCTGATCTTAGCTTAAATTCAGACCAATTAAGTTATAGCATGGATGAAACCTGTTTCTCCTCTGCTGATAATAGCCCACAACTACACTCAACATCATCCAAATGTGCTCGTTCGAGGCGAGGACCATTTACGCCAACTAAGAGTACCGATAGTACAAGAAGCTACTCGAATGGATACTCGAGTAATCATCCAAACTACATGTCTTATACCGAGGCAGCTAAGGCAAAGACGCGATCAGTGAGTGCACCAAAACTAAGACCTCAGTATGATAAGAGGTACTCAAGAAACTTGCAAAAGGGTTCTAATTTTGACACCAAATTCACTAGCAAAGGCGTGTATCCGGGTTCTGGTCGATTGGACAGACATGGAATGTCTGTTAGAGGAGATACGGATGAGTTTAGCCGTGGTTTTTTGCACATATATTAAGATGATTTAAGTTCAAGTTTGCAGATTGAGTTTCAAAATTGTTTAACATGCTAACATATATATGTATCTAGTTCTGAATGTTTAGAAGGAGAGCCTGGAGCAACGATGAAGTGTCTTTGTGTGACCTATGGGTCACGGGTTCGAGCCGTGGAATCAGCCATTGATGCTTGCATCAGAATAAACTCTACTGCCTACATCATACCCTTTTGACGTGCGGCCCTTTCCCCGACCCTATGAAATACGTGATGCTTCGGGTACCGAGCTGCACGTTAGTTCTGAATGTAATGTCCTGAACCTGCATTTTCCTTTGTATTAGAAATAAAATTACTGAACTGATGTGAATCATTTTGTGCCTGGTTTTGATTTAACTATAAAGGACGATGTAGTCTCTCAGTTAACTGCAACCATAAATTTGTACTATAAGTCAGCAATGTATATCCAATAGTTTCAAAATTAGTACTTAATACATAACTGAAACTTTATGTAAAAACTAAAAGAGGTTAAATGGAGGAAAGGTTGAAGAGAAAAAAGGGCAAAATTGTAATAACAAGTACTAGATAAATAAGAATCCTGGCCTAGGAAAAATGTCACATCACCTCTGTAAAAAAAGACAATCCGATGCACAAAGCATCTCGCGGTGATGCAGGACCCAGGGAAGGATCGCATCCTAAGAGAGTGTGATGTAGACAACTTTGTATATGTAGAGAGTTGAAGAAGTTAATTGGTTTGAGACTTCTCATTAAAATATATTGCTTACAAAGGTATATATAGAGTATAGGGAAATCAAAACCTACCAACTATAAGATTCAACAATAATGAAGGAAAATCAAAACCTACCAACTATAGGATTGTACAATTAATGAGAGAATATTCTATCAATAATAAAAAGATACACAAAAGATATTTACAATATTTCCTTATAGTATAGACTCGAATTATTTAGATATATAGACAGCTGAATCCTCGTAATAGAAGGGAGATTTCTTGTGAGTAGTGATAAAAATGGTTCAAAATTGCAAATTAAAATCCCAGTTATAACACTCTTTTAACATTAAATACTCTATTTATTCTTTCCAATTGTAAAATTAAAATTGCATTCAAATGTTCTTGGCTGCTTCCTGCAATTTATAGTCCAAATCCAGAGAAGACCCTCTTTATCTTTTTAAATTCTTTCTTCATTCCCTTTTTTTAGGAATAAATGCTCCTTCTATTTCAACTTATGTGACACTATTTCCTAATTAATCTACTTCAAGAGACTTACACACTTCTATATTTGGAAAGAATTAAATCTACAATTCCTATTTTATCCTTGACGAGAAGTTTTATTACTATGCAAATGTTATGATATGACTCATCATATTATACTAAAAGTGGGGAAGGTCCTATATCAAAACTTGAATTACTAAACTACACATCAAAAACTAATTAACCAATTGCCCTTCATCCAAAGGTAGAATTACCTTCCATTTAGTGTTATGGATCATCATTAAACCCTTAATTAAGTTTATCTCCATTAATCTCAATACGTGAAGAATTTGAGCGGTTACAATAATTGACCAGATTCATATGCATAATTATAAGCTGGTAGATTGTTCCAGAACTGATCAGGGCTTTTTTGGGGGTTATTCTCACGCTTGCTTCTTTCTCAACAACTCCCTCCATTCCATTTTATATGAACCTTTTTTTTTTGTCCGTTTCAAAAAAAATGAACCATTTTGACGCACTACAGAAAGATGTATTGTATAGTATAGACTTCGCGAAAATTAGTATTGGTAATAAGATCAAGGAATACGATATACATCTTTGATAATTACGTTTGAGCTGTCATCTTCTTTGGACTCTTGGCTTTAAAATTTTAACAGGGATTTCCAGATGATAACACTTCAAATTAGCCATAAAATAAATTTATCAAAATTATTCAAAGTAAAGAAGTATTTATAAGCTTATATCAGTTTTGAAGAAATTGAGGGAACATATTTAATCCTAGACACATGAAAGTTGGCAGAATAATGTAAAAAAGCATGACCAAGTTGAGCTATTTCTTAAATTGAAATGGAGAGAGTACTAATTACAAAGCAACAAATAAATGTAAAATTTAAAAGTTGTATACATTAACTTAAGACTAAATAAGGACAGCATGTAGCAAACAGGTTTCGTGGTGTAGTTGGTTATCACGTCAGTCTAACACACTGAAGGTCTCCTGTTCGAGTCCGGGCGAAGCCAAGTTTTGTTTTTTCTTTTTCGCCTTCTATTTCTAGGCAGATAACCATGAGATGAAATTCATTTTTTTAATGACTTTTTTTTTGTACCTTTAATGTATTTTCCACTATTCTTGTAAAATTAAGGACATTTCTTTTGACAACATGAAACATATTAAGAAAGAGAGTTGCAATATTGCAATGAACATAAATCTCTCACTAAGTCTTTGTGCTTGTTATCGTGATTTCTTGAATGTTTCTACAAGCTGAGAGATTGCTCATGTTGAGTACTAGAATGATTAGAAGAAATTGGACAGTGGATATTGATTTCCCATGACTATTATTGGTGGTTAGTAGCTCGAAGAATATATAGGTAATGTGACAATTGAATTCACGAAAAAAAAAAAGTGAACATTAACGAGACTTCTGCCAGGAGAAATTCAAAAATAGCGTTATTTTTAATAGTTATACTTTCAAAAGTAATCGAAATTTAACTATCTTTCATGTAAAGATAAATTTGAACAAAAACACTGTTCAAAATCCAAAAATACTCCAGCATAATATACTTAAGTTCCAGTATAAGCATACTGGAACGCCAATATATTATACTAAAGTTCCAACATAAACATACTGGAACTCCAACATATTATAACGGAGTTCCAATTTAAGTATACTGGAACTTCAGCATAATATACTGGAGTTTCAGTATAATATGCTTGAAGTTCATACACATGTGCTCCAATCTCCAGTATATTATTGTTTAACCAAAAATCTAGGTCTTTGGTCAAAGCTAGAAATAAAGAGAAATTCGGGTTACTGATAATCAGAAGACAATAATAAAAAACTTCATGATAGCTTACCCAATGCCCATGTAAGACACAGAAGGGGTAGAGGAGGCAGACTCTGTAGCCTTTGGTCTGTTCATGGTGGTAGTTCTGGTTCCATTACACATTCTTCTAGTTCTGGCCTTGCTACCAGAGGTTCTTTCACTCGAAAATCCTCTTCTAAAGGCAAAGAACCTTCTGAACCTCTTCAAGAACCTCTAGTTGAAGAAATAGTTCCAAATGACCTATCTTTTGAGCATGATAGAGAGTCTCTTCGTGAACAAGTTGCTAATTTAGATAGAGCTGACACCTATCATTCTTTTATTACTGAACCTTTGATTCCCATTGTTCGAAACGATTGCCGTTGGAGAGATGACCTTCGTATAGTAATCCCTAATCCAAACCAAAGAATATCTTCTTGTAGGATTGGATTTTCTTTTGTTTATACTTATCCCTTCACTTTGGGATTTATTCCTGCTATCGATTCAATTATACTTGACTTCTGTCGTTTTTCTAAAATTTGTTTGGCACAAATTGGCCCCCTCGTATGGAGAGCAGTGGCTTGTTTAAGGTAATTGTCTGTCAAAGCGGATATTGACTTTACCTTTCCCCATCTTATTCATCTTTACCACCCTAAGTTATTCCGTAATGGTGTTTTTACCTTCACTGAAAGAAGTAAAAGAGTCTTGGTAAGCCCTGAAGATGATAAAGATTGTGGCTGGTACACCCATTATGTTGCGGTACCCACCGTTGGTTTGGTGGGTAAAACAAATATTCCTTTTCCTGAGAAATTGAATCTTGCACGTAAATTTTCTTCGTTACCATACTTATTTTTTAGGAATTTTAACTCATTTTCTAATTTCATTCTCTTTTGCTTTTTTGTAGCAACCATGGGAGACATGGAACCCGTTCCTAATTTCAATGGTTGGGTAGATGCGATTTTGAAGGTCGTGCCTATGATGGCACGAACCTGGAAGTCTATTCCAATCTACATGGTCGGAAAGTGAAAACTTACAGTATGCCTCTCTGATGCTTCTTGCGTATGTTTAAAAAAAAAATCTTAAAAAGAATAGATTATCAGATTTCCGGTAACTTGAAATAATTTTGTATTTCAATGATATCTCAATGATATTTCGTGTCTTACAAATGTACAAACCTTCTCCTTTTATAGTTGATTCTAGGAGAATGTGTAATGCCTTTGTCTTAATGAGGTAATTTATGATTAATGGATGACATTAAAAGAAAACGTTACTCAATTATTTATATTAATTACAAATTCTCTAACGTATTTGACATTTAATGTTGAATTTGGCCTCTTCGTGCTATCAGATTCATTCTTTTAATTCCTTTTGATCCTCCAGCTTTAAATGACTTGGATAGATACGAGCTTCCTGTTATTTGAATAACAAGTCGTGCCTCTTTGAGTTTCTTCTCCCGTATCTATTATCGCCCGTACCTCGTGGCCGATAATAATGCTTTGACAGCTTGACTAATACACGTGTCACAACAAATCACCTTCAATATATAAATTTAGTTTTTCCCCAATACAATTATGGTGGAACTTTTCGCGTGTTGGAGTTCCAGTATAATATGTTAGAAGTTCATACGCATGTGCACCGATCTTCAGTATATTATGCTGGACCGATCCCTGTTGTAGCAAAATAGTAATTATTTTTCACTGACTTTACAAACATTGATTATTTTTGAATGATTAGTTCGAAAACCGGCTAGCCCGAGCTATTTTTACGTATTTATTTTTCTTCGAACTCTTAACCCTCTCTTGCTCGAGGACTATAAGTCTGACAACATGACTAATTGAAGGGCTTCTATTTTCGTTGGAATTGGATATAAGTAGGAGATTTATAGATCATAAAGCAGACAAGGCAGGTTGATATGAATTGTTTCAATTGTGTTGGTGAATGTCTGTCCATTAATATGCAATAATGCAAACAAGAACAGCAGGAAAACTTTGCCAATAATAAAATGCTAATTAGAGTGTAATCACGGTCGATGAGTACTAAACTCTAATTATGGAAAAGTTGTTGGGTTATACGCAGAGACGGAGCTAGAATTTCAAGCTTATGAAATTAGTATTCTAAGTCTTTTTAAGTTACTGGGTTCTAATTATTAATTTATAACTAATTAATAAATTTTTCAAAACAAATATAAAAATTGAACCAAAGCTACTGGGTTTGCTGAATTCGGAGCCACAATGCTGGCTCCGCCCCTGATTAAAAGATGGCTCTCTACATAATAACACAAGGCATAAAGAGAGAGAGACTTAGGGTGTGTTTGGTATAATGAAAAATATTTTCCGTGGAAAATTTTTTCTAAGAAAATTTTTCTTGGAAAATAAGTGGTAATCTTATTCATTTTCTGGTGTTTGGTACGCAAATTAAGGTATTCATAAATAATTAGATATAATAAATATGAAGTCATAAACTTTCAAGCCAATAACCTTCCGGACCACAAATTTCATAAACTTTCGAGCCGCTAAACATTCAAAACTGCAAAATTTCGAACCCGTAAGCTTCTAAATACATAAACCTCTAAACTCATAATTTTGGAACTTGTAAATTTTTGAGCCTTTAAACCGATAAATAATAAAATTAAAACTGAAAAATATATTTGAACTTTTTTATTTGGGGGGGGGGGGGGGTGTAGCAGGGGGTTGGGGTGAGTGGTGCTGAAAAATAAAAAAATAAACATTTAAAATTGCAAAAAAAAATAGATAATAAAAATATATTTTTTGCGGGGAGAGGGGGGTAGTAGGGTGGGTGATAACGGAAAAACTAAAATTTAAAAAAAATAAAAAAACCTTTTAAAGGTTTTTTTGCGGGGAGAGGGGGATAATAGGGTGGAGTGAGTTGGTGAGGGTGCGGAAGGTTGAGAAGGAGGTTTGGAAAATATTTTCCCTTCTCTTCATAAGGAAAACATTTTCTTCCAATTGGAGAAAAATGAATTGATAAGAAAATAATTTTTAAAATATTTAAGCCAACCAAACATAAAAAAAATAAAAAATATTTTTCAAAAAATATTTTTCTTCGTACCAAACACACCCTAGAAATGGTGGCTGGTAAAATAGATAAACAAAAATGTAGTAGTTGTGGCAGCTAAAATGTTGCATTCAAATGTTCTTGACTGCTTCCTGCAATTTATAATCCTAATCTAAAGAAGACCCTCTTTTATCTTTTTAAATTCTTTTTGGATTCCTTTTTTTTGACTCTGACAAATGTTCCATCCATTTCAGTTTATGTCATACTTCTTTGGGTCTATAATAAGTAACTTTTTGATCTTTGGCACACTCCTTAAAAGAAACTAACTCTGAAAAAAAATATACCCACCAAATTACCCCTAATTAAAATTTGCATATTGTTACTTTGACACGTTAGGATACATAAATAAGGGGAATATTTTGAAGAAATAAAATTAATTCCTTCTTAATTATGTAAAATAATACTTATATGAAAAGGTCATAAAATCACTTATTATATATCGAAGAGAGCACTATTTTCTAAATATTCTACTCCAATAAGAACATACTTCTATATTTGAAAACAATTAATTTTACACTTTCTACTCAAATAAGAACATACTTCAATTTCTTTCTTACATTAGAATGGAAGGAGTAGAAATTTTTTAAGACTTTTGAGGTCAAATTAATAGAAGGTGACATTAAGAACAAAGCAGGTTTCGTGGTGTAGTTGGTCATTACGTCAGTCTAACACACTTAAGGTCTCCGGTTCGAGTCCGGGCGAAGCCATCTCATTATTTTATTTCCGCTTTCTATTTTTTGGCAGATAAACCATGTGATGAAATTCATCTTTATTTTTTTTTTGACTTCATTTTGTACCTTTAATTTATTGTCTGCTATTCTTTGTAAAATTGAGCTCATTTCTTTTGAAAACATGAAACATATTAAGAAAGAAAGTTGCAATGAATCTAATCGCTCACCAAATTCTATGTGCTTGTTAACGTGATTTCTTGAATGTTTATACAAGTATGTTTTATATTGATGGGAAGTAGCTCGAAGAAGATACAGGTAATGGCATAACTGAAATCTCATGAAAAAGAAGTGAACGCTTTGTTGAGGAACGATGAGTCTATGAAAACATAACAAGTGAAAAGCTGTTGGATTATAAGATGGCCCTCTACATAATATCACAAGGCACGGAGAGAGAACACACGACTAACAGTCCGACGCACAAAGCATTTCGTTCAAGTGGAGTTCGAAACATAAAACACACTATTAATATATATAAAGTTCTCCTCTTACAAGACAAGATTATAAATGAGCTTTTATATATACAAACAAAAGGATAATTTGATATTCAAAACTACTAAAATACCACACACTATCAACACTTGAGAACACAAAAGCAAGCATGCACCTAGATAACATAAAGGTTTTGTACCTTAATCACATAGATTCTAAAAGTCACATGACAAGAAAGGATTCTCAATTAGATGATAAACTCCACCTCCATATTCAAAGTTCTGGCGCGAGACGAATTATGTGATGGCACCTAAGTTGCTCGGATACGGTGTTTAACAAAAAATTTGAGTTTTTAGTCAAAGCTAGAGATAAAGAAAAATTCTGATTACTGATAATCAGGAGACGAAAATAATAGAAGACTTTTGAGAATAATAATAAAACAATAAGCAGTTTTGTATTTCAGTGTAATCTCAATAATAATTCGTGTCCCTACAGATGTTAAGTCCTTCTCCTTTTATAGTTGATTCTAGGAGAATGTTTAATGCCTTTGTCTTAATGAGGCAATTATGAGCAATAAATGACATTAAAAGAAACGTTAAACAATCATTCCTATTTAATACAAATTCTCTAACGTATTTGGTATTTAATATTGCATTTGGACTCTTTTATGTCATCAGATTCGTATCTTCTGTTAGTGTTACTGTGTTAAACTAAATATCAGAAAAACTGTTAGGAGAATTTAAGAAATCTAGAAAATAGTAGAGAATCAGAAATATTCCGAGTCCACAAGTTTCTTGTGTGTCCCTAAGGAATTTTAACCCCCTCACACGTTGCCAAGGTAATGGATTAAATCCTCCTAGGATAAAACGGAATAAACCTTCCTACAACAGTGGCAATACAAATTGCAGGATACCAACAAACTCAAAGAACGAAGTAAATCACACTTACGAATTTGAGAGAGAGAGACTGCGGATTAGGATGCATTATATTCAGAAAGAAAGAAGTTCCGTAGTTTTTTCGTATGTAGAAAATGCAGCCTTGTCTCAGAATTTATATGCAAATATCAGAAGAGGTGTATGGAAAAGCTATCTTTTTAGAAAATACGCTTCCTGCCGCAGTTCTACCACGATCGCGGCAGAACCGCGGTCAGATAGGCTCTCAGAATCTGCCAGCCGAGGTTCTACCGCAGCCAGCGAGGCCCTCTAAATTTTTAGTAGAGTTCTGTCAGCAGTACTTTGGCATTTAATTACTTATTAAATAATTAAATAAATTTTATCCAAAAATAATCTTATCGAACAATCATTTGCCGAAGCCGAAGTCGAAGCCGAGCCAAGCGAGCGACGACGACGGCGCGAGGGTTCATTCTCTTCAACTCCTTTTAAGAGATTTAAGAAGTGAATTTATATATAAGCACACAAATGTGATTGTCCCTCACCAATGAGGGACAAAGTGCAAGACAAAAATTCACTTCTTCAAATTTTTATTTTTCCTCGATTTTATTTCCCTTCATTTCCAATTCACACTTCTTCTACTTTAAAGCCCAATGGCTTAAAGTCCAACATCTTCAACCTCTTCCGATCTTCGGACTTTAAATGACTCGAATAGGTACGAGACTCGTGCCATTTGAGTAGCGACTCGTACCTATATTGCTTTCTTCTCCCCGTATCTGTTGTCGCCTGTGCCTCTTGGCTAATCATTGTGTTTTGACCTTTTGACCAGTCCACGTGTCATGACACGTCATCTTCAATATACAGACTCAGTTTTTTCCCAATACACATGGGTGCGGGTGTCTGACACAGGTGTGAATCTAGAGGTTGGATCATTCGAGATGTAAATTCTAAGATTCAGGGATATGGATCCTAGTACAGGTACGGGTGGGGGGATCCGACTAAAAATATAAAATATCTCTAAATTATGAGAAATTTTGTAGAATACTTAGCTTGTAAAGTATAAATTTCTTTATTGTCAGTTGTAGATAAGTAAAGGACTAATTTCCTAGATAAGGTATGCTATTTTCTTTAGATTTAACCTAGTTTTAGTTCTAATACTGGAAACCAATTGTATCTCATCTCGAATTTTTCTTGTCTGGTATTGTCAAAGTATCCAAAATTGTTTGACCAGGTCTTGTACGGATCCCAAACCCACACTGATATTAGTGTCGTGTCGACATGGGTACGGCACCTAAACTGTCATGTCGGAGCAACTTAGGATGGCACGACCTTGCTGCAAGTATTATCTTTGAACCTGAACAAAGGTCTTGCTGGAACGAGAAGTAAAATCTTGGGTACAAGTTCATCACTTCTTTCAACTGCTTCAGCACTACAACACGCTATTTGTTTTGCTTTTTTGGACTTCTTGATATGTTGGATGAAGCCATAGTTATTCACATGAGGTGTTCCTTTAATGTTTAGCATAAACACTAGTTAGTTACAGCATTCTGGTGTATTTCTTAAAGACAAACAAGGAAAAAGCAAAACAAAGAAAAGATTCAAATTTCAATTAAAATCACCCAAAATCGTCTCACCTTATCAGCACTAGAGCAACAAACCTCAAAATAAACAGTAACGAAAGAAGACCCACTTAAAAAAATCACTTTATAATATTTCTGGAGAAGCTAATCTGATATTCAAGAAAACTGGGTATTAACACATAAATTAACCGAATAATTGGCCCTAAATATCCTCAGCAGCTAAATAAGAAGATTAATATATAAATTAACCCCAATAATTATAGAGCAAATATCATTTATAGCTACTCGGCCCAAACCAATAACATCCAGTAGCCCAAAATTACAGCACACATTTTATAGCCCAAAATAATTCCACTGACTAGCCCAAAAGTATTGTTTTCTGCTTTTTTCTTCATCAATTCGATTTTTTGTTCTGTGATTCCTCGATTATTGCTCTTTAGTTTCTCGATTCTCTGTTTGAACTCATCGTTCTCGTGAAGAAGCTGAGATTTCTCTTGCTCAAGTGCCGCTATCTTCTGTTTCAGTGCAGAGATTTTTGACGGATTTTCGTCTAGGGAGATCTCCACCGGCGCATCATCATAAACCTCGCCATTGGTAATGTTTTCATCTGCCATAGTCAAACCTGACAATAGTAAGCAAAATTGTTGGAAAATAGAGAGAAAATAAAATTGCAATTTACTTCAACAGCCAAAAAACAAAAATTCTCCTTAGAATTTGAAAAAATAATCCGTAAATGAGTAAATCTGCAACAACGCCATGGAAGCAGCTTCTTCTCAAGTCTCTCAGCTCCAATTCCCATCTTAAGCATTCCACCTCCTTTCAACTTGTAAAATCCCTTCATTTTTGTTCCAGATTTTTCTTAATGTTATTAAAAAGAATTTCTAAAATAAAAAAATAGTTTTTATGATTTAATTTTTCTTCTGGTATTATTAAGCTACCGTTGGATCCAATGTTATGTTATTTTGTCACCTCTATTGCCAACTGAGTGAGTTGTTTCTCACAGTTTTCTTTCATCTTTATGAGTATTTTTCCCCTTTTGTTTTGTGAAAGTACAAGAAGTTAAAAAAATATTTCTCCTCACAATATTTCTCCTCCCCAATACCTCTTAGATGACATTACGGGAAAACGAAACAAAACATGAAACATAAACGTAATACTAAAATACATGATCACGAATACAAACTTGAACACAAACGGAACAAAATGTAGAGATACATAATGGGAACACAAGCACAAGCGTAACACCATAACACTAAAGCAGCAAACAGAACGTGATCAGATGAATGCATAAGTGTTAGCCATTTTTGTTCATTAAACTTGGCTCTTCAAGTTGATTTCAGACCTACAATAGAAGCTGCTTGGCTATCAATCAGCTACAGGGCTTCGACCCTTCAAAGTTGATTTTAAACCATTCAATGTTCTATTCCAGTCAGCAACTCTCATTTAAACACATAAGCTACCTAGTAAATCAGAGTTGATGCAGACCAAATCAGCGCATAATTTACGCTCAAAATCGTGCAAATATGCTTCCCAAAAGTGCAAAACAAGGCAGATTTTCAGCAGCACGAAAGAGCAAAATTATTATAGCAGTAACAAAGCAGACGAATTTTGGACAAAAGAAGGAAAATAGAGCAAATATAAATATATACAATGAGCGAAATAATTCAGCTTCAACATACCTTTAGACCAACGCAAAGCTAAATCAAACCTGAACCAAACTGTCATTATAAAAAAAAATACAAAATAGATTGTCAATGTACAAAAATTATACAAAGTAGATCTAACTATACAAATATATACAAAGAAAACTGTCACTATACAAAAATATATTATACACTCTAAATACACAGTGTGCACATATTACACATACAAAATATGTATATAATTTATATACACTATGCTTACATATTAGAAAAAATACACATGTATATACAATTTTGATACATTGTTCAGACAGATTATACATTTATAACATAAAATACACTTGGGGTACACAAATATATATATATATATATATATATATATATATATATATATATATATATATATATATATATATATATATGTCAAACTCTTCTACTGAACTATAGTTCATTAAAATTATCATGTATGTACAACTTTATACATACATATATATGCGCGCGCACACATTTTAGACATGTATATATGATTGAACTTTTCTCAACTATTATTTTTCCACTTATATGATTGAAAATGACTAAGTAGAACTTGAAAATTAACTAAAGAAATGATATGAAATTCACCATTAATTATGTGTGAGAACTCATATCATGACCCAAACCCGATCGTGATGGCGTCCGGCCGCGAGGCTGGGAAAGTCCTACCAAACCACAACCAAGAACGACATTCCAGCAAAAATAATAATTTAAGATAATACAACTGAGCAAGACAATAATCCTCCCAAAATCGAGGAGTCACGAGTATAGAGCCTTTAACAAAACAGGATAGAAATCTGAACATGAATGATACTAAAGTCTGACGAAATAGCAAAGAACATGACTGATAGAGACTGAGTAAGTGGTCCTGCGGACGCTGGGCAGCTAACTCATCACTCTGAATAGCTCGGGAAATCAACAGCAGCAGCACTAGGTCTCTGGGACACTTGGATCTGCACACAAATGCATAGATTATGGGGTGAGTCTACCAACTCACCGAGTAATAAGCATGTATAAAAATTAGAAGATAAGAAATTACTAAATAACACAAAATGCAGGTATCTAGCAGTTCTATACAATACGAACCTTAGAGATATACAGATAAAGCAACAGTAAATAAATACATGAGATGCAATGCAATGCATGAACACGGCGGAACGTGCAACCCGATCCATATGGGTACCCGCGCTCAATGTGGGGGTTCAGACTCCGGAGGGTCTCCTACAGTCCAAGCGCCATATCATACAGTGCCAATAGTTATCACTGTTTCCGTCACAATACACAGTGTCCTTAGTTACCACCGTTTCCATTACAATACGCAGTATCCTTAGTCACCACCGTTTTCATTTAAAATACACGGTATTCTTAGTTACCACTGTTTCCATTTAAAATACACGGTGTCCTTAGTTATCACCGTTTCCATTTAAAATACACGGTGTCCTTAGTTACCACCGTTTCTATTTAAAATATACGATGTCGTTAGTTACAACCGTTTCCATTTAAAATACACGGTGTCCTTAGTTACCACCGTTTTCATTTAAAATAATATATAGTCCAAAAGTAATGAGATAGTACTCGTCAACCTGAAATATCATTTAAAAATCATTTGAGTTTTCAAAACGTATAAATATGTTTGAGTTTGTAAAAATAGTAGTTAAACCTAGACTGATTTCAAATAATATGCAAATCATGAAAATTCTAAGATAACGATCCCTGAAGGATTATGCAAGTCGGCACAAGGATCCCTGAAGTTCAAGCCCTAGTTCTTCAATTTTTATGCCCAATTCAGAGAATTAATGGATGATTCTTCGATAAAATGATGTATTAAGACCACGAGACTTACCTCCAATCACTTCCCATCGAAATCCCCTTCAAAATCCGTCAACAAGCTCTCATGGTGGTGCAAAATGGAGGAAATATGAGATAGCTCGCGGATGAAAAGTGACTTAAATCCATTCTGCCCAGGTGCTAAATTACCCTACGCGAACGCGGTCCAGGGCCCACACGTTCGCAATGACAAAATTATGGTGACCCCAATTTTCCCTTACGTGAACGCGACTAACAGCCCGCGATCGTGATGCTCCAGGAATTCCTACTACGCGAACGCGACCTTGAGCTACGCGAACACGATGCTTTACTTCCCAGCACTACGCAAACGCGACCTTGAGCTACGCGAATGCGATGACTAATTCCCAGGCCTTCCAATTTTACTCTACGCGTTTGCGACACTCTCCACGCGAACGCGATGAACAAAACTTCTGCAATAAGACAACTGAAAAACCTGCAACACTATAAGTCCACAAATGGTCTAATTGACCAACCGAAACCACCCCGAGGCCCCCGGGACCTCAACCAAAGACACCAACATACTCCGAAACATCATATGAACTTGTTCATATCACAAAAACACATCCTCTAACACAAAAATAATCAAATCACGACGGATTCAAGCTTAATTTTTTCTTAAAACTTCCGAAACTCAAATTCGATAAAAAACCCAACCAAATGACATCCGAATGACCTGAAAATTTGCAGACATATCCCAAAATCACCTAACAAAGCTACTTTAACTCTCGGAATTCCATTTCGACTCCCGGATCAAAATCTCACATATCAACCGGAAATTCGCCGAAACTCAACTTAGCCAATTCAAGCCTAATTCTACAGTGGACCTCCAAATTCAATTCCGTTTTATTTCCCAAGTCATAAATCACCATCCAAAACTAGTCGAATCACCATAAATCCATTCCGAGCCCTATATCATAAGTCAACATCTTGTTGACTTTTTTTCAACTTAAGCTTTCCTTAAGGAGACTATTGGTCTCATTTTTAACCAAATTCAACCCAACACACTTCAAACTCACAAAACACATATAATAACACATGAAGAAGCATAAAACAGGAAAAATGGGAAAGAGATACAGGAGACGACGGTTCGGGTCGTCACATCCTCCCCAACTTAAACAAACGCTCTTCCTCGAGCGCCAAGAGTTGTACTAGAAGCAACCCAATAACTGAGTGACCTTACCAAGCATATACCCGGGGTGATCCCACATCACCCTAACTCATATAGGTACCGATAACACAATACAGCTGAAATATCACACTCCATCTGGCCCATAAACTGTAGAACCTCACTGCACTTCCCGAAATCATACACAAGATTAGATCCTCACATTTATACTTTGAATTAACCCGAACAAACTGTAATAACACACACCTGCAACCTCAGGTGAATTCCTACAATATACCACACATTCCAACACTCTCGTATACTGCCAATGATAATTAAAACACGCAACGAACTGTAGCAGTTCTTCGGACCAATCATTCATGAAGTTACTTCCATGTTGACTATTGCCACAACAGATTTTCGGGCCACACCTCGATATTATCCTTCTAACCAGCTGAAGTTGAATCTGTTCATATTCATTATTGACCCCAATGCTCACCACGAATCTAACACACCACCTCTGGTGATATGATACCTCAATACAGGCCTAAGCCACAATTGCATAATATACGCGCCAATAAGAAACAGTCTACACATACCCAAATCAGGGAAAAACTCAACCGTGAGAGTTATACCTCAAGCTCATCAATACCTTTACGAAATCAAGCGAAGACCCTGTCTCACATCATAGGAATAGAGTATCTCAATCCTCCTCAAGAGGTCATAACTTCACGTGGCCTCACCACAATGCGCGATCCTGTCCTTACACTGTTACACATGAAGAACCTCATGTTACTATGCTCAAAGTAGAAAGCCATGCACAGATCGATGCTTGAAAGCTAAACCACCCATTAAACTCATGGTGAAACAAGTAATATACACCATTCAGTCCAAGAAGGACACAACCGACGCGATGTTCACCAAGCGATTATCAATACGGACTTCCCTCAGAAGCCAAGAAGCAAGGAATACAAAGCAACACATGGAAAGCTATTCTCGACATCACACTGTTGTGGCACGCAACCCGACCAGATAACATACTCGTGGCGACGTGCCACCCGATCCACACAACATACTCGTGGAGGCATGCCACCCGATCCACACAATTACCTTACATATGGAGGTGCACATCGAGCCAAATTTGCTCATAATAACAAAATATCAACATCGGTCGTAAGCAAACTGAGTGCATAAAGATATCTATTAAGCGTTGTAAGCTACAAAATTCCACTTCCACTACTATGACTCATGACGGAGCCGTACGATATGGTGCCTAGCAAAAAATAACTACCAAAATCCACAATCTCGCCTGGCGACATGCCCGGCCACAAGGACGCATCTAAATAGACCCTCAATACCGAAACCGAAACAATGATAGAATCCTCTATACTGACATCCGCCTCGAAGACCCAATCAAGGAACACAATCCCTCCCAGCCATACACTGGTCTTTGGAACACAACCAGTCAGCTAGAACATAGTCTGATACACTTTGCCACGGAACCTGCGGCATTTCCCAACATTACTCGTAGCACAATCGGTTAGAATAATCCAACACTGAGATAATAACTCTACATTCCAATGTCGTATCTAGAATTTAATATACTAAGCAAGGAAAGATCCACATGGATTCCAAACTCCCAATAGCTGCTGACAGAACCAACACAACACACACGATCCATAGCCACTACATAGACTGCACCCTCTTGATGTACAACCACAATGCCTTAACCCAGGCTCACTATACGAGACCCAGCCACCAAACCACACTGTCTAAAACCCATAGGCCACTGAATACTTCATCAAACGTCCTCAGAAATACCACATCCCAGAGTACCTTACCCGAAGAACTTCCTACGACTCTGAATTAGTCGCCATTACTTCCCCAAATACTGATACGTAGAATTCCCGTAATTAACATAAAATACCACAAGTCTTGACCTGTTGTAATTAAAACACTGACTTGGTCACATACTCAACCTTAAAACACCTGAGTATTACATATCGAATCTCGAACATATCAAAACAATTCTCAAAAGTCAACCACTCTTATACACGCTGCAAATCACTTGACTTAATGAATCGAACCACTCTTGCCTTATCAGCACTCCGACACCACAGGACGTGATCTCATTCCGATACAACCAAACAACTTCCTTCTCCTTTCTCTAAGCATTTTTATCAACAACTCGATACATTCCCTTATTTTCTCACATCTACGAAGCACCATGTAACCTTTGGCAAAATTTTGCTTCACTTGTGCCACCCTGAGGTCACTTCCTGCAACCAGAACTGATTCACCCGCATGCATAAAATAGGAACTAACATAGTACATAACCGTACAACCAGCTCATCAACAACAACTTCCCCAACTTAGCTCGAAGCCATATACATCACAACAAATATACTCTAATGCTATCGTAATATCATGGTGAGATTAAACTTACTTTTCCATAAGCTTGTGGAAACACGAATCATCAGAAATTCTAACTCTTCTGCAATTCTTGCATTCATTCACACCACCGCTAAGCCCACTCTCAAGGCGACAAAAGTTTTACTAAGCCCAAATTTCCAAAAATTTTGGCAGGGTTTCCTTTGTAATTGAGCCTATCCAACTGCCAGAGAATCACCCAAACGATCCTAACTACACATCCACAACGTGACAAAGCATCACATTGTATATCAACAACATTAATCTCAATACTATATGTATTATATTATCCAAATTTGACACATGAACATGCGCTGCACCTGTTCGAATCATAGCACATAGGGTATACCTTTCAATTACACATGAGATCTTCTAACATTCACATAAGGATTGTACCACTTCCGAACACTCTACAGGAGATAACCTACGTGCTTCTTTCAATATAATATTTCGGTATATCATCCACCGTGATACACCTCACACGATCACTTAGTCTTCTTGAGTCTGAACTCATACTGCAACATGCAATCTACTCCACTCCAAGCTAGGAGACACCAAAAGATTCTTCACGCGCCCATAACTCGGGGCAACACATCTGATCACAATGGAAATCAAACACTTAATGGCCCATTTATCACCTAGAAGACCTTCTTCGACACTACCAAGTCATACTGACTCATCACACGACACCAACATACTCATCATGAAGCTATCCATCCGCCATTATTACAATTAGGGACAATACTGAACTTATAAGCTCATAACACCAGCTCGGGCATTCAGCACCTTGGTGCTCTAGCTATAGACAATATCTGGCCTCAAGTTCTCTAGACTGGCCCAACATCATCCTCACGAAGATTGCATCTCGCCCCTCGACCAGGAAATCGCAAGCCATCCAAGCACATATATTAACGAGCGCTCATACGTGCATGGAAACACATGGAAGGAATTTCAAGAGTTACTCTTTCAAACTGAATCAAGGACGCACGATAAGATTTCAAGAAAGTGGCGTGTTTTCTAAAGGTTTTGTTGCCTCATGCTTATAAGTGTGGTGCACGATACACCCATAAACAAGACTCTACTAAACAAGCTCATGGCTTGTGAGGCCTAGTAAACCTAGGCTCTGATACCAACTTGTCACGACCCAAACCCGGTCGTTATGGCGCCCGGCCGCAAGGCTGGGCAAGCCCGACCAAACCACAACCAAGAATGGCATTCCAGCAAAAAAAATAATTTAAGATAACACAATTGAGCAAGACAATAATCCTCCCAAAGCCGAGGAGTCATGGGTACAAACCTTTAACAAAACAGGATACAAGTTTGAACAAAAATGATACTAAAGTCTGACGAAATAGCAAAGAACATGGCTGATAGAGACAGAGTAAGTGATCCTGCGGACGCTGGGCATCTACCTTATTACTCTTAATAGCTCGGGAAATCAACAGCAGCAGCACTAGGTCTCTGGGACACCTGGATCTACACACAAGGTGCAAGGAGTATGGGGTGAGTCTACCAACTCAGCGAGTAATAAGCATGTATAAAAACCCGAAGATAAGAAATCACGAAATAACACAAAATGAAGCTATCTAGCAGTTCTATTCAGTACGAGCCTCAGAGATATACACATAAAGCAATAGTAAATAAATGCATGAGATGCAATGCAATGCATGAACACTGCGAAACGTGCAGCCCAATCCATATGGGTACCTGCGCTCACTGTGGGGGTTCAGACTCCGGAGGGGCTCCTACAGCACAAGCACCATATCATACAGTGCCAATAGTTACCATTGTTTCCATCACAATAAACAGTATCCTCAGTTACCGCCGTTTCCATTACAATACGCGGTGTCCTTACTTACCACCATTTCCATTTAAAATACACGGTGCCCTTATTTACCACTGTTTCCATTTAAAATACACGGTGTCCTTAGATACCATCGTTTCTATTTAAAATACACGGTGTCCTTAGTTACCACCGTTTCCATTTATAATACACGGTGTCCTTAGTTACCACTATTTTCATTTAAAAAACATGGTGTCCTTAGTCACAACCGTTCCCATTTAAAATACAAGGTGTCACGGACCTTGAGTCGAATTGATCGTGTCATGTGCAACGTCCATCAATGATGGTTCATTAATGTCCATTGATTTAGACTTTGTTAATACACGGTGTCCTTAGTTACCACCATTTCCCTTTAAAATACACGGTATCCTTAGTTACCACCATTTTCACATAAAATACACGGTGGCCTTAGTTGCCACTGTTTCAATTTAAAATAATATACAGTCCAAAAGTAATGAGATAGTACTCGTCATCCCGAAATATCATTTAAAAATCATTTGAGTTTTCAAAACGTATAAATATGGATGAGTTTGCAAAAATAGTATTTTAACCTGGACTGATTTCAAATAATATGCAAATCTGAAAATTCTGAGATAACAATCCCTGAAGGATTCTGCAAGCCGGCACAAGGTCCCAAACACGGCATCAAGCTCAAATATCATCAATATAGTATGTGAAGCAATCGCCAACATTGTACAATATATCCCTCGGATTGGACCATGTCAAAATTTCCAACATATACAACCCCTCACTAGCCATGGAGTGCGTTTCTAGCCTCATAATAGCGTCACAATGTGAGATACCGGGGTTTCAAACCCTCAGGTCATCATCTACACCCATTACTCACCTCAAGCCGGCCGCAAACTAGCTCACAAATGCCTTAGCCTCAAGAATCAACCTCCGCGGATGCCAAAACTGATCAAAACCAATAGGAATATGTCACAATAGGCTAATGGAACATAGCCCAATTGAAATAACTCGAAATACACCAAAAAACACAAAGTTGGCAAAACCCGAGCCCCGGGCACACTTCTCAAAAAATTACGAAACTTAAATTTTTGGAATCCTCTTCTCTCCACGAGTCCGTACACATAAACTTCATCAAAATCAGAGTCCAATTGCTCATCCAAATCCCCAATTTCATTTGAAACTTCAAGCCCTAGTTCTTCAATTTTATGCCCAATTTCAGATAATTAATGGATGATTTTTCAATAAAATGACGTATTAAAACCACGAGACTTACCTCCAATCAATTCCCGTCGAAATCCCCTTCAAAATCTGTCAACAAGCTCTCAAGGTGGTGCAAAAATGGAGGAAATATGAGATAGCTCGCCGATGAAAAGTGACTTAAATCCATTCTGCCCAGGTGTGAAATTACCCTATGCAAACACGGTCCAAGGCCCACGCGTTCGCGATGACAAAATTATGTTGACCCAATTTTTCCTTAAGGGATTGCGACTAATAGCCCGTGATTGCGATGCTCCAGGAATACCTACTACGCGAACGCGACCTTCAGCTACGCGAACGCAATGCTTTACTTCCCAGCACTACGCGAACGCGACCCTGAGCTACGCGAACACGATGAATAATTCCCAGACCTTCCAAATTTACTCTACGTGTTCGCAACCCTCCCCACGTGAATGCGATGAATAAAATTTCTACAGTAAAACAGATGAAAAACCTGCAACACTATAAGTCCAAAAATGGTCCGATTGACCACCCGAAACCACCCTGAGGCCCCCGGGACCTCGAACAAATACACCAACATACTCTGAAACATCATACAAACTTGTTCCAATCACAAACATACGTCCTCTAACACAAAAATCATCACATCACGACGGATTCAAGCTTAAATTTTTCTTGAAACCTCCGAAACTCATATTTGATCAAAAACCCGACCAAACAACATCCGAATTACCAGAAAATTTTTAGACATATCCCAAAATCACCTAATGAAGCTACTTTAACTCTTGGAATTCCATTCCGACTCCCGGATCAAAATCTCACCTATCAACCGGCAATTCACCGAAACTCAACTTCATTTCAAGCCTAATTCTACACCGGACCTCCAAATTCAATTCCGTTTTCTCTCCCAAGTCACAAATCACCATCCGAAACTAGTCGAATCACCGAAAATCCATTCCGAGCCCTATAACTCATAAGGCAATATCTGGTTGACTTTTTTCAACTTAAGCTTTCCTTAAAGAGACTATTGGTCTCATTTCTAACCAAATTCAAACCAACACACTTCAAACTCACCAAATACATATAATAACACATGAAGAAGCATAAAACGGGGAAAAAGGGATAGAGATACAGGAGACCACGGGTTGAATCATCACAACTCCTAAGAAAGAAAACCTTTTGGAGGGAATGGAAAAAAGAATTTGCGTGTGATTTATTGTAAAAAAAACTTCACTCTTTTGTTTGGTTATGGAGCAACACTTGATATTTTTTAAATATGAAGTAAAAAGTCTTGATTTTTATTGTTTTACATTAAATCAAAGACTTAATTTTAATGTAATAAGGTATTCCTGTTGGAAAAATAGTAAAATAATTGCGGATGAAAAAATCTTGATATGTTTAATAAGATTTTATGTTCAATCAATCATTTTAGTTGTACTGTTAACAAGTATAAAGTGGAGAGAGGTGTTAGAATTAAGAGTATTGAAGAAGAAGTAAAAAAATACTATAGAGAGAGTAAAAAGTAGGTGCGAACGTAAGAAAGAGAAAATAATTTTGTAGTGGGAAGGAAAAATATCTGGGGAAGATTAAAAAGTAGGAAGGGGAAAATAATTTGGTGTTGGGAAAAGCAAAATATCTAGGGAAGATAAAAAGTTAGTACCAAAATTTGCTTTTATCTTTTATCAGATGGGCTACAGTTTGATATTAGTTTTATTCGATTACATATTTCGGTTTATGTGCAAAACTTTGGATTAATAGTTTTTTTCAACGGCAGTGAGGAGTTGTTGTGAACCCCCGTGACTCAGCATAGAATTATGAGCCAGAAGTGTGCAACAAAGCTGATCCAGTTGGGAGTATTGAGCCTGGAGAGGTAAATTAGGAAGAGTCCCAATGATCAAACCGAATAGAATGCTAGAACATTATATTTGGGATACAGGGGAATACAGAGTATGCGAATTATGTCAAGCCTCGGCTCAGTCTCTCTCTCGTGCTTTTCTCTCTCTAGTTTCTCATCCCCATTCTTCTTAGTTTTAGGTTGCAATTTCTTTTCTCATCTACTTTCTATCTCCTTAGTATTATTTTCTACTGTTCTATTGACATTATATAATCAGTTGATTTGAGTGTAATATCCAGTTTATTATATTGGTGTTTTCATCCAGAGGTCTTCAATGAAGGACCAATTATTTCAAACTATCGATGATTCAATTAAGGTCGTGAAGGATCCGTGGTCGAAGGATATCGCTAAAATTCATTCGTTGTTACATAAGTTGGTTGAAAACCTTGCAACGAGTAAGCCTACTCCAGTAAGATTCCAACGATTTAGTGGTGAGGATCTAGAGTTATGGATTTCTAAAGCTGAACGTTACTTTGAATTCAATAGTACATCAAAAAACAAAAACATTATTACACGCGTCTATTTACCTAGAAGGTGAGGCATTAGAGTGGTTCCAATGGCTTCTTCGGAACAAGCAATTGACGGATTGGGATCACATTGTTGCAAAGATGTGAATTCGTTTTCGTAAGCAACATCTCGAATCAGCGAAAGGTCATATGGCTACAATCAAGGATTATTCTACTGAAATTGAAGCTCAGATATTCGACAATATGTCACATGGTTGTTGTTACAACTTGTTTACTACAGAGAGATCAGATGTTATCGTCCTTACTGATACAATGGTGTCTGATTCAAACAATGGAACCGCAGAGGATATCCAGGTGTTTGATGAAAGATCTCACAGAGAGGAGGTTAGTGCTTCTCTTATGTAATCTACAAGTGTCTGAAGATCTAGTTTCGACAAGTATTAATCCGATTAAGGGATCCACAACAACAC
The DNA here is from genome assembly GCA_034376525.1 of Nicotiana benthamiana. Lineage (NCBI taxonomy): Eukaryota > Viridiplantae > Streptophyta > Magnoliopsida > Solanales > Solanaceae > Nicotiana > Nicotiana benthamiana. The sequence continues at coordinate 2,685,966 of CM067336.1, forward strand.
GCGAAGGGGAGGTGTTTGATAATTTTTCTCAAGGAGCTGGGCAAACGTTTTAAGAGTTTTCACCTATGGCTGATGACTTTGAGGTTAATTGTCCCGTTCTCAGCAAAGAGCTAGAGTCGGAGAGTGAAGATTGTGGAAATAACCATCTCGTTATCCCTGCCTATAGACTTCCTTTTATCATTGGCAATGGAGAAGGTAGCATAGTTACATATGAAGATGTCAAGCACTCTAGAACTGATGTGAGTCAGGTGTTTGATAATTTTTCGTACCATGCGAATCAACCTTTGGTTGACAATGAAGTGGTCGAATCACTCGGGGACAGGAATGTCCTCTTGAGTTTAGATGGAATCATATTTATTCATGAGCATATATATATATATATATATATATATATGTATATACATACATTTGGATAAATTACGGTACTTGCCCATTACACTATGTTCTTGTCATGACCCAAATCTCGATCGTGATGGCGCCCAACACTATTGCTAGGCAAGCCCGACCAATTAGCACTCACATCTCAACCACACAACCTATTTCCAATTTATTGTATTAAATTATCAAGTAATATATTCTCCAACCATGAATAATGGACAACAGAAATTGTGAAAACCGTAACAATTGCTAATAAACCTCCCAAAGACCTGGGGTCATGAGTCTTGAGCCTCTAAGATGACCACTGAGTAGCATTATTCGAAAATATATAAGTCTAGAAAGCGAAAATAAAACTGAGATAAGGGGAGAAGTCGGGTCCTGCGAACGTTAGCCAGCTACCTCGACAACTCTGATAAACTCTAGAAGACAGTGACTGATCAGCTAAGTCTCCGGAACACCTAAATCTGCACACAAGGTGCAGGGAGTAAAGTGAATACTTCCAACTCAGCAGTAATAGACATGTTTAATGACTGGAAGTAATAAATCCTTAAATACCACAATATAAAAACTTACCTTTTAGCTCATTTAACGATGAACAACAGTAAATCAATGACAGGTAGATATCAATATATGAATGCAATGCAATGCACATGACCGCTGCGGCGTACACCCCGATCCATTGGGTACCCATGCTCTCTGTGGGGGCTTAGACTCCGGAGGGGCTCCTATAACCCAAGCGCAATGACATAGTAGCATTCGCTACGGCGTGTAGCCCGGTCCAAAGTCAGTTCAATTATATATACATGCAAGCCACACGGGCACAATCAAGTTTACCATTTTCGGTTCCATTTAACAGGTATAACTTTAAGTGATTAAAACCTTAGAAGATTACTAGTCATTTCTAGCCAGTATTTAACTCAGGACTGATATTATGGAAACATGCTCAATTTCATGGAGATAGTGATACTAATCCCTAAAGGATCCAAATAGTGGCTCGCAGACAAATATGCTCATAACAATCCAAGTAGGATGTTTACTAGCCAAATTTCTAGGCAAATAACAGAGTATAGACATCGCTCGGACAGACTAAGCAATAATACAGTCCACAAACGACCCCGCACTCACACTAGAGTACATGTCTCGCCTCAATACAGTGTCACAATGTAAGACACCAGGGTTTCAAACCCTCAAGTCATCATCTACATCTATTACCCACCTCAAGCCGGCCGAAGACTAGTCCGCAATGCCCTTTCATTTGAAATCGGCCTCCTCGTGCGTCGAATCAAGTCAAAAAACCACAATGAATACGTTATTAGATGATAAAGAAACATGACCCAATCGAAATTACTCGAAAAACACTAAAATTCACGAAGTTGGTAAAACCCAGCCCCGGGCCCACTTCTCGAAAAATTACAAAAGTCACATCAACGCATTCCTCGTCTCGCCACGAGTCCGCACATATAATTTTTATATCGGAGTTCGTTTTCCCCTCCAAAACTCACAATTAAACTCTCTTAAGTTCAAGCCTTAACCTCCATTTTTAACCCTTAAATCCTTGAAATTCCGTGATAATCAATGCTTTTACACCTCCTTCGGTTTCTCCTAAAATCGCCCAAATCCCGAAGTCTAAAATATTTTCTTATCTTCTGAAATTCGCGAACACTATTTCATTAAAACCCTTCAGCAATTTTCGCTTCCGAGGTCCCATAACCGCCTATGCGGGACAGCTTCTGCATCCATGTGACCGCTTAAGCGGTTTTCATTAAATCCTTGGCCTTCCGCTTTTGTGACCACCATTCGCTTCTGCGGATCACACCATTCCGCTTTTGCGGCCTCATTTCCGGCTATGCGGACCCGCTGAAGCAATACCCCGTCCGCTTTTGCGGAATTAACCCGGTCCCTCATGGACCTCTTGTACGATCTATTAGCCGCATCTGCAGAACCGCTTCCGCGGATCCTTTTCCGCAGATGCGGAAATACCAGAAGCCAGGTGCACCAGACCTGCAACAACCATCAAGATTCTCCGTTTAACTATCCGATATCACGCCGAGGGCCTCGGGACCTCAACCTAATGCCCATATATGTTCTACTACTTCATTTAAACTTGCTCGTGGCATAAAAACACTATCATAAACATCAAAATCATCAAATTACCACGGATTCAAGCCTAAGTCAAGCTAAAACTTCTGAAACTTGCATATTCGATAAAAAACCCGACCTAAATACCTCCGAATGACATGGGACTTTGCACACATATCCAAAATAATCTAATGGGGCTACTGCAACTCTCAGAATTCCATTCCGAACCTCGGATCAAAATCTCACCAATCAACCAGAATTCGCCAAAATTCTAACTTCGCCAATTCAAGCCTAATTCTAGACTGGACCTCCAAATTCAATTCCGATTGCACTCCTAAGTCAGAAATCTTTCCCTGAAGCTAACCGAATCATCAGAATTCACATCCGAGCGCTCTAACTAAATAGTCAACTTCCAGTTGGCTTTTCCAACATAAGCTTCCCTTTAAGATACTAAGTGTCTCGTTTCCAACTAAAACCAATCCAATGCTACCCGATAAACTCAATTACTGATATTGAAACATAGTGAAGCCTAATATGAGGAAAGCGGGGCGGTAACTCACGTGACAACAGGGCAGGTTGTTACATCCTCCCCAACTTAAATAATTGCTCGTCCTCGATCGTACCCAAAGGTGTATTAGTAGCCAACCAATATCTCGATGACCTTACCAAACATATACCCGAGGTGATCCCATGTCACCTTACCTCACATAGGTACGATAACACAATTAGCTGAAATTTCATAGTCCATCTAGACCATAACCGTAGAACCACATTACACTTCCGAAACCATACACATGATCGGAACCTCACATCTATACTCAGAATAAGCCCGAACCAGCTGTAGTAACCCATACCTGCAACCTAAAGTGAAATAATATATGATATCCCGCTTAATCCAACACTCGAAATGATAGTTTCTATTCACAACAGTTCCCCTTTTGGCTACTACCACAACAGATTTTCGAACCGAACCTCGATATTAACATACTAACAAGCTGAAACCAAATCCGTTCGTATCCACTTATGACTCCAACGATCCCCTCAAATCCAACATACCACTCTGGTGATAATTCATCCCAACACAGGCCTAATCCACAACTTCATCATATACGCACCAATAAGAGACGGTCCGAACACACTCCACTCATGGCAATTGATTCAAACGAAAGAGCTGTACCTCAAGCTCATCGGTACCATCACAACACAAGGTTGATACCCCGTCTCACATCATATAAATAGAGTACCTGGATCCTCTTCGAAAGGTCATAACTTCACGTGGCCTAGCCACAACGCGTGATTCTATTCAAACACTATTACACTTAAAGTACCTCAAGTCACGATGCCAAATATAGACAACCACAAATAGATTGATGCCTGAAACCAAGAAATCCATCACACCATGGTGAAGCAAGCGATATACCATCGAATCCTGAAGGGAAACCACCGACGGGCTATTCGCCGAGCAACTCCCAATACAGACTATCCTCAGAAACTAGGAAGCAAGGCATACAAAGTAACATATGGAAATTATCCTCAACATCACACTATTGCGCGTGCAACCCGATCCAGATAACATACCCGTGGTGGTGTGCCACCCAATCCACACAAATATCTCACATATGGAGATGCTCATCGAGCCAAATTTACTCATAATAGAAGAATTTTGATTATCGGTCGTAAGCACACTGAGTGCATAATCCTACCTAGTATGGCGTTGTAAGCTATAAAACTCAACGTCCACTATGTATCTCGATAGCACCGCATTATATATGTGCCCACAATCCAAAATCATAATGCCTCACAACAAAGAAAAGAAATTCATAGATCTTTCCAGATAACTAGCTGATCCAATAACAATCGAATCAACCCAACCTTTATCAATGCAATTCGGGACTAACCAAGCCAACCCAAGCTAAACACGTATCCAATCCGCTTACCAACAAACTCATTACTAAGAAGCCTGGCGTTTCTTCTTCCACTACTATAACTCATGCCAGAGTCGTACGATACGATGCCAAGCACCAAATAGATACATAAATCCATAATCTCACCCAGAGACATGCCCGTCCACAAGAAACGCATCCGAAAGGTCCCTCAATACCGAAACTGAATTAATGGTAAAAACTCTGCATTGACATCCGCCACGAAGGCCTTATTAAGAAAAGATATTCTTTCCAACCGTTCGCTGGTCTTTGGAACACAACAATTCTACTAGAACGTAGCTCGATGCGCCTTGCTATGCAACCCGTGGCATTTTTCGATATGACCCATAGCACAATAGTATAAAGTAATCCAACACAGAGACAATCGGTCTACAAACCAATATCCTATCCAAATCTAATATACCAAGCAAGAAAAGATCCACTCGGGCTTCCAAATCCCAATAGCCGCTAACGGTACCAATACACACGATCCACCACTACATAGACTGTATCAGAGAACTCCCAATCTCCAACTCCATATAACATACTAATTACTATACCTGATTTCCACATTCCGCCATATGAATGCCTATCACACGTCAAGTACCAATTCATTCCACGAAAAATATTCTAAAATTTTCCCGTACCATCAACAAACTCAAACATCAACAGTCGATTCAATCAAGAGAATGCCGCAATCCCACAGAAATATTATCAACTTAATCATATTTCCCTTTTTCTAGAACATATGCCCTCGTCAAATCAGTGTGATTGGCAACACCATTTCCTTGTTCATATGAGGATCATTCACCCTAATCATCTGAAGGTAAATTCTTGGATCACCTGCAGCTGCCCGCGCTGCTAGAGAATTTAATGACTTCCCATTCCAAATTGTACCAAGCCTTACACACACAAATCTTAATCCTCCGCAATATATCACATCTACCATACCACACTCGTAAAATATGAGAACGTTCATCTCCCTTCCGCGCCGCATACCTCGACACACTCAACTAGTCGAGAACTTCCATTGATCACATTTAGAAGGAAAATCCTTATACACTCCAAGCTTCGCATGCCCATTAAAATATACTAGTCTCCAAACCGCGGTAAAACCCAACAAGAACATCTATGCCAACTCTTTTTGTACAAGATAAACTGCAAGGACTAGATCCTTCTATCTAACCCAAGCTGAGCAAGCCGTCAAAACCCAAGAGCATTGCTGCAAAATTCCTAAAAATCTCATTACCTTAAACAAATACAAAGAATTAATCATACTCTTACCATGCAGATTCGGTCTATTATCAAGTTGTTCCGTCTATCAAATTTTTCTATTTATTCATCGTTCACTTGATATTTCTCCCTCGCTGTAACATCACAATGCCTCAATCCAAGCTCACCACGGGAGCTTCGTACATAAGACCACATTGTCTAAGACCTATAGGCCATCGAAATGCTTTCTCAGCCGTTCCCAAAAACACCACGGTCTCGAATGCTTTACTTTAAAGACCTTCCTGCGAAATCCGAATTCGTTACCATCACCATCCAGATACCGATACATAGAATCCCATAATCGACATAAGAATACCCCAAGCCTCAACATTTTCTGATGAAACCACGGTCTCTGACCACACACACCCTGGAGACACTCGATCGTTACATGCCAAATCTTGTACGCAATAATCACAGCATTCTAGAGAGTCATTCACTCTTATTCAACTGTAAATTATCTGACTTAACTGGCAGAACTACTCATGCCTAATTAGTACTCTAACATCGCAGGACATGATCTCATTCCAATACCAACAACCATCTTCCTCCTCTATACACTGAGCATTCTTTTTCGACAATATCCCAAGACATCCTAGTATTTTCTCATATCTACGAAGCAACATATATCCTTTATCAAAAATTTTCGCTTCACTCGTTCCACCCTCGGCTCATTTCTGCAACCAGGACTGATCAGTCAGCATACCTCAAAATGGAAACAACATAGCACATAACTGTGCGATCAACTATTCAATAGCAACCTCCCAACATGGCACAAAGACATACATTAGGACATATTTAATAACCAATAATACTTTTACTCTAATGATACCACCATGCCATAGTGAGATTAAACTCAAATCATTTACTAGCTTATGAAAACACCAGTCCTCGGATACTGAAATCCTCGGCAAACCTCGCATTCATCCCCACATCAGCTGAGTCCACTCTCTGAGGCGACTCAAAATTTTCAAATCACAAAATGTACCTTTAAATTACACATTAGATCTTTTCACAATATACATAGCCGCATCACTTCAGAACACTCGGCAGGAGATAACCCACCTGCTTCGCCGCAATGTAACATTTCTGTATACCTTTCACCGTCATACACATTATACAGCTACTTAGTCTTCCTGAGTCTGAACTCATATCGTATCATGCAATTTACTTCACTCCCAAAAGGAGATTTGAAAAGATTCTTCATGCGCCTATATTCGGGCTACACATCGAACCACAATAGGAAACGAATGACTTAACAGTTCGTCTATTATCCCATCAAATCTTCATCGCTACCAAGCCATATAATTGCATCTCGCAGTACTAACATACTCAATCATATGAAGACCAAACTACTATTCCGGCTAATAGCGACAACACCGAACATATGAGTTTAAAACACTTGCTCACACGATCAGCACCTCAGTGCTCAAGCCATAGGCAAGATCAGGTGTCAAGTCCCCCAGACTGGACCAACATCAACCTTACAAAGATACATCTCGCCCCTCGATCGGGGAATCGCAATCCACCAGAGTACATATAATACCGAGCGCTCATGCGCGCATACAGACATGTGGAAGGAATTTCAAGAGTTATATTCCCGGCTGAATCAAGCACGCACGCTAAGAATTACAAGAAAGTAAAGTTTTTCCTAAAGGTTCTGCACCCTCCCGAGGATAAGCACAGACGTCTTCATACCGATCCGCGAGACTCTACTAACCAGATCATGACTCATGAGGCCTAGTAACCTAGTGATACAAACTTGTCACGACCCCAATCCCGGTCGTGATGGCGCCCAACACAATTGCTAGGCAAGCCCGACCAAATAACACTCACAGCTCAACCACACAACCTATTTCCAATTTATAGTATTATATTATCACGTAATATATTCTCCAACCATGAATAATGGACAACAGAAATTGTGAAAATCGTAACAATTGCCAATAAACCTCCTAAAGATCTAGGGTCATGAGTCTAGAGCCTCTAAGATGATAACTGAGTAGCAATATTCGAAAATATATAAGTCTAGAAAGCGGAAATAGAACTGGGATAAGGGGAGAAGTCGGGTCCTGCGAACGTCAGGTAGCTACTTCGACAACTCTGATAAAACTCTAGAAGACAGAGACTGCTTAGCTAAGTCTCCGGAACACCTAAATCTGCACACAAGGTGCAGGGAGTAAAGTGAGTACTTCCAACTCAGCGGTAATAGACATGTATAATGATTGAAAGTAAGAAATCCCAAATACCACAATGTAAAACTTAAACTTACCTCTGGGCTCATTTAACGATGAACAACAGTAAATCAATGATAGATAGTTATCAATGTGTGAATGCAATGCAAGGCACATGACTGTTGCAGCGTACAGCCCGATCCATTGGGTACCCGCACTCGCTGTGGGGGTTCAGACTCCGAAAGGACTCCTACAGCCCAAGTGCAATGACATAGTAGCGTTCGCTGCGGTGTGCAGTACGGTCCAAAATCAGTCTAATTATATATGCATACAAGCCACACAGGCACAATCAAGTTTACCATTTTCGGTTCCATTGAAAGGGTATTATAGTTTTAAGTGATTAAAACCTTAGAAGATCACTAGTCATTTGATATCGTGAAAACATGCTCAATTTCATGGAAACAGTGATACCGATCCATAAGGGATCCAAATAGTTGGCTCGTAGGCCAAATTTGCTCATAAGAATTCAAGAAGGATGTTTACTAGCCATATTTCTAGGCAAGTAACACAGCATAGACATCGCTCGGACGGACTAAGCAATAGTCCCGTCCACAAACGACCCCGCACTCACAGTAGAGTACATGTCTCGCCTAAGTACAGCGTCACAATGTGAGACACCATGGTTTCAAACCCTCATTTCATCATCTACATCTATTACCCACCTCAAGTCGGCCGAAGACTAGTTCACAATGCCCTTTCCTTTGGAAACAGCCTCCTCGCGCGTCGAATCTAGTCAAAACCATAGCGAATACATTATTATATGTTAAAGAAATATGACCCAATCAAAATTACTCGAAAAACACTAAAAATTACGAAGTTGGCAAAACTCAAGCCTTGGCCCACTTCTCATAAAAATACAAAAGTCACATCAATGGATTCCTCGTCTCGTCACAAGTCTGTATTATAATTTTTATCAAAATCGGAGTTCGTTTGCCCCTCCAAAACTCGCATTTAAAATCTCTTGAGTTTCAGGCCCTGAGCTCTATTTTTAACCCTTAAATCCTTGAAATTCCGTGATTAATCAATGTGTTTATACCAAAATAACATATCCCGAGGCTAAAAGTTCATACCTAATGAAGGTCCTTCGATTTCTCCTAAAAATCGCCCAAAATCGCCTCTTCCCGAAGTCTAAAATGTTTTCTTATCTTCTGAAATTCGCGAACACTGTTTCATTAAAACCCTTCAACAATTTTTGCTTCTAAGGACCCGTAACCGCCTATGCGGGAGAACTTCGGTGTCCATATGAATGCTTAAGAGGTTTTCATGAAATCCTTCGCCTTCTGGTTTTGTGACCACCATCCGCTTCTGCGGATCACACCATTCCTGTTTCGCGCCCTCATTTTTGCCTATGTAAACCCGCTGAAGCAATACCCCGTCTGCTTTTGCGGAATTACACCGGTCCCTCACGGACCGCTTATGCAATCTCGTAGCCGCATCTGCGGAACCGCTTCTGCGGCTCCTTTTCCGCAAATGTGGAAATACCAGAAGCCAGGTGCACCAGATCTGCAACAACCATCAAGATTCTCTGTTTAACCATCCGACATTTCCTTGAGGCCCTCGGGACCTCAACCAAACGCCCAGATATGTTCTACTACTTCATTTAAACTTGCTCGTAGCATAAAAACACTATCATAGACATCAAAATCATCAAATTACCACGGATTCAAAGTCAGGCTAAAACTTCCGAAACTTGCATATTCAATCAAAAACCCGACCTAAACACCTCTGAATGACTTGAAACTTTGCACACATATCCAAAATCATCTAACGGGGCTACTGCAACTCTTGGAGTTCCATTCCGACCCTCGGATCAAAATCTCGCCTATCAACCGGAATTCGCCAAAATTCTAACTCCTCCAATTCAAGCCTAATTCTACACCGGACCTCCAAATTCAATTCCGATTGCACTCTAAGTCACAAATCATCCCCCAAAGATAACCGAATCATCAGAATTTGTATCCGATCCCTCTAACTAATTAGTTAACTTCCAGTTATCTTTTCCAACACAAGTTTCCCTTTAAGAGACTAAGTGTCTCATTTCCAACTAAAACCAATCAAATACTACCCGATTAACTAAATTATTGATATTGAAACATAGTGAAGCATAATATGAGGAAAACAGGGCGGTAACGCACGTGACGACGGGTCAGGTCGTTACATCCTCGCCAACATAAACAATCGCTTATCCTCGATCATGCCCAGAGGTGTACTAGTAGCCAACCAATATCTGAATGACCATACCAAACATATACCCGGGGTGATCCTGAGTCACCCTACCTTGCATAGGTTTGATAACACAATTTAGCTGAAGTTTCATAGTCCATCTAGACCATAACTGTAGAACAAACTTGCACTTCCGATACAATACACAAGATCAGAACCTCACATCTATACTCAGAATAAGCTTGATCCAGCTGTAGTAACCCATACCTGCAACCTCAGGTGAAATAATATATTATATCCCGCTTAATCCAACACTCAAAACGATAGTGTCTATTCACAACAATTCCCCTTCTGGCTACTACCACAACAGATTTTCGAGCCGAACCTCGATATTTACATACGAACAAGCTGAAACCAAATCCGCTCGTGTACACTTACTATTCCAACGATCCCCTCGCCAACATACCACTCTGGTGATAATACATCCCAATACAGGACTAATCGACAACTTGCATCATATATGCACCAATAAGAGATGGTCCGAACACACTCAACTCATGGCAATTGATTCAAACAAAAGAGCTATACCTCAAGCTCATCAGTACCGTCACAACACAAGGTTGAGACACTGTCTTACATCATATAAATAGAGTACATGTATCCTCCTCAAAAGGTCATAACTTCATGTGGTTTCGCCACAACGCGCGATCCTATTCAAACACTATTACACTTAAAGTACCTCAAGTCACCATGCCCAATATAGACAGCCACGCATATATTAATGCCTGAAACCAAGCAATCCATCACACCCACAGTGAAGCAACCAATATATCATCGAATCTTGAAGGGACACCACCGACGGGTTATTCGCCGAGCAACTCCAAATATGGACTTTCCTCAGAAAATAGGAAGCAAGGCATACAAAGTAACATATGGAAACTATCCTCAACATCACACTATTGCGGCGTGCAACCCGATTTAGATAACATACCCGTGGTGGCGTGCCACCCAATCCACACAAATATCTCACAAAGGGAGATGCTCATCAACCAAATTTGCTTATAATAGCAGAATGCTGAGTATCAATCGTAAGCACGCTGAGTGAAAAATCCTACCTACTATGGCATTGTAAGCTATAAAACTCAACTTCCACTATGAAGCTCGATAGCACCGCATTATATATGTGCCCACAGTCAGAAATCATAACGCCTCACAGCACAGGAAAGAAATTCATAGATCTTCCCAGATCACTAGTAGATCCAATAACGATCGAATCAACCCATCCTTTATCAATACAATTCGGGACTAACCAAGCCAACCCAAGCTAAACACGTATCCAATCCGCTTACCAACAAACTCATTACTAAGAAGCCTAACGCTGCTTCTTCCACTACTATAACTCATGCCGAAGCCGTACGATACGATTCCCGACACCAAATAGATACCAAAAACCACAATATCACCTGGCGACATGCCCGGCCACAAGAAACGCATCCTAAAGGTCCCACAACACCGGAACTGAATCGATTGTAAAAACCTCTGCATTGACATCCTCCACGAAGGCCTTATTAAGAAAAGCAATTCTTCCCAACCGTTCGCTGGTCTTTGGAACACAACCATTCTGATAGAACGTAGCCCGATGCACCTCGCTATTCAACATGTGGCATATTACGATATGATCCATAGCACAATCGCCTAAAATAATCCAACATGGAGATAACCAGTCTACACACTAATATCCTATCCAAATCTAACATACCAAGCAACAAAAAGATCCACTCGGGCTTCCAAGTCCAATAACCGCTAACGGTACCAATACACACGATCCACTCCTACATAGACTGTATCAGAGAACTCCCAGTCTCCAACTCCATATAACATACTAATTACTATACCTGATTTCCACATTCCGCCATATGAATGCCTATCCCGCGATAAGTACCAATTCATTCCACAAAAAATATTCTAAAATTTCCCCGTACCATTAACAAACTCAAACATCAACAGTCGATCCAATCAAGAGAATGCCGCAATCCCACCAAAATATTATCAACTTAATCATATTTCCCTTTTTCTAGAACATATGCCCTCGTCAAATCATTATGATTTGCAACACCATTTCCTTGTTCATATGAGGATCATTCACCCTAATCATCTGAAGGTCAATTCTTGGATCACCTGCAGCTGCCCGCGCTGCTTAAGAATTTACTGACTTCCCATTTCAAACTGGACTAAGCCTTACACACACAAATCTCAATACTCCACAACATGTCACATCTACCATACCAAACTCGGAAAATATGAGAACTTTCATCTCCCTTCCGTTCCACAGACCCCGACGCACTCAACTAGTCAAGAACTTTCATTGATCCCATTTAGAAGGAAAATCCTTACACACTCTAAGCTTTGCATGCCCATAAAAAAATATACTCGTCTCCGAACCGCGGTAAAACCCAACAAGAACATCTATGCGAACTCTATTTGTACAAGATAAACTGCCAGGACTAGATCCTTCTATCTAGCTTAAGCTGAGCAAGCCGTCAAAACGCAAGAGCATTGCTGCAAAATGCCTGAAAAATCTCATTACCTCAAACACATACAAAGAATTAATCATACTCTTACCATGCTGATTCGGTCTATTATCAAGTTGTTCCGTCTATCATTTATTCATCGTTCACTTGATATTTCTCCCTCGCTGTAACATCACAATGCCTCAATCCTAGCTCACCACAGGAACTTCGTAAAAAAAAACCACACTCTTTAAGACCCATAGGCCATCGAAATGCTTTTTGAGACGTTCCCGGAAACACCACGTTCTACAATGCTTTATTTTGAAGAACTTCCTACGAAATACGATTTCGTTACCATTACCTTCCAGATACCGATACATAGAATCCCATAACCGATAGAAGAATACCACAAGCCTTAACATTTTTTTTATGAAACCACGGTCTCTGAACACACACACACCCTAGAGACACCAGATTGTTACATACCAAATGTTGTACACAATAACACCATTCTCGAGAGTCATTCACTCTTATTCAACTATAAATTATCTGAATTAACGAACATAGCTACTCATTCCTAATTAGCACTGTAGCATCACAGGACATGATCTCATTCCAATACCAACAACCGTCTTCCTCCTCTATACACTGAGAATTCTTTTTCGACAACATCCCAAGACATCCTAGTATTTTCTCACATCTACGAAGCACCATAAATCCTTTATCAAAAAAATTTCTTCACTCATGCCACCCTCGTCTCATTTTTTGCAACCAAGACTGATCCGTCAGCATACCTCAAAACGAAAACAACATAGCACATACCCGTGCAATCAACTATTCAACAGCAACCTCCCCAACATGGCTCAAAGCCGTACATCAGGACATGTATAATAACCCATAATACTTTTACTCTAATGATACCACCATGCCATAGTGAGAGTAAACTCAAATCATTTACTAGATTATGAAAACACCGGTCCTCGGATACTGAAATCCTCGACAACCTCGCATCCACCCCCACATTAGCTGAGTCCACTCTCTGAGGCGACTCAAAATTTTCCAATTACAACAAGCACCTTTAAAATACACATGAGATATTCTCACAATATACATAGGAACCGCATCACTTCAGAACACTCCGCAGGAGATAACCCACCTGCTTCGCCACAATGTAACATTTTGTATACCTTCCGCCGTCATACACATTACACATCTACTTAGTATTCCTAATTCTGAACTAATATCGTATCATGCAATTTACTTTACTCCCACTAGGAGACTTGAAAAGATTCTTCATGCGCCTATTGATCATTGGCTCAAAACTCGTATTTTAGTCGTTGTAACAACATTTTAATTTACTACATTTTACTAATGTTTGAGCTTAAATGATTATGAGTTGTACTAATTTATGATGTATACCTTGCAGGAAGAGTTTTCAACTTTAGACTTAATTCGGGATGAATTTGAGTATTTGGAGCTTTGAAGTCTAAATGAATCAAGTTGGAACCAAGTTCAGTAAAATGACCATAAATTTCTGCTCAAAACTCTGTTTGGGCTCCATAAAATATTTATGGAAAGCTATTCAAAAGGGATACAACTTTCATGTTTTGTATTCTATCAAATTCTCAAATGCGCGAGTAGTATGCGAGCTCGCACAAAGCTCGCGACCCTCCCAATCCGGAAAAGCATTTATTGAGGGATTAATTGGTCATTTGGAAAGTAGTCCACTAAATTACCATAAAGCAAAAGTTTCATTATGAAGCATGATAAGATTTTAAGGAGCCAAGTGGAAAAATACTATTCATCTTCGAGGGAAAAACATCATTGAAGATCAATCTTGAAGGAGCTAAGAAAGGAGGAGGAAGACTCATCTTGGAGCAAGGATTTCTCATGTTCTTCTAAACTTTCATCTCGTTATTGTTTATATTTTGTATAAGATATTCATGGTTAAGTTTTGTATTTTTATGAGTAGCTAAAACTTATGGTATTCTTGGGTCACGGATGTTAGATAATTATGTTATTTGAAGCTTAGATTGAAGATATTAAAGTTATCATTTCGGGTTGTTTATTTAATCCTGCTCTTAATTATTTTACTGCGTAGCTAACAGTGAAATATTATTTACGGATCTTGAGTTAAACTTGACAAAGGATATTCTAGATTTCATATAGGATCAAATAGAACAAGTTTTGAATCCCGGTCATCAGGGGAAGGATTTGCAATTAAGATAGACATATACTTAATTGCCTTGTTTGATTGAAGAATAGGAGTTGTAAATGCATTCTTGCTAATATTAATACCATAGACATATAGCTATTAATTTAACTTGAATAAATGCATAAGAACTCGAAAGATTCGTATGAATATTATTAACCCTATAATCGATAACCTGGATATTCCGATAAATCAATTTTAAGCTAATATAGTAGCATAATTTCTTGCAAGTCCATGACCCGGGAATTTATTTATCCAAATTATTATAAACATATTGTGAACTTGGTGTAGTAATTTTGTATTGAAATATTGTGCGATTATTAAGTAAGTTGTAAATTGGTTCTTTAAATATCTTGTGATAATTTAGCTTGTATTGATAATTGTTTGAGTCTACATCAGTCGAAACGTTGATCACAAGTTCTCGTGGGAACGATACTTTACTTACTACTATATTACTTGTCGATCACGTACACTTGCGTGAGTGTTTTGGTCACAACACGTTTTTGGCGCCGTTGCCGGGGAATTTAAAATTAAGTACTTGACTGGTTTTAAGATTTTATTAGATGTTAATAAAAATCTAAAAATTTTCATCTACATTGTTGGTGTTGCGCAGGCTCTTCTCTTGAATGCGGAGGAGTAGAAGCACAAACAACCTCTTCCCTTTTGATCCTGAAATTGAATGAACAATTCATAGAACAAGGAAGGAGTGGGACACTAAAAATAGAACAGAAACAAAGTTGGACATTCAAGTTCAACCACAACCAACAGTAATGGCAGGTAATCTAGAACGTGCGGTGATAGAAGCAACAAGGCCAAACCTAGCTAATATGACTCAAGCCATTGTGAAGCCTGAAATCACCGGTCATTTTGAGCTTAAACAGTACATGGTGAAGCTGATACAGTCCACTGGTAATATGTTGGTCTATCTCATGAAAACCCACAAAGACACATTCAAATTTTTTTGGAAATAACGGATACCTACAACTATCCGAATGTCTCCAAGGATTATGTCAGGCTGACCTTATTTCCTTTTTCATTTTTGGGGGAGGCTAGAGAATGGTTGCAAAAAGATCCTGCTAATTCAATCCGTAATTGGGATGATTTGTCAAAGAAATTCCTAATCATGTCTTTCCCTACCAAAAAGACAAAGTTTTTGTGGAGTCAGATTCTTGGGTTTCAACAACATGATGGTTAAACTCTTTGCGAAGCTTAGGAAAGATACAAGAAACTACTTCGAGATTGTCCTCATCATTGTCAAACTGATGAAGTATTGGGCCATAATTTTGTTAATGGTTTAGACGAAACTTCCAAAATGAATCTTGATTCAGCTTGTGGAGGTAGTTGCATGGCGAAACTATACAGTGAAATAGAACTTCTACTGAATAACTTTACTGCTAATGATCATAATTGGCAAGGTGAAGGAGAACCAAGGAGAGCAATGAAACAAAAAGCAGGGGTACTTGAGCTGGATGACATTTCCTCCATGAGAGAAGATTTAGAAAAATTGGGAAATCAAATGACCAGAATGACAATGGGACCATCACAACCAATGCATCAGGTTCAACAAATGTCCGTTTGTTATGAAGTGTGTGGTGAGAATCACACGACTGACATGTGCCCCATGAATCCTGAATCTATTTATTATGTTGGGCAACAAAACAGAGGTCCGATGAATCAACAAGCTCAATATGGGAACAATTACAACACAAATTGGAGGAATCGTCCTAATTTCTCTTGGGGTGGAAATCAACAAAATCAAAATCAATTTGGACCCCAAGGAAATTTTAATCAACCTCAAAGGCCGGAACAACAAGTAGAGGAAAGTACGAATGATTTGTTGAAAAAATCGTTGCAAGACAATCAACAACTCAGAACGGACTTCAGAAATCTTGAAAGGCAAATGGGATAACTGGCTGCAAATCAAAATACTAGGCCGGAAGGTGCTCTTCCAGGTGATACAGAAAAGAATCCTCAAGTGAATGCAATTACATTGAGAACAGGAAGGGAGTTAGAAGAAGTTCCATCGAAGAAAAAGAACAAGCAAATACCGGAAGGTGAATTAATTCCCAAAGCAATACAAAAGGATAAGAAAGATGATACAATTCCAGCATCTGTGAATACTCCAAGACCACCACCACCATTTCCACAAAGGTTGCAGAAAAAGAATGACGATTGCATGTTCAACAAATTTATCACTATGTTGAATCAAAATCAATTGAACATTCCGTTGGTAGATGCGATTGGGGACATTCCAAAGTATGCCAATACTTGAAAGATATTGTGGCAAACAAAAGGAGATTGAAAGAGTTTGAAACAGTTGCACTTACTGAGGAGTGCACTTTGAGGGTTCAAAATAAGCTTCATTAAAATCTTAAGGATCCAGGCAGTTTCACTATACCGGTGAGAATTGGAAATGTTGATGTAGGCCATGCACTTTGTGACTTAGGAGCAAGAATAAATTTGATGACGTTGTCCTTGTACAAGCAATTGGGTTTTGGATTGGGAAATTTATTTTTCCAGCTGATTTTATCATCTTGGATTTTGAAGCTGATGAAAAAGTTCCTATTATTGTAGGAAGACCTATCTTAGCCACTGGTTATGCTATAATTAAAGTCAGGGAAGGAAAAATGATAACGAGAGTTGAAACGAGGAAGCTGTGTTTAATGTGTACAAAGCTATGCAACTTCCTCGACATTATGAAGAATTGTCTATGATCTCGGTCATGGAGATGGATGAGAAACTCATAACCCCAAGTGTGTATTTGAAATATTCTCTAGAGAAGGCAATAGTATTGCTTGAAAGTCTAGAGATTGATGACGAGGTGGAAGAAATAAAGCATATTCTGAACGCATCTTGTGAATACTTGAAAGGATTAATTCCTTTTGAACCTTTGAACAAGCCAGACAACCCACCTCCGAAACCATCAATTGAAGAAGCTCCAAAATTGTAATTGAAGCCTTTACCTTCTCATCTTTTTTATGCTTATTTAGGTACTTATGATACCTTACCTGTTATGATTTCCTATAATTTATCTAAATTGCAGGAGGACAAAATTGTTGAGAGTATTGAGAGAGCATAAGAAAGCAATTGGGTGGACAATGTCCGACATCAAAGGTATCAGTCTTGCTTTCTGCATGCACAAAATCCTCATGGAAGAAGGACATAAGCCAAGTATACAACAACAACGCCGCCTAAATCCCAACATGAAAGAGGTGGTCAGAAAAGAGGTGATCAAATGGCTTGATGCAGGTATTGTATTCCTATCTCTGACAGTAAATGGGTGAGTCCTGTGCAATGTGTCCCTAAGAAAGGGGGGATAACTGTGGTAGTGAATGAGAATAATGATTTGATTCGAACAAGAACTGTATCAAGGGGGAGAATTTGTATTGACTACAGAAAATTGAACAATGCCACCCGGAAGGACCACTTTCCCCTTCCATTCCTTGATCAAATGCTTGATAGGTTGGCTAGCCAGGAGTACTACTTCTTCCTGGATGGTTACTCAGGGTATAATCAAATTACCATAGCCCAGAGGACCAAGAAAAGATCACTTTTACGTGTCCTTATGGCACGTATGCATTCAAAAGAATGCCATTTGGTCTTTGAAATGCACCTGCGACTTTTCAAAGGTGTGTGATGGCCATCTTTATTGATATGGTTGAGAGGTTTGTAGAAGTTTTCATGGATGACTTCTCTGTTTTTGGATGTTCTTTCAATAATTGTTTAATGAACCTTGATAAAGTACTTTCCAGGTGTGAAGAGACTAATCTTGTGCTAAACTAGGAAAAGTGCCATTTTATGGTGCGGGAAGGAATCATTTTGGGAAACAAAGTGTCCAAAGATGATCTGCAAGTGGACAATGCAAAGGTTGAAGCGATTGAAAAATTACCTCCACCAATATCTGTCAAGGGCATCCGCAGTTCCTTAGGGCATGCAGGTTTTTATCGTCGGTTTGTCAACGATTTTTCAAAAATATCTTCTCCTTTATGCAGGTTGCTTGAGAAGAATGCAGTTTTCAAATTTGATGATGCATGTATGAAGGCATTTGAGGAGCTGAAAGGAAAACTTGTAACTGCACCTATCATTATTGCTCCTTATTGAAGCAGCCCTTTGAATTGATGTTCAATGCTAGTGACTCGGCTGTTGGGGCTGTGTTGGGATAGAGGAGAGCTGAGCCCTTCCATTCCATATGTTATGCAAGAAAGACACTACCAGCTCAGATGAACCATACAGTCACTGAAGAGGAGTAGCTTGCAGTCGTGTGGGAGTTTGACAAATTCAGGTCATATCTTGTAGGGACCAAAGTCATCGTCTACACGGATCACTCAGCCATAAAGTACTAGTTCGAGAAAAAAGATGCCAAGCCAAGATTGATCAGGTGGGTTCTATTGGTGCAAGAGTTTGATTCAGAAATCCGAGACCGAAAAGGAACAAAATCTCAAGTGGTTGATCACTTTTCAAGATTAGAGAATCGGAATTATGTGACTGAAGTGGGTGTTATCAAAGAAACATTCCCAGATGAACAGCTGTTGACATTCACCACAAGCATGACCCCGTGGTATGCTGATTATGTGAATTTCATTGCAAGTAGAGTGACTCCTCTAAAATTTACACCACATTAAAGAAGAAGGTTCTTACATGATGTGAGATTATATATGTGGGATGAGCCCTTCTTGTACAGGCTTTGTGCAGACCAGCTGGTAAGGATATGTATTCCCGAAGAAGAGATGAGCGCCATCCTTCAAGGTTGTCACACCTCACCATATGGAGGTCATCATGGAGGAGATCGGACTGCTCAGAAAGGGCTACAATCAGGTTTTTATTGGCCTAAGTTGTTCAAAGATGCACATATGTTTGTTAAATTGTGTGACAGGTGCCATAGAACCGGGACAATCACTAAGAAGCATGAAATGCCGCTACAAAATATTCTGGTGGTGGAGCTTTTTGACGTTTGGGGAATTGACTTCATGGGATCCTTTCCCTACTCGAATGGTCAAAGATATATATTGGTGGCAGTTGATTATGTCTCTAAGTGGGTGGAATCCATTGCTCTTCCTTCCAATAACACAAGGTGGTGGTGAGTTTTGTCGAGAAGCATATCTTCACACGTCTCGGAACTCCCAAAGTTTTAATCAGTGATGGAGGTACGCATTTCTGTAACAAACTTTTGAACAGTGTTCTTTCAAAATATGGCATCAAGAATAAGGTCTCTACTACCTATCACCCTCAGACAAGTGGTCAGGTAGAGGTTTCAAATATAGAGATTAAACAAATCCTTGAGAAAACAGTGATTGCCAATAGAAAAGATTGGGTTGGGAAGTTAGATGACGCTTTGTGGGCGTATTGAACAGCGTACAAAACTCCCATAAGTGCTTCTCCATATAAATTGGTGTATGGGAAGGAATTTCACTTGCCCGTTGAACTTGAGCATAAGGCATATTGGGCAATAAAGAAGCTGAACATGGATGAAGAATTGACTGGAAAGAAAACGTTGTTGCAACTTGATGAGCTCGATGAATTTTGCTTTCATGCATATGAGAATGCCAAGCTTTATAAAGAGAAGACTAAGTAATGGCATGATAAGCACATTAATCATAGGGATTTTGAGCCAGGGCAAGAAGTTTGATTGTTCAACTCGAGATTGAAGCTTTTTCCCGAAAAACTTAAATCTCGGTGGTCTGGCCCTTTTGTTATGGTTAGTGTAAAACCTCATAGAGCCTTGGAATTGAGAGACATGAGTTCAACAAGTACATTTTTGGTGAATGGGCAGCGAGTAAAACACTATTGGAATGGTTACATTAATCATCAAAAGACCTCAGTAGACATAATTGATGTACAATGAACGAATGTGTCTTGCCACGACGTTAAATAAGGCGTTGATTGGGAGGCAACCCAATATTAGCGGTAAGTTTTGAATTTTATTTGTGTTTTGACTTAATAACAAATGCAGGTAATGAAGGGCGGTAAACGGATCATTAACTCGGAGCGAAATAGTTGAAAACAAATGCAAAAATAAAGGCCATACCTCGCTAGCTCTCATGAAAATCCCGCAAAACTCGCTCATTTTGGAAGATTATTCTGCCTGGCAGCAAAAAGAGGGGTCGCGAAGTAGAAGCAAGCTCGCGCGTTTGGGCGAGACATTCTCCCTCGCAGAAAAATGAGGGTCGCGAGCACACTGCGGGCTCGCATAGAACTCGCGCATTTGCGACTGTTCATGCGTCCTGTTTTCTCCGCATTTTTTTAAGTTGCTGTTTTATTTCGTTTTTCTTAAATTTTTTTCTGTTTTATATCAATTGAGGTCGTTTAATAAAATCCTAACCTTTTCTTCTTAAAAAACCCAAAACAACATCTCTTATTCCTCTCACCCAACCCAAAATTAAAACAAAACCCTTTCAACTCTCACAACTCATTCCTCCAAACCTTCACATCTCACCTTATTATCTTCAACAAGGTATGAGACCTAGTGTATTTTCATTTTTCTTTTCCATTTTTCGTTTTTGTCTTTATTTATTTTCTATTTTCAGATTTTATTGTGCATATTGCTATTCTTGCCATTGTTGTAGATATACTTTGTGATTTGGTGTATAATATTGGTGAAAATATGTGTGGGGTTTAGTTTGTTGTAAGTGTGGGGTGGGTAATACTTGGTTTGGTTTAAGGTTGAGAAATTTGTGAAAACTCTAGTGCAAGACACTCAGAAACAAGTTATGAGAGCCTAATGCCCACAAGATGTTTGTAAAAATGCCTCAATGAGTATGATTATGTAGTTGTGAAAAATTTTGTGTGTGAAGTCTGAGTAACTGCACTATGTCACACTATTTTGGTTGGATTGAGCTGATGGATTTAATTTTTACAGGTATTATGGCACCAAGGAAGCGTTGAGCAACATGCCCATCAACCAGCAGCACATTGGGGTGTGCATTCGATTTATCGATTCGATTGTGACTCTTATCAATAATTACTTATCGATTAGCGATTTTGTACATATGCTTATCGTTATCGTTTCAATAAGGTTTCGATTTTTTCGATTTCGATTTATCGATTTTTGGGGCTTATCGATTGCACCAATAAGAAAATCTACGGGATTCCACGGAAAGTATATCGTTATACACACGCCTAACTAATATGAACAAAAAGAAGCTAAAATAAGACGAACACCGTTTATAACATCAAAATTATGTCAACAGGCACATGCAACGAAACTGAAGTAAGGGGTCAAATGTATGTCACCAACACTTCGACGGTATTTAAAAAACAAAAATACATCATTACTACTAATTCTATTTTCCAATAGTTTGAACTTCATTCCCTTGAACTTTAAATATGATCATTCCTTAAATGTGGTTGATGAAATAATTAGGGGTGTGCATTCGATTTATCGATACGATTTTGACCCTTATCGATAATTACTTATCGATTATCGATTTGCACATATGCTTATCGTTATCATTTCAATAAGATTTTGATTTTTTTTTATTTGATTTATCGATGAATCGATAACAAATAATCTATTCGATTTATCGATAAAACTATTCGAATGCACACCCCTAGCACCACAAGGGCAGCCCCTGAACGACCATATGACAATAACAAATTTGTTTCACCCACAGCCCATGAACGTTTCAAGGAAAAGGCAAATAAGAAGGTTGTGCCGGAGAGGGGCATTGATATCACAAAGGTCATAGGCCGATGCCCCCATATGTATAATAAATTTATGGACCGAGGTTTGCATACGTTTATTGAACAGCCCGGAGAGGCTAATGTCATGGTTGTACGCGAATTTTACGTGAATCTTCCAGAGCATGTGAACAATGTGGTCAGAGTGCGCCGCAAAGAGGTGGATGCATCCATAGAGGCAATACGCAAAGCGTATCAATTACCTACCCCTCTGCCTGAAGGTACAAATTTCTATGAGTATGGGAGAGAGCCTACCAATGCTAAGTGGAATCGGTTCTTTTAGGACATTTGTGAACCAGGAAAAGCGGTAGAGTGGCTGGATCATGGAGATAAGTTCCACTCCTCCGTGTTAATGCGACAAGAAATATGCTGGTTGTTTATGATCTGTAGTCGCCTCATACCGTCTAAGAATACTACAAAGGTGAATGGGCCCAAAGATGCATTCATTTGGTGTTTCGTCAGGGGTCTCCCATTCAACATGGCAAAAGTGATCCACGAGGAGATGTTTATTCGGTGCCCCCAATAATTTTATGGCTTTTTTTCCCGTCTTTAATAACTATGTTGTGCAGGAAGGTGCAAGTACCTTAAAATACTCGTGTGGATGGGCTGTTGAAGAAATCTTATAAGATACGACCTGCCAAAGACATTGCAGCAGCAGCCCCAGCAACAGCTGCAGGTGGATGGGATGTGAGTAGATCTGATGAATCGAAAGACGAGAGAGAAGATGGACAACCTCCACAACCACAGGCTTCTGATGCTGCAGGCCCGTCTAGGGCCAATTCTGGACAAAGGATAAACCTTATGGAGTAGGAAATCGCTGAAATTAAAACATCAGTGACAGATCTGCGGAGACGTGTTAATGAAATGAAAGATCAACAGAAGAAAACGCAAAGCAAACTCTTGGGTTGGCTTCGCGCAATTGGTCGAGCTTGCAATGTGGATACCGGCTCTGTCTCCGATTAGGAGTGACTCCTCGGGGAAGTATCTTTGTTTCACCTCTTGTTTAAAATGAAAGACATGGGGACATGCCTCACTTTAAGTGTGGGGTGGAGGATTCCCTTAAGCATATATTATAATATTATTAAATATTTTGGACGGTAGTAATTAGTATGTTAGGGTGTTTCAATTTCGTTGAAATGTTTTGCTTGACAATTTCAGTTTTGTTTATGAATGTTTTGGTGATTTAGTATTGTTGGAGAAATTGTAGGCTTTTGAGTACAATATTATGTTGGCGCGGCTCGATGACAGATTAATTTAGATAGGAGTTCTTGAGGGACTGAGCTGAAACAAAAAAAAACCAAAAAGATTTTCTTTGTAAGTAGTGTAGTAATTCCCCCTTGGTTTTTCTTTATGCCATGGTTCTTTTCCAAGGGTGTTTTTGAACCGGGTATAGTGTAAATTTTCCAGTTCAATTGAATAAAAAGTTCCTAAATTAAAGAGTTATTTCTCCTCAAATGCACATGCTTGAAAAGTGATATATGCCTTATTTGTGATGTTCAAATCTCAATTCTTGATTCTAAAGTAAGTGCTTAAATTGTATAATTATGACTATGCTTAACTGCTTTGACTAGAGAGTCGAGAAAGATCCAAGCTTGAGTAAATTGTGTGCCAATGTGGGAGTAAGAATTGCTGGAATATTTTGTGTATAATAGTTGATGTCTAGAACTTGCCCCCACGTATTTTGCAAAGCGAAATAATAGCATTATTCAGTTTAGGAGATTATATAGGCATTTCTTTGTTAAACCAGTTTCATAATTATTTCCACCTAATTGTATATATATTAGTCAAATCTTTTGAGCCGTTAATCCTATTTCTTTGGCACCTATGTTATAATCCTTACCAATTTATGAAATATATCAGTTGTTTGCACCTATATCTCTCATGAGCACTTAATGTTGTTTTGATATTAAAGAAGTTGAGAAGAGATTAGTTGGTTTATTTGAACAAAAAAAGTGAAGAATATTTCATATTTGTACATATGTATATATATAGGGGATGAATTTTCAGTTGAAACATTCTCTAACCTAAGGTGCTTGAAGAGAATGGAATTTGTTAGTATGTAAAATCTCAAAAAGGTTGGAGATGGTTTAACATAGGAATGATGCTGAATTTTTGAAATATGTTGTATGTATGGAAGTGTTCAAAGAGGTGTAGTTATTACATTCTATATTTTTCACACCCTTTTTCTAGGCTACATTACAACTAATAAAAGACCTACTTGATCCTTGACTGAATACGTTCTATTAGTAGAGTATTACACTAGGGGCAAGCATATGGTATGTCATCTGTTGCACATGAATTTTAATTCTGAGAGTGAGATAATTCTTCCTATTTTGAGTTCCTGAATATTCTTAATTATTATTTTGAGAGGAACTAGTCTATATTATTTGTGGGAGGGCACATGATTTGTAAAAGCAACGAAATATTTTGACTTTTGTGTTAGAACAAGTAAGCAAGTTATGAAAATGCGTGACACTTTGGAGTCATGTCTTGAGGTTGAATTATTATGAATTGGTACCTAAGTGTCAGCATGTTTTGTTACAAGAAATAATTTGATAAAAAGGTTGTCAACATGTGAAATGTATGTTAATTGCTCGAGGACGAGCAATGGATTAAGTGTGGGATGTTGATCATAGGCTAAAATCTCGTATTTTAGTTGTTGTAACAACACTTAAATTTCCTAAATGTTTAAGCTTAAATGATTATGAATTGTATAAATTTATGATTTATGCCTTGCAGGAAGAGTTTTCAACTTTAGACTTAATTCGGGATGAATTTGAGTAATTTGAGGCTTTGAAGTCTAAATGAATCAAGTTGGAACCAAGTTCAGTAAAATGGCCATAACTTTCTGCTCAAAACTTCGTTTGGGCTCCATAATATATTTATAGATAGCTATTGAAAAAGGCTACAACTTTCATGTTTTGTGTTTTATCAAATTCCCTAATGCGCGAGGATTATGGGAGCTCGCACAAAGCTCGCGACCCTCCCAATCAAGAAAAGCAATTATTGAGGGATTAATTGGTCATTTGGAAAGTAGTCCACTAAATTATCATAAAGAAAAAAGTTCCATTATGAATCATGATCAGCTTTTGAGGAGCCAAGTGGAAAAATACTATTCATCTTTGAGGGAAAAACATCATTGACCATTCTTGAAGGAGCTAAGAAAGGAGGAAGAATTTTCATTTTGGAGCAAGGATTTCTCAAGTTCTTCTAAACTTTCATCTCTTTCTTGTTTATATTTTGTTTAAGATGTTCATGGTTTAGTTTTGTATGATTATGAGTAGCTAAAACTTATAGTATTCTTGGGTCATGGATGCTAGATAATTATGTTATTTGAAGCTTAGATTGAAGATATTGAATTTATCATTTTGTGTTGTTTATTTGATCCTGCTCTTAATTATTTTACTGCGTAGCTAACAGCGAAATATTATTTACGGATCTTGAGTTAAACTTGACAAAGAAAATTCTTGATTGCATATAAGATAAAATAGAGCAAGTTTTGAATCCCGGTCATCGGGTGAAGGATTTGCAATTAAGATTGACATATACTTAATTGCCTTGTGTGGTTGAAATTGTAAATGCATTCTTGCTCATATTAATACCATAGACATATAGGTATTAATTTAACTTGAATAGATGCATAAGAACTCGAAAGATTCCTATGAATATTATAAACCATATAATCAATAACCCGGATAATTTGATAAATCAATTTTAAGCTAATATAGTAGCATAATTTCTAGCAAGTCCATGACCTCGGAATAAATTTATCCAAATTGTTATAAACATATTGTGAACTTGGTGTAGTAATTTTGTGTTGAATTATTGTGCAATTATTAAGTAAGTTATAAATTTGTTCTTTAAATATCTTTAGATAATTTAGCTTGTATTGATAATTGTTTGAGTCTACATCAGTCATGAAGTTGATCACAATTCCTCGTAGGAACGATACTTTACTTACTACTATATTACTTGTCGATCGCATACACTTGCGTGAGTGTTTTGGTCGCAACACCGATATTCGGGCTACACATCGAACCACAATAAGAAACGAATGACTTAACAGTTCGTCTATTATCCATCAAACTTCTTCATCGCTACCAAGTCATATAATTGCATCTCGCAGTACTAACATACTCAATCACACGAATACCAAACTACTATTCCGGCTAATTGCGACAACACCGAACATATGAGTTTAAAACACTTGCTCACACGATCAGCACCTCAGGGCTCAAGCCATAGGCAAGATCCGGCGTCAAGTCCCCCAGACTGGACCAACATCAACCTTACAAAGATACATCTCTCCCCTCGATCGGGGAATCGCAAGCCACCGAAGTACACATAATACCGATCGCTCATGCGCGCATACAGACATGTGGAAGGAATTCCAAGAGTTATATTCCAGGTTGAATCAAGTACGCACGCTAAGAATTCCAAGAAAGTAAAGTTTTTCCTAAAGGTTCTGACCCTCCCGAGGATAAGTACAGACGTCTCCGTACCGTTCCGCGAGACTCTACTAACCGGATCATGACTCATGAGGCCTAGTAACTTAGGCTCTGATACCAACTTGTCACGACCCCAATCCCGGTAGTGATGGCGCCCAACGCAATTGCTAGGCAAGCCCGACCAATTAACACCCACAGCTCAACCACACAACATATTTCCAATTTATAGTATTAAATTTATCAAGTAATATATTCTCCAACCATGAATAATGGACATCAGAAATTGTGAAAATCATAACAATTGCCAATAAACCTACCAAATACCTCGGGTCATGAGTATAGAGCCTCTAAGATGACAACTGAGTAGAAATATTTGAAAATATATAAGTCTAGAAAGCGGAAATAAAACTGAGATAAGGGGAGAAGTCAGGTCCTGCGAACGTCAGGCAGCTACCTCTACAACTCTGGAAGACAGCGACGGCTCAGCTAAGTCTCCAAAACACCTAAATCTGTACACAAGGTGCAGGGAGTAAAGTGAGTACTTCCAACTCAGCGGTAATAGACATGTATAATGACTGAAAGAAAGAAATCTCGAAATACCACAATGTAAAGCTGAAACTTACTTCTTAGCTCATTTAACGATGAACAACAGTAAATCAATGAAAGATAGACATCAATGTATGAATGCACTGCAATGCACATGACTGCTGCAGCGTACAGCCCGATCCATTGGGTACCCGCGCTCACTGTGAGGGTTCAGACTGCGGAGGAGCTCCTACAGCCCAAGCGCAATGACATAATAGCATTCGCTGCGGCGTGCAACCCGGTCCAAAATCAGTCCAATTATATATGTATGCAAGCCACACGGGCACAATCAAGTTTACCATTATTGGTTCCATTTAACAGGTATTATAGTTTAAGTGATTAAAATCTTAGAAGATTTAACATGCTCAATTTCATGGAAACAGGGATACTAATCCCTAAGGGATCCAAATAGTTGGCTCGCAGCCAAATATGCTCATAACAATCCAAGTAGGATATTTACTAGCCAAATTTCTAGGCAATAACACAGTATAGACATCACTCGGACGGACTAAGCGATAGTCCCGTCCACAAATGACCCTGCACTCACAGTAGAGTACATATCTCGCCTCAATACACCATCACAATGTGAGACACCAGGGTTTCAAACCCTCAGGTCATCATCGACATCTATGATCTACCTCAAGACGACCGAAGAATAGTCCGCAATGCCCTTTCCTATGGAATCGGCTTCCTCGCGCGTCAAATCTATTCAAAACCACAACAAATACGCTATTATATGTTAAAGAAACATGACCCAATCGAAATTACTCAAAAAACATTAAAAATCACGAAGTTGGCAAAACCCGAGCCCCGAGTCCACTTCTCAAAAAATTACAAATGTCACATCAACGGATTTCTCGTCTCGCCACGAGTCTGTACATATAATTTTTATCAAAATCGGAGTTTGTTTGCCCCTCCAAAACTCACATTTAAACTCTCTTGAGTTCAAGCCCTATCCTCCATTTTTACCCTTAAATCCTTGAAATTCCGTGATTAATCAATGTTTTTACACAAAAATAACATATTCCGAGGCTAATACATCATACCTGATGAAGCTCTTTCGATTTCTCCTAAAAACCGCCCAAAATCGCCTCTTCCCAAAGTCTAAAATGTTATCTTATCTTCTCAAATTCGCGATCACCGTTTCATGAAAACCCTTCAGCAATTTTTGCTTCTGCGGTCCCATAACCACCTATGCGGGACCGCTTATGCGGGACCACTTATGCGGTTTTCATTAAATCTTTTGCCTTCTGCTTTTGCGACCACCATCTGCTTCTGCGGCCTCATTTCTGCCTATGCAGACTCGCTGAAGCGATACCCCGTCTGATTTTGCGGAATTAACCTGGTCCTTCATGGACCGCTTATACGATCTCTTAGCCGCATCTCCGGAACTGCTTCTGCAGCTCCTTTTTCGCAGATGTGGAAATACCAGAAGCCAGGTGCACCAGACCTGCAACAACCATCAAGATTCTCCGATTAACCATACGACATCACCCCGATTCTATATTCTACTACTTCATTTAAACTTGCTTGTAGCATAAAAACACTATCATAAACATCAAAACCATCAAATTACCACGAATTCAAGCCTAAGTCAAGCTAAAACTTCTGAAACGTGCATATTCGATCAAAAACCCAACATAAGCACCTCTGAATGACTTGAAACTTTTCACGCATATACAAAATCATCGAACGGGGCTACTGAAACTCTCGGAATTCCATTCGGACCCTCGGACCAAAACCTTGCCTATCAACCGGAATTCGCCAAATTTTCTAACTTCGCCAATTCAAGCCTAATTCTACACCAGACCTCCGAATTCAATTTCGGTTGCACTCCTAAGTCACAAATCATCTCCCGAAGCTAACCGGATCATCATAATTCGCATCCGATCCCTCTAACTAAGTAGTTAACTTCCAGTTGACTTTTCCAACACAAGCTTCCGTATATGAGGCTAAGAGTCTCATTTCCAACTAAAACTAATCCAATACTACCCGATTAACTCAATTACTGATATTGAAACATAGTGAAGCATAATATGAGGAAAACCGGATAGTAACTCATGTGACGGCGGGTCGGGTCGTTACGTCATCCCCAACTAAAACAATCACACTTCCTCGAGCGTACCCAAAGGTATACTAGAAGCCAACCAATATCTGAATGACCTAACCAAACATATACCCGGGGTGATCCCTCGTCACCCTAGTTCACATAGGTCCGATAACACATTTTAACTGAAATTTCATAGTCCATCTATACCATAACCGAAGAACCACATTGCACTTCTGAAACCATACACAAGATCAGAACCTCATGTCTATACTCAGAATAAGCCCGAACCAGTTGTAGTAACCCATACCTGCAACCTCAGGTGTAATAATATATGATATCTTGCTGAATCCAACACTCGAAATGATAGTCTCTATTCACAACAGTTCCCCTTCTTGCTATTACAACAACAGATTTCCAAGCCGAACCTCGATATTAACATACTAACATGCTAAAACCAAATCCGTTCGTATCTACTTATGACTCCAACGATCCCCTCAAATCCAACATACCGCTCTGGTGATAATACATTTCAACACATGCCTATTCCACAACTTGCATCATATACGCACCAATAAGAGACGGTCTGAACACACTCAACTCATGGCAATTGATTCAAACGAAAGAGCTATACCTCAAGCTCATCAGTACCGTCACAACACAAGGCTGAGACCCCTTCTCACATCATATATATAGAGTACCTGGATCTTCCTTGAAAGGTGATAACTTCACGTGGCCTCGCCCCAATGCGCGATCCTATTCAAACACTGTTACACTTGAAGTACCTCAAGTCACCATGCCCAATATAGACAGCCACGCATAGATTGATGCCTGAAACCAAGCAATCCTTCACACCCACGGTGAAGCAAGCGATATACCATCGAATCCTGAAGGGACACCACCTACGCGCTATTCACCAAGCAACTCCCAATACATACTTTCCTCAGAAACCAGGAAGCAAAGGCATACAAAGTAACATATGGAAACTATCCTCAATATCACACTGTTGCGGCGTGCAACCCGATCCAGATAACATACCCATGGTGCCGTGCCACCCAATCCTCATAAATATCTCACATAGGGAGATGCTCATAGAGCCAAATTTTCTCATAATAGCACAATGCCGAGTATCGATCGTAAGCACACTGAGTGCATAATCCTACCTACTATGGCGTTGTAAGCTACAAAACTCAACTTCCACTATGAATCTTGACAGCACCGCATTATATATGTCCCACAGTCCGAAATCAAAGTGCCTCACAGCATAGAAAAACAATTCATAGAACTTCCCAGATCACTAGCAGATCCGATAATGACCGAATCAACCCATCCTTTGTCAATGCAATTCAGGACTAACCAAGTCAACCCAAGCTAAACATGTATCAATTCCGCTTACCAACAAACTCATTACTAAGAAGCCTGACGCTGCTTCTTCCACTACTATAACTGATGACTGAGTCGTACGATACAATGCCCGACACAAAAATGATACCAAAATCCACAATCTCACCGATGACATGCCTGACCACAAGAAACGTATCCGAAAGGTCCCTTAATACCGAAACTGAATCAATGGTAAAAACCTCTACATTGACATCCGCCACGAAGGCCTTATTAAGAAAAGCAATTCTTCCTAACCGTTCACTGGTCTTTGGAACACAACCATTCTGCTAGAACGTAGCCCGATGCACCTCGCTACGCAACCTGTGGCATTTTTCGATATGACCCATAGCACAATGGTCTAAAATAATCCAACACTGAGACAACCGGTCTACACACTAATATCCTATCCAAATCTAACATACCAAGCAAGAAAAGATCCACTCGGGCTTCCAAATCCCAATAGCCACTAACGGTACCAATACACACGATCCACCACTACATAGACTGTATCGGAGAACTCCCAATCTCCACCTCCATATAATATACAAATCACTATACCTAATTTCCATATTCCGCTATATGAATGCCTATCACACGTCAAGTACCAATTCATTCCACGAAAAATATTCTAAAATTTCCCCGTACCATCAACAAACACAAACATCAACAATCAATCAAATCAAGAGAATGATGCAATCCCGCCGAAATATTATCAACTTAATCACATTGCCTTTTTCTAGAATATATGCCCTCGTCAAATCATTGTGATTAGCAACACCATTTTCTTGGTCATATGAGGATCATTCACCCTAATCATATGAAGGTCAATTCTTGGATCACCTGCAGCTGCCCGTGCTGCTTAAGAATTTAATGACTTCTCATTCCGAACTGGACCAAGCCTTACACACAAAATCTCAATCCTCCGAACATATCACATCTACCATACCACACTCGAAAAATATGAGAACTTTAATCACCCTTCCGCGCCGCAAACCTCGACGCACTGAACTAGTCGAGAACTTTCGTTGATCCCTTTTAGAAGGAAAATCCTTACACAATCCAAGCTTTGAATGGCCAACAAAAATATACTCGTCTCCAAACCGCAGTAAAACCCAACAAGAACATCTATGCCAACTCTATTTGTACAAGCTAAACTGCCAGGAATAGATCCTTCTATCTAACCCAAGTTGAGCAAGCCGTCGAAACCCAAGAGAATTGCTGCAAAATGCCTGAAAAAGCTCATTACCGCGAACACATACAAAGAACTAATCATACTCTTACCATGCCGATTCGGTCTATTATCAAGTTGTTTCGTCTATCAAATTTCTCTCTTTATTCATCGTTCACGTGATATTTCTCCCTCGCTATAACATCACAATGCCTCAATCCAAGCAAACCACGGGAGCTTCGTACATAAGACCACATTGTCTAAGACCAATAGGCCATCAAAATGCTTTCTCAGCCGTTCCCAGAAACACCACGATCTTGAATGCTTTACTTTAAAGACCTTCCTGCGAAATCCGAATTTGTTACCATCACCATCCAGATACCGATACATAGAATCCCATAATCGACAAACGAATACCACAAGACTCAACATTTTCCGATGAAACCACGGTCTCTGACCACACACACACCTTGGACACACCCGATCGTTACATGCCAAATCTTGTACACAATAACACCATTCTCGAGAGTCGTTCACTCTTATTCAACTGTAAATTATATGACTTAACAAACAGAACTACTCATGCCTTATTAGCACTCTAACACCGCAGGACATGATCTCATTCCAATACCAACAACCGTCTTCCTCCTCTATACACAGAGAATTCTTTTTCGACAACATCCCAAGACATCCTAGTATTTTCTCACATCTACGAAGCACCATATATCCTTTATCAAAATTTTTGCTTCACTCGTGCCACCATCGGCTCATTTTTTGCAACAAGGAGTGATCCGTCAGCATACCTCAAAACGAAAACAACATAGCACATAACCGTGCGATAAACTATTCAACAGCAACCTCCCCAAATTGGTTCAAATCCATACATCAGGACACGTTTAATTACCCATAATACTTTTACTCTAATGATACCACCATGCCATAGTGAGATTAAACTCAAATCATTTACTAGCTTATGAAAACACCGGTCCTCGGATACTGAAATCCTCGGCAAACCTCGCATTCATCCCCACATCAGTTGAGTCAACTCTCTGAGAGGACTCAAAATTTTCAAATTACAACACGTACCTTTCAATTACACATGAGATCTTCTCACAATATACATAGGAACCACATCACTTCAGAACATTCCACAGGAGATAACCCACCTGCTTCACCGCAATGTAACATTTCTGTATACCTTCCACCGTCATACACATTACACAGCTAATTAGTCTTCCTGAGTCTGAACTCATATCGTATCATGCAATTTACTTCACTCCCACTAGGAGACTTGGAAAGATTCTTCATGCGCCTATATTCAGGCTACACATCGAGCCGCAATAGGAAACAAATGACTTAAAAGTTCGTCTATTATCCAGCAGACTTCTTCGTCGCCACCAAGTCATGCTCAATCACACGAATACCAAGCTGCCATTCCGGCTAATACCAACAATACCGAACATATGACTTTAAAACACTTGCTCACACGATCAGCACCTCAATGCTCAAGCCATAGGCAAGATCCGGCCTCAAGTCCCCCAGACTGGCCCAATATCAACCTCACAAAGATACATCTCTCCCTCGATCGGGGATTCGCAAGCCATCGAAGCACATATAATACCGAGCGCTCATGTGCGCATACAGACGTGAGGAAGGAATTTCAAGAGTTATATTCCAGGCTGAATCAAGTACGCACAATAAGAATTCCAAGAAAGCGAAGTTTTTCCTAAAGGATATGCACCCTCCCGAGGATAAGTACAGACGTCTTCGTACCGATCCGCGAGACTACTAATCGGCTCATGACTCATGATGCCTAGTAACCTAGGCTCTGATACCTACTTGTCACGACCCCAATCCCGGTCGTGATGGTGCCCAACACAATTTCTAGGCAAGCACAACCAATTAACACTCACAACTCAATCACACAACCTATTTCCAATTTATAGTTTTAACTTATCAAGTAATATATTCTCCAACCATGAATAATGGACAACAATAATTGTGAAAATTGTAACAATTGCCAATAAACCTCCCAAAGACCTGGGGTCATGAGTCTAGATCCTCTAAGATGACAAATGAGTAATAATATTCGAAAATATATAAGTCTAGAAAGCGGAAATAAAACTGAGATAAGGAGAGAAGTCGGGTCATGCAAACGTCAGACATCTACATCGACAACTCTAATAAAACTCTGGAAGACAACGACTGCTCGGCTAAGTCTCCGGAACACCTAAATCTGCACACAAGGCAGAGGGAGTAAAGTGAGTACTTCCAACTTTGCGGTAATAGACATGTATAATGACTGAAAGTAAGAAATGCTGAAATACTACAATATAAAGTTGGAACTTACCTCTTAGCTCATTTAACGATGAACAACAGTAAATCAATGACAGATAGATACCAATGTAGGAATGTAATGCAATGGACATGACCGCTGCGGCGTACATCCCGATCCATTGGGTACCCGCACTCACTATGGGGGTTCAGACTTCGGAGGGGCTCATACAGGCAGAGGGCAATGACATAGTAGCATTCGCTGCGGCGTGGAGCCTAGTCCAAAATCACTCCAATTATATATGCATGCAAGCCACACGGGCACAATCAAGTTTACCATTCTCGGTTCCATTTAATAGGTATTATAGTTTAAGTGATTAAAACCTTAGAAGATTACTAGTCATTTCTAGACAGTATTTAACTCAGGACTGATATCATGGAAACATGCTTAATTTCATGGAAACAGTGATACTAATCCCTAAGGGATCCAAATAGTTGGCTCGCAGCCCAAATATGCTCATAACAATCCAAGTAAGATGTTTACTAGCCAAATTTCTAGGGAAATAACACAGTATAAAAATCGCTCTGATGGACTAAGCAGTAGTCCCGTCCACAAACGACCCCGTACTCAAAGTAAAGTACGTCTCTCTCGCCTCAATACAGTGTCACAATGTGAGACACTGGGGTTTCAAACCCTTAGGTCATCACTTAGATCTATTACCCACCTCAAGTCGGCCGAAGACTAGTTCGCAATGCCCTTTCCTTTGGAATAAGCCTCCTCGCGTGTCGAATCTAGTCAAAACCACAACGAATATGTTATTATATGTTAAAGAAACATGACCATTCAAAATTACTCGAAAAATATTAAAAATCACGAAGTTGGCAAAACCCGAGCCGCGGGCCCACTTCGAAAAATTACAAAGGTCACATCGATGGATTCCTCGTCTCGCCACGAGTCCGTACATATATTTTTTATCAAAATCAGAGTTTGTTTGCCCCTCCAAAACTCACATTTAAACTCTCTTGAGTTCCAAGCTCTAACCTTCATTTTTAACCCTTAAATCCTTGAAATTCCGTGATTAATCAATGTTACACCAAATAACATATTCCGAGGCTAATAGTTCATACTTGATGAAGCTCCTTCTATTTATCCTAAAAATCACCCAAAATCGCCTCTTCCCGAAGTCTAAAAGGTTTTCTTATGTTCTGAAATTTGCGAACACTATTTCATTGAAACCCTTCAGCAATTTTCCCTTCTGCGGTCCTGTAACCGCTTATGCAGGACTGCTTCTGCGTCCATGTGACCGCTTATGCAGTTTTTATTAAATCCTTGGCCTTCCAATTTTGCAACCACCATCCGCTTCTGCGGATCACACCATTCCGCTTCTGCGGCATCATTTCCGCGAATGCGGACCCGCTGAAGCGATACCCCATCCACTTTTGCGGAATTACCCCGATCCCTCATAGACCGCTTATGCAATCTCTTAGTCACATTTGCGGAACCGCTTCTGCGGCTCCTTTTCCTCAGATGCGGAAATACCAGAAGCGAGGTGCACCAGACCTGCAACAACCATCAAGATTCTCCATTTAACCATCCGAAATCACCCTGAGGCCTTCTGGACCTCGACCAAACACCCATATATGTTCTACTACTTTATTTAAACTTGCTTGTAGCATAAAATCACTATCATAAACATCAAAACCATCAAATTATCATGAATTCAAGCCTAAGTCAAGCTAAAACTTCAAAAACATGCATATTCGATCAAAAACCCGACCTAAACACCTCCGAATGACTTGAAACTTTGCACACATATGCAGCGGGGCTACTGCAACTCTTGGAATTCCATGCCGACCCTTGGATCAAAATCTCGCCTATCAATCAGAATTTGCTAAAATTCTAACTTCGCCAATTCTAGCCTAATTATACACCGGACCTCCAAATTCAATTCTGATTGCACTCTTAAGTCACAAATCATTCCTCGAAGCTAACCGAATCATCATAATTTGCATCCGAACCCTCTAACTAAATAGTTAACTTCCTGTTGACTTTTCCAACACAAGATTCCCTTTAAGAGACTAAGTGTCTCATTTCCAACTAAAACCAATCCAATACTACCTGATTAACTCAATTACTGATATTAAAACATAGTGAAGCATAATATGAGGAAAACGGCGCGGTAACTCACGTGACGACGGGTCGGGTCGTTTCAGTTCTGGTGTATTTAGCTTTGTGGACAATTTTGAGATAGCTACTGAGTAGTTAGAATGTTCACTCAGTAATTTTAATTCCTTAGTGGTTTCCTTTTGTTTCAATTGAAATGTGGAAGCCCAAAGTGAAACTACTATTGCAGAGGAGGAAAATTCACGAACCAGTGTAGTCTTAGTATTTGACAACATTACTCAAAGGGTTGCAAATAGTCTTCTGCTAAGCTCAATTTCACAGAAGGAGTCATGGATGATTCTTTTTCTTAGTCGTCTGTCTGTTCTGCCACGTAATAAAAAGTTCATATTGGTTAATGAGGTCCCTGATAATGACACATATGTTCCTGATGATATCTTGTTGGTTGAGTCTGCAAACCCAGATCGGTTGGAAGAGTTCGAGTTAATCATTAAGCAGTCCTTGCGATAAAATTTTCATTGTTTAGTTTTGAGTTGCATCGTACTGAATCGCTCGACTACTTTACCTACATCATTTTATAAGGAAAGCGCTATATGCACCTTCTGATGGTACTGTGTGCTGGAGGGAAGTTATTTGATGCAACCATCACTCGAGGATGTTCGTTAAAGAAAGATCCTGCTGATTATTTTAGACAGCTTCCAAATGTAGTCCACTATAGCCATTTTATAGTTGTTATGCATAAGGAGTATAAGCTAGAGAGTTCTCTACCGGTTAGCAAGGATGAATATGCAATTCAAGCGACTAATATTAGATTTCATATCTTCATCTATGGAGTAAATGACTTTCTCCTTAGTCCATGGACATCCATAACAAATAACGCAACAGGCCTAGTTTCAACAATGCTACCAGAGGAAATGAAACAGAGAAGTAATTCAGCAGAAGTTATTGGACAACCATGGCTTCAATGGGAGGAAGAATCAGACAAGCCAATAGACCATGTAGTTCTCTCCAAACTGAAGTAGTTCAGTGTAATATTCAATCTCATGAAACCAGAAATAAGGGTTATTGTAGCATATTTTTCAGAAGAAGAAATCAAGTATCTAAAATATGTGCTCGCGAGCATGTATACAAACAATAGTGGAACAATAACTTATGAAAGAATAAAATATGGATAGGCTCGGCTTGCTTCAAAACTTTTAGAAGCTAAAGTACAGCAACTCATGCGGGCTAGTGTCTTGAAGTTTGAGGGATCCTTTGATTGGATAACATTGTTTTTACTCCAAGACAACATATATAGTGCAACTCCGCGCATAGAGAGATTGATCTCATTGCGGCTAGGTGGTGATATTAAATGATGTGCTGTTATGCTTCTACTACCTAGATGTCAGGCGGAACTATGGGAAGAGACAACCAACTATCCTACTGTTGCTTTGCATTTACTGTTTACTATTGACAAGGTCAAGCGAATATTGTTGCATTTTCTGCTTTACTCGAACCTTGAGGGTAAGGTTCTTTTTTAGGCGGGAGGTATTGTTGTGAACCCGCGTGACCGGTATAGGATTATGGTCCAGAAGTATGCAACAAAACCGATCCAGTTGGGAGTATTGGGCTTGGAGCTGAATTGGGAAGAGGCTCAATCACTAAACAGCCGAATAGAATGCTAGGACATTATATTTGGGATCCGGGAGAACTAGGTATGCGAATCATGCCGAAGCCTCGGCCCAGTCTCTCTCTCTCATGCTTTTCTCTCTCTAGATTCTCATCCCCATTTTTCTTAGTTTTAGGTTGCAAATGCTCTTGTTCTATTGACATTATATAATGATTTGGGTATAATATCCAGTTTGTTATGGGAGTCATATACAACAAAAACACACCCAGTTTGGTCCCAACATATGGGATCTGGGAAGGGTAGTCTTTACGCAGACCTTACCCCTATCTAATACAGGTAGAGAGGTTATTTCCAATAGACCCTCGGCTCAAGAACGGCAAGAAGAAAAAGAGGGAAGCAAGGAAGGAAAACAATATCCAATAATAGCAACACGGAATACAATACCTAAGGCGAACAAAACCACATGCCGTAATAAAAAGCAAAAAATATGGAGGGAAATGCATGCTACTAAACCTATTCGTGAATACTATAAACTACCTACTAACCTTCTACCTTAATCCTCGACCTCCACACCCACTATCAAGTAGACTCCTTTAGCCGCTTTGATTGTTAGAGCTCACTACCCACCCAATTTCTTATGTACACAAGAAGGATCATAATTCTTTATAGTGTCATGTCCTCAGTGAGCTGAAGCATTGCCATATCCTACCTACTCACTTCTCCCAAATACTTCTTAGGCCTACCTCGACCCCTCCTTAAACTCTCAGTAGCCAACCTCTCACGCCTCCTGATAGGGGCATCAATGCTTCTTCTCCTAACTTGGTCGAACCATCTCAGTCGCGACTCCCGCATCTTGTCCTCCATGGAGGCTACTCCCACTCCGTCTCGGATAGCTTCATTCCTAATTCTATCTCAATTGGTACACCTACACATCCATCTCAACATCTTCATCTCTGCTATCTCATCTTCTGCATGTGGGAGTTCTTGACTAGCCAACACTCAACCCCATATAGCATAGCGGGCCGAACCACCACTCGATAAAACTTACCCTTAAGTCTTAATGACACATTCTTATCACATAGAACACCATAGACGAGCCTCCACTTCATCATTCCCTCTCCGATGAGACGTGTAACATCTTCGTCAATCTCCCCATTACCCTGGATAATAGACCCGAGATATATAAAACTCTCTCTCTTGGAGATAACTAGAGTATCAAGCTTAACCTCTACGTCTGTATCATGGGTCTCACTGAATTTGTACTCCAAGTATTCTGTCTTCGTATAGTTTGAAATCTTTAGACTCCAAGGTCTGTCTCCAAACCTCCAATCTCGCGTTAACTCTGCTACATGTCTCGTGTATCAACACTATATCATCAACAAATGGCATGCACTTAAGGCACCTCCCCTTGGATGTGATGCGACATTACATACATCGCCAAGGCAAACAAAAATGGGCTAAGAGCCGATCCCTGGTGCAACCCCATCACTACAGGGAAATGGTTCGAGTTACCACCCACAGTCTTAACCCGGGTCTTAGCATCATCATACATATCCTTAATCACCCTAATGTACGCTACTGGAACACTGCTAACCTCCAAACACCTTTACAGGACCTCCCTCGGAACTTTATCATATGCCTTCTCAAGGTCAATAAATACTATATGTAAATCCTTCTTCCTTTTCCTGTACTGCTCCACTTATCTCCTAACCAGATGAATCGCTTCCGTAGTCGAATGCTCCGGCATGAATCCAAGCTGATTCTCGAAAATAGACACGCACCTCCTTACCCTGGCATCCACCACTCTCTCCCAAACCTTCATAGTGTTACTCAATTT
Source organism: Nicotiana benthamiana (assembly GCA_034376525.1). NCBI lineage: Eukaryota > Viridiplantae > Streptophyta > Magnoliopsida > Solanales > Solanaceae > Nicotiana > Nicotiana benthamiana. Next base: position 2,725,883 of record CM067336.1, read on the forward strand.
CTTGTAAAGTGGAATCAATGCACTCCACCTCCATTCTTCGGGCATCTTCTTTACCTTAAAAATAACATTAAACAGCCTAGTAAGCCACTCCAAGCCTGTCCGCCCCGCGCTATTCCAGAATTAAACCGGAATTTTGTCTGGCCCCACTGCTCTGCCCCTGCACATCTTACGCATCGCTCCTTCAACCTTCTCTAACGTAATCTGCCTACAGTACCCAAAATCCCGCCGACTCTCGGAGTGCTCCAATTCACCCAACACAATGCACCTATCCCCCTCCTCATTCAACATTTTATGAAAGTATGTCTGGTATCTTCTCCTAGTGAGTGCCTCGTCCATCAACACTTTACCATGATCATCCTTGATGCACTTGACTTGGTCTAAGTCACGGGCTTTCCTCTCCCTCACCTTGGCCAACCGATACAACCTGTTGTCCCCACCTTTCCCTCAAGCTCCTCTTACAAGTGAGCAAATGCTGCGTTCTTGGCCATCATAACTGTTAACTTTGCCTCTTTCGTTACGGGAGTCATATAGAAAGTAAGAAACAAGTTTTTCCTTCACCGAACACTCCAAACTAGTATCTTACAAAGATATGAAAGTGCTGAATAAAAGTACCATAATATTAAAAAAATATTGCACGAATATCTCTAGTTGGGAAAAGGATACACAAACGAGATACAAACTCAAAAAGACTTACATATACAGAATATAAAGAACAATGAAGAAGTATGAATTCCTTGATTCCCATTAGATTGAAGGAACATATTCTTCTAATTGAACAGAGTTACTAAGCTCATAATTACTCACAACAGACGTTTCTAAGGCAACAACAGACAACAAGCTTTAAACGTTTGTTGATGACCTGCACATCATTGAATCAGAGAAGAATTCAGGAAACCTCATCAATGTAGTTCTTATTCGGAAATGAATAAAAATATGAATTATGCTCTCAGGCATTTCGTCAAACAACTGGAAGGCATAAACAGTGAATATGATATTTGTATTATAAACTATATAATAACACCCGCACAACAACATCATAACATTAGACTAAAGCTTCGAAGCCCTAAACTCCCAATTAAATAGATTCAATTCCTCCGCGAACTCAAAACACACTCAGAAATAAGGGTTGCAAAATAGTTCAAAGAAAACAGTTAACCACCTGTATTATCTATTAAAAAATGGGTTGGATAATGAACTTTTTAAAAACGGATCAAATATGGAGAAGAATCATATTATCCATTTAGAAAATGGATAACCAATGAGTAACCAATGAGTCTAACTTTTACATTTGTAAATGTTCAAAATTGGAGGTTCCTCAAGTTAGAGAGACTAAGATTCTCCCCAAAGTGATCATATACAATAAGTCATGGATAATATAAGTAATCCATATTATCCGTCGGTTAATCTATTTTTTATATGTATTAAATATGGGTTGGATCGGATAATTAATATATTTTTTCAATACCCATTTTCGATCCGAACCAAATTCGATCTAACCAGCCCGTTTGCCACTCCTACTCAGAAACATTTAGAAGAAAAATGCTAACTAGAGGTAGAGGAAGAGAGGGTTTGAGATTTTGAGAAGGAGATTTGAAATATAAGCTTCGCACGGGTTTTTTGGAAAAAAAATTATAAGAGGCAATTTTTAAAAAATTATTTTTCTTTTTTTCCTCATTTAAAAATTATTTGCAATCAACAATATTGATGATAGTCTTAGTGGGCATATGGATATAAAAGTTGTAAAATCCCAAAAAATTTGTGAAAATGATATTTGAAAATTAGAGTTGTGTTTGGACATGAATATAATTTTGAGTTGTTTTTGAAGTTTTGTGAGTGATTTCAGTGAAAATTTTGAAAAATGACTTTTTGGAATTTTTTAAATTTTTGAAAAATCCCAAACTGAATCTTTAGGTGAAAATTGGAAATTTTATGAACAAATGTTAATTTAGAAAAAAATAAAAAAAAAATCGAAAAAAGGAAAAAATTTCTTATGTCCAAACGGTCTTTAGTGGTAATTTGGATATAAGAATTGTAAAATTCCAAAAAAAAAAAAGAGAAAAATATTTTCAAGTAAAAATGATATTTGAAAATTAGAATTGTGTTTGGATATAAATATAATTTTTAGTTGTTTTTGAAGTTTTGTAAGTGATTTGAGTAAAAAATTTAAAAAATAATTTTTTGGAATTTTAAATTTTCAAAAAAAAAATTTCCTTTTCAAGTAAAAATTAAAAATGTTATGGCTAAATAATAAATTCAAAAAAAAGTGAAAAAATTCTTTAAGTCCAAACGGGCTCTTAATACTCCCTCTATTCCCTTATTTGTCCATAATATTTGGGCACTCCTAAAAATTATAATAAATAAGGTATATATTGTTGAAATTTTATAAATTGATCAAAAATAATTAAAATAGACTAGTTTTAATAAAAGTAAACAAAGGTATTCAAGAACATTGGTTGTCTTGCATGAAAAAATTGATTTATATAAGTTTAAATTTTCTTACATGCCATGTTTGATTATTTTTGTGTGCCAATGTTGAATTTTTGGTGTAAGGTTTTAGGATAAATAGGTTGTAGAACTCATTTGTAAAATCAACTTGTATTAGAAATTACAAGTGTAGTATTGTAAGCTTTGAGTTTGAGTTAGCAAATATATTTTTTCTTTCTCGGTATTTCATTTTCGGTTTCAAATCCCAAAGTTTATTTCCGAGTAATCATTATTTTGTTGGTTTCTACATTTGGTATCAGATCAAGGTTGAGTGTTGTGAGGTAGAAAAATATTGAATCATGTCGTCTAGTAACACGATTCAATTTCAGCTTCCAAAACTCACCGGAAAAAATTACAACAATTGGTCAATCCAATTGAAGGTATTTTTCCGATCTCAAAATATATGGGATTTGGTGGAGAGGGCTACACAGAGGTAGCTAATGCAATTGCGTTCGAGGCTATGAAAAATGAGGAGAAAGAGGTATTATTTGAAACTCGTAAGCGGGATCAGAAGACATTATATGCCATCATTCAAGCTGTTGACGAGCTGGTATTTGAAAGAAAATCAGCGGCTGAGACAGCTCACCAAGCGTGGGTTATCTAGCAGAAAGCCTACAAAGGTGATGAACGAGTGAAGCGGGTCTGATTGCAGACGCTCCGGGGCGATTTCGAGTCATTGAGAATGACAGACTCGGAAAGTGTTGCCGGTTATTTCGACCGAGTGCAGTCCATGGTGAATCAGTTACGGTCCAAGGGGGAAGTGTTGGATGAGCAGAGAGTAGTAGAAAAAATACTACGATCTCTAACCGCAAGATTTGACTATGTTGTAGCAGCCATCGAGGAAGGCCAAGATACATCAACCATGTCAGTTAACAGGTTGTTGGGTTCTTTAAGTTCTCACGAGCACAGAATGAACCAGAAGGATAGAACCTCTCAACCAGAGCAGGCATTGTTGAGTAATTTCATACCAGGAAGTCGCGGTGGCAATGGCGGTCATAGGCGCAATGGCGTACGAGGCGGCAACAGAATAAAGGCAAATAATTCTTCTGGAAGGATCTTCGATAAATCAAAGGCCAGATGTTACAACTGTCAAAAATTTGGACATTTTAAAAATGAATGTCCAAATTATTAGAACGGACGGTCGCAACAAGCACACGTGGAAGAAGCTGGTGAAGATATGGTTCTAGCATGTGATGCTGGTGAACAAGTGGCTAGAGGTGCAGATGTTTGGTACCTTGATAGCGGGTGCTCAAATCATATGTGCGGGTGGAAAGATCTATTTTCAAAGTTGCACGAGTACGAGGGTGGAGAAGTGAACTTTGGGAATAAGACGAAGATTAGTGTGCAAGGCAAAGGTGACATCAAAATTAAAGCCAAGGATGGCAGCGATGTTACTACTGCAGATGTTTTTGTTGTACCTGGTCTTTTCTGGAAATCTATTGAGCGTTGGCCAACTTTTTGAAAGGGGGCACCAGATTCTCTTTCAAGACGGAGTTTGCACCATCCAGAGAAAAAACAACAAGATGATTACTCAGGTAAACATGGAGAAAAATTGGATGTACTCTCTCACTCTCAATAAAGGAGTGATGAACTTTACAAGCAGTGGCGACGGATAGCAACTGGCTATGGCATCTCCAATATGGCCATTTAAATTTCAGAGGGCTGAAATTATTGTCCCAAAAGAAAATGGTGACAAGATTAGCGGTGATCGATGCTCCTGATCAGCAGTGTGAAGGATGTCTTCTTAGGAAACAGTATAGAGATTCTTTTCCAACTGGAAAATTGAAGACATCAAGGAAACCTTTGGAGTTAGTGCATACAGATTTGTGTGGCCCAGTCGAGGTGGAATCTCTAGGAGGTAAGAGATACATGCTTGCTTTTGTAGATGATTGTACCAGAAAAACTTGGGTTTATTTTCTCCGAGAAAAATCAGAAGCTTTTTCAAAATTCAAAGAATTTAAAGTTTTTGTTGAAAAACAAAGTGGCTTTAATTTGAAAACTCTGAGATCCGATAGAGGTGGTGAATTCACTTCGAACGAATTTCAAGAGTTTTGCAAAAAAGAAGGAACTCTTCATCAGTTGACAGCCAGTTATACACCTCAACAAGATGGTGTGGCTGAAAGGAAGAACATGACAATCTTTGAAATGGCAAGAAGCATGCTGAAGGGGAAAGGTTTGCCGAAGGTATCTTGGGCAGAAGCTGTTGCCTGTGCTGTGTACGTGTTGAACAGGTGCACGACAAAGATCGTGAACGGGAGAACTCCAGAAGAATCTTGGATTGGCAGTAAGCCGAATGTTTCTTTATTAAGGGTATTTGGGTGTATAGCTTATCCCCATGTACCAGATGAGCGGAGAAAGAAGCTAGATGATAAAATCCAGAAGTGTATCTTTATTGGGTACAATGAAGTCACGAAGGGTTATAAGTTATAAAATCCAGTCATGAAACAATTGATCGTCAGTAGAGATGTTCGATTCGCTGAAGATGAAGCGTGGAGTTGGAGAAAGAAAGATGATGTTAGGAGAGGTATACTGATCGAGTCAGAAGAGCCAGACGAGGAAGATATCTCAACACTGAACCACCAGCTAGTGATCCTCCATCTCCTCAGCCAGCAGAACTGGTAGAACAATTACAGCGTTCGGGTCAAACGAGCGTACCACCAGCTCGCCTCAATGATTATGCTGTCACTAAAGACAATGAAGGCGATGATGACATCACCGATGAAAATCTGGTGAATTTTTGTCTTTTTGCATATTGTGATCCAGTGCATTATGAAGATGCAGCAGGTGACGAGAAGTGGATCAAGGCGATGAATGAGGAAACTGATTCTATCGAGAAGAATGACACGTGAAAGTTAACTTCTTTGCCAGAAGGAAAGACGCCAATCGGTGTCAAGTGGGTGTACAAGACAAAGTACCGACCCAACGGAGAGGTGGACAAGTTCAATGCAAGATTGGTGGTCAAAGGTTACAAGTAGAAGCCGGGAATTGACTACTACGAGGTTCTCACACCAGTTGCCAGAATGGATACTATACGGATGATAGTAGCCATTGCAGCCCAACACAGGTGGAAGATACATCATATGGATGTAAAGTCGGCATTCTTGAATGGTTTTTTGGAGGAAGAAGTCTATGTCGAGCAACCACCTGGATATGCCAAGAAAGAACATGAGAACCAGATGTACATGTTGAACAAGGCGTTATACGGTTTGAAACAGGCTCCACGAGCTTGGTATACGCGTATTGATACTTACATGTTGGAGGCAGGTTTTCAGAAGTTTCCTTATGAGCATACAATCTATATTAAGTCAAAGACTAATAGCGACATTATGTTTTTCTGTCTTTACGTTGATGACTTAATATTTACAGGAAACTATGAATTTATGTTTGCTGAATTCAGGGAGGCTATGACAAGTCAGTTTGAAATGACAAACATGGGGCTGGTGTCTTACTTCTTGGGCATAGAAGTGCAACAGACTGAAGATGGTATTTTTATTTCTCAAAGTAAATATGCCAGAGATATCTTGAAGAAATTCAAGATGGAATCAGAAAATCAGATAAAGACTCCTGTTGCAGAACGTCTTGAGTTAAAGAAAGAAGGAACGGGTGATGCGGTAAATCCTACTTATTTTAAAAGCTTTGTTGGTAGTCTACGTTATTTAGCATCAACAAGGCCAGATATTTTTTATGGAGTAGGGATTATCAGTCGGTTCATGGAGACACCGAGCCAGTCCCATTTGCAGGCAGCAAAGCGGATTCTGAAGTACATTAAAGGTACCAAGGATCATGGAATTTTCTATAGATATTCTGACAAGTGCAGACTTGTAGGATACACAGATAATGGTTTGGGGGGTGATACTGAAACTCGGAAAAGTACTTCATGTTATGTATTCTTTCTCGAGGGAGGCGTGTTTTCGTGGTCTTCAAAGAAGCAACAAGTAGTTGCTTTATCTACAGCTGAAGCAGAGTATATGGCAGCAACCTCTGCAGCATGTCAAGCAGTTTGGCTTCGAAGAATGCTCGGTGAGCTGAACCACGAGCAAGATGGTCCGACAAAGATTATGTGTGATAATACGTCAGCGATTGCATTAGCCTAGAACCCAGTATTTCATGGCAGGAGCAAGCATATATGAATTAAGTATCACTACATAAGAGATCTTGTCAAGAATGGAGAAATCGAACTTAAGTTCTGTGAATCAGAAGATCTGATAGCGGATATTCTGATTAAACCGCTGAAGGCAGAAACGTTCGAGAGATTGAAATCGATGCTTGGTATACGTAAATTATTTTGATCAATATAAAGGAGGCTGTTGAAATTATATAAATCGATCAAAAATAATTAAAATAGACTAGTTTTAATAAAAGTCAAAAATGGTATTCAAGAACATTGGTTGTCTTGCATGACAAAATTGATTTGTATAAGTTTGAATTTTCTTACATGCCATGTTTGATTATTTTTGTATGCCAATGTAGAATTTTTGGTGTAAGGTTTTAGTATAAATAGGTTGTATAATTCATTTGTAAAATCATCCCAAAACTTGTATTAGAAATTACAAGTGTAGTATTGTAAGCTTTGAGTTTGAGTTAGCAAATATATTTTTCTTTCTCGATATTTCTTTTTACGGTTTCAAATCCCAAAGTTTATTTCCGAGGAATCATTTTTAGTTTTTGATTTCTACATGTATTTTATCATAATATCCATTATAAATGAACTGATTATTAGCCCCTACAACTTCTAATTTATCAAAGTTTTAGCTTGACCACATTCCTCTTTTTTTTTTTTTTAACAACAAACAATTTACATGAGAATAGAGATGTGTAATTGTAATTGTCATCAAATGTGATTTTTTTTCGTGGGCGGTCCCTTATTGTCTATTTTTCCATTATTGTGGTGCTTATACTTTTTTGAGTAGGGGTCTATTGAAAATAACTTCTCTATCTTCACAAGTTAGGGGTAAGGTTTGCGTATTCACTATCCTCTCCAGACCCCGCAGTATAGAATAATACTAGAAGAAATTCAAAAATAGTCAGATTTACAAGTGAAAATTGAAAATAGCCACAGTTTCAAAAGTAATCGAAATTTAGCAATTTTTAATGTAAAGATATATCTGAACCTAAAATACTGTTCAAAATTCGAAAAATATTTCAATATAACATACTCAGGTTTAACTTTTTTACATGTGAATCTCCAGCATAATATACTGGAGTTCCAGCATAATATATACGCAAATGCTCCAATATTCCGTATATTATGCTAGAACTTTTCGTATGCTGGAGTTCCAGCATAATATGCTTGAAATTCATACACATGTGCACCAATCTCCAGTATATTATGCTGGAACTTTCCGTGCTGCAGTAAAATAGTGGTTATTTTTCAATGACTTTGCAAATGCTAACTATTTTTCAATTACTAGTCCGAAAACTGGCTAACTCGTATTATTTACACGATAATACTGGATATGTTGTTATTGTCATGGGCCAAGAAATGAAGCAGTTACTGCACGTATCTCATTCAAAATAATGAGTCTTTTCATCTATAAATATTCATATACAATATTAGCTGAATTTCTGGAATATAATTCTATTAAGAAATATAACATGACAAATCGTATATTATATGGTATACGGACCCTTTCTTTTATTGCAAATCTAGTGTTTTTTTGGAAAAAGATAAAAACATTATTCGTCTTAGCAAAGGTCTCGGGTTCGACTCCGGCTGAATGGAGTCGCCCTTGTTAGGAAACAGTAGCAATAGTAGAGGCACATTCAACCCAGGGGTGTAATCCCTTCACCAAAAAATAATATTGTATTACTAAATAAAATTTTTTTAGTTTGTTTTATGTATATTTACTATACATTGACTCCTCTAAAGTTTTTGGTGTATATATATATATTCACACCCTAGGTAAAAATTCTGGCTTCGCCATTGTTACGAAGCATTTTACCCAGACCCGAATTCAGATTTAGTCTGATATATATATATATATATATATATATATATATATATATATATATATATATATATATATATATATATATATATATTGATACCCCTTTGTGAAAATTTTGAGTTCGCCACTGTTAGGAAGTACTTTACCCCAAACACGAATTCAAATTTGTCCGAACTAAATGGGGATATAAAACACCGGGTTGGAGACCAAAAAAAAAAAGCGTATGTGTTTAGTCCCCGAGAAGGGACCTTCCATAGAGAATTGAAGATAGAAGCGATTTATACCAATAGTATAAATTATTGGGTCGGACCAGGTAAATCGGTAAAAATAAGACCCATATTTGATTCTTGGTCAATAATGTTACGTGGCCCAGTTAAAAATCACCACGTCATTAAATGAATGACTAACCAATTCTGCCGTTAGTCTCGGGAGTATTTTTGTTATTAGAATTAACGTCGTGTCTTTTTTTGGACGCATAGATGGACGGTGAATATTTATAAACCACTTAGCAAACGATAGAGATAGTTTAGGCCCTTTTTCTGAATTCATTAAATGTATGTATTAGTTTATATGCGTATTATGATAAATTATGTATTTCAATTATTGTATCTTAAGAAACGTGTAAAGTCCATAGGAAACAAGTAAAGTGAATGGAGGGAGTATATTATTTGGGATACGAAGATTGCATAAATGAGTAAAACATGAGAAAATGGTCTCTATTTATATGTACAAAACTATGTACAAAACTTGAATTAGAGTTGCCAAACAGTGTGTGTTGGGTGAATTCAATCAAAGCAAAGAAGCCAATTTTTGTCACATCCAAATTCATGGCTCAAGTTGTGTTTAAGGGAAAAAACAAAGAAATGACACCAAGTAGCCCCGTTAAAGGGCTGCTATTTAGGAACTAGTCAGTGCGTTTTGAATTTTAATTTTCCGACTTAATTTTTCAGGACAACGATATTTTGAATTGTCCTGAAGTTAAGATTTAGTTTACAAATTCAAGACGAAATAAGTATTGGCTAATCTCTAAATAGTATTCCTAAGAATGGTTACTTGTGCACTTGCCCCGAAAAAAATAGACACTTGCATTGCACTAAAGAATGAAGTATTAAGGGATGACTACCAAAGGTTGTGATGAGATGGTAAATACACATTCATTCTTAACTAGATATATCGTGTTCGAACTCTTGGTATGAAGTCACCTTTGATAGGAAGCATTTTACTATCCCGTAGGAAACTCTTAGCATTATCAATTGAGTTTCGAACCGTGCGTTGCTAGCCATCACAGATTTTTCGGTCACAAAAATATTTTATATACATAGTACAGCTAGTCAAAAGAACCAAAAATAAGAACATATGAACAATTGCATCATTGAAAGCTAACATAAATATAGTCATAATATGATAAATCCTCCAAAATATTGAATTCTTTCTGCCCTGCACATTAAGCATGGACCTGACATAGTAGAAATGGATCATAAAATTCATATAACCGACTTCAACTTATTTGGAACTGAAGTATAATTGATTAAATCGCATCGATGTTCAAACGTAATGTATGTCATAGACCTTACATAAGCTCCTAACTCATCAGAAAAAGAAAAAATTTATTTATATTAACAAACAAGATAGAAGAAAAATAACCAAAATTACATTGAATCAATCCTCAACTTAGCTCACCAGATATCAAAGGACTAAACAATAAACCGATATCATTTGTGTTCGAAATAGGATACCGCGTAGGTAGTTTCTTTTCTTCGCTTCTGCTGTTATATCTTCGGCTTTTTTTATAGTAGCTGTTTGTTTGGCTTCGTGGCCTTATCATCCGTTCGACGCCTCCACAGAAAGATTGGCTACTTTCTTAGTATTATTATTTGTTGATTGGTTATACAACTTTGTTTGTACAAGATTGAATTGCAGATTTCATCTCCTCTTTACCCAATAGTGTTTCTACTATCACCTGCACAAAACAATGCACATATATCACCATTGAGTACTATCATAAAGAGAGTTACCTATGCACATATTTTCGAATAAATGATAGCAATAAAGTTACAAGTCGAAAAACAAGGTGATAAGGTCCAAAAAATTGTAAGATTAAGATTTGTGAAGCATTTCACCAGTTCCAACAATAACAAACAACCCAGTGAAACCCACAAGTGCCGTCTGAGGAGGATAGTTTGTACGCAGACCTTACCCCTACCCTGGGGAGGTAGAGAAGTTATTTCCAAAAGACTCCATGTGGGTCGGGGAGGGTCGAATGTATGCAAACCTTATCCCTACCCTGGGAGGTAGACACACTGTTTCCGAAAGACTCCCACAAGTTGGGTCTGGGGAGAGTAGTGTGTACGCAGACCTTATCCCTACCCTGGAAAGGTAGAGAGACTGTTTCCAAAAGACCCTCGGCTTAGAGAGGAAGAATGGAGACAAATATTAACAACAAAGCCAGAAAAATGATACCAACAATATATGAACCAGAAAAATAGATGGAAGAAAGCAATAGCAATAGCAGCACTCAGTAACAACAACAAGGTATTAGAAAACCGAAGTGGGAGATAGTACAAAAACAGCCATAATACTAGCAATCTAAAAACAACGACATTTCACAAGTTCTGAACATTAAAAAAGGAAGTCCAAGCAATACTTGATTGATATGAACAGGAGAAGAAAACATGTTGATCATGGCATAGCTTTCAAAACTGCAATTTTACCTTTCTTTTGCAGGGAAGAAAATAGTTTAATAAACAATTTCATGATGTAAGTTGGGGAAAATTGAGTAGGAGAAAATTCACCTCTTGTACCCTATTTCCTGACCGAGCAAGTAACTTGTATTGATTTTCAAACATGGATGCCATATATACCTGATAGCAGATCGACGATTAGAAGCTCTCGAAACAATAAAGAATGGTTTAGTTCTATTGCGTATGCCTTATGTAAGGTATTACCTGAAATGTTGGAGCCAAACCAGGGCTCAAAAAGTACCGTCCTTTTGACACAGAGGAAATACCCTCAAACTGCTGTAATTCTTTGATAAGTGATTCCACATCCGGCCACTGGCGAACATCACATTAAAATTCTACTATCAGCCATAGACAAATGCAACCATGTATTGCAATTTACAATCAGATTCAGTAATGATTTTCTTCTTCTTTTTTCTGAAGAGTATCATCTATACTATGGGAGTTATGTATGCAATTCATTGCTCGAGATGATAACAAGTATCCCTTTAACGGAAAACGAGGACAACCATGACGTATTGATCTAAGGTGTCTTCAGTAAATTGAATCAAGTTGCAAAAAGAATAACACTGCTCAAATTGTAAGGCTAAGAACATAAACCTCGGTATCTTGTTCTGCTGCTTGGAGTTTTCCATTCAAATTATCATGATCACCAACTACAGCCTCCAACGCCTCCATCATCGGATCTGGCTGCAAAAAGTACATTTAAACGCATCGGTCAATAGCAATCTTAACTAACAATATCAAGAAAAACCCCTTGATAATATCAGGAAAAACAGATAGATTACCGTTATTTCCTTCAACGACAAAAAGATGCGCTCAAGTGAAAAGTCTAACTGGTGAACTTTTGCCTCCACAATCTACAGAAAAGAAAAAAAAATCCACAATAAAAGTAAGATATTTCTAAAACTATTAGCTCTTAAATTATCATAGAACATATTATGCGCTTAACCTGCAATACATTCACATGCACAACATAATTCACGAACTAAGCCAGCATCACTCTTTCACAACTCAAAAAACTATACTTATCTATATTCATCAGATAAATTTTTTTGTTCATTTCACCTTTACAACAAAAGGTATGAATTACAAATTTGTAACGTATATTCTTCGAGAAACAACTACCTGACCAATTTTAAAGTACGATGCAGGGTTTAAAGTGGCGTCCCATGAAACTTCTGTCTGGTGAATTAGAGCAGGTACTCCTTCAACCTATATTAAAATATTGCAAATTTAAGATGTAATCAATAGTTAACTGGAGTGACTGCCAAGTATCATGTGTCTCCCATAAGAAGCTCTTGCTACATCATTGATATACCTCAACAAATATTCCAAAGTAGGTAATTTTTTGTATGCAACATTTTACCACGTCCCCCACTTGAAGTTTAGCCTGCAACGCAAATACCACAAGCTTGGTGACTTTGTTGAGGGAGCAAGATCCAGAATAACTAATACTGAGGAGACTAGCATATAGTTATTTCCAAAATACATAGGTAATTTTGCATACATTGTGCTTCTTTCCAAACCAACCAACTAGAACAACTGAGGATCACCCTTTTTTCTTCCTTTTTTTTTGTGGAAGAAGGCGACAAGTAGTTTTTTCTTGGGGGGTTGGGGGGTTGGGTGTTTGGGGGGTTGTTCTGAATAAAGGGCAGCCAGATAGACGAAGCATTCCACGTTCACGCAAGGTTCGAGAAAGGGTCTGCACCCCAAGAGGGTACAATGTAAGCAGCCTGCCCTAATGCAAGCACTAGTGGCTGTCCACGACTCAAACCTGTGACCTAAATCACATGGAGACAACTTTACCGTTGCTCCTGGGGTTCCTTATTGAAAGTATGCCTGTCTATTTTCTCAATATCTCTTCGGAACAATATATAACAAGGAGAAAGAAGTCAGGTCGGGTCTCCTCCTGAAGTCGGTCACAATATTCAAGACCAGTTTAACATAGGAAAACTAATACCGATACTATGGAAGTTCAGAAATTTGAGAGACAGCCAGCTGGATAAAGAAAAAAATTTGCAAGCTTTAAACAAGGGTAAAGTTGTTACCATAAGGCTCCTCTTCTTCTCGACCAATTCCTCCTTTTCTTTCGCCTTTATCGAGAATATTAGCCTTCTCGAATTTCTGTCAGCCAACACCACACTTACTCTGACTCTCTACATGGCAGAGATCACAAATTATGGTCTTGCTCGGAGTACTAAGATTGACACTAGAATAACGGAGCCCTCCTCACCTGGCCAACAAATGATGATAAGAACTTGAGTTTCTCTTGATTGTAAATCCTGAGAAGATCTTCCAGTTTCATGTCTGACGAGATCTCCTCTTCTTCGACATTTTGAGAAATTTGAGAATCTACTCCGGGCTCAGGAGAAGCTGTCTTACCAAAACCATCATAGCCTCCAATGATCCCCAGACCTTGCTTGTACAGGGATGGATTTACACCTTTTTGCCTTAACCAAGATTCAAAAGCTAAGAATTTCCACCTGGCTGCTAGATTGCGGTATGGCAAAAATCCTATCAAGGAACCAAAAGATACCTGTAAAAGGATGTAGTGAGTTTCCATACGAAGAAAAAAAGTTGAGAGCAGATGCGCTTAAGCTGAGAGTTTCCATAAGTAGACTTACAACAAAGCCTCTGGTGCTACAGCTTACTAGTTCCACTTCCTCTCTTCCTCCACTCTTAACAAGCTCTACAGCTCTTACCCAGTCATTATCCTCGTGTTCCTACGAGGTTGCAGCACTCAGTTTTCATCACTACATTTATTTCTTCCTAGTTAAGGAACTGACGCAGAAAGACGGAAAACATTTATCTACCTTAATGGGCGATTTCGTCAGGAAGTTGTCAATCTCTGAAGCATTTCCATAACCCTCTGATTTGACAGGACGCAACGTCTCTTGACTAACGCTTGATGTTGCCTTTTTAGGTTGGTCTAATCTATCGAAGCACAAATTATTAATCAAGCAAAAATCATTAATCAAGTATATAAGGACAATGTCCAAAAATCAGAAGTACCTTTTGGGTTTTCCAAGAAGTGCAGCATCCAAAGATTCCATGGGTTTGTTGGAGCCGGAATTTCTCTCGGCAGGCCATGTATCAGTCTGCTGGGATCCTTGAAAAACAATCAAATAGATTGACTAAGATGCTAAATTACCACTTCAGACAAGTATCTGTCAAGAAAAGAATCCTGTTACCTGTCTCAGAGCCTTGCTCGTCAAGAGGATTGCTTATGCTACTTTGTAACGGTAGGTCAAGTTTATTCTCTGCCACACTTGTATGCTCAGAAGAAACAGTAGCAGCATTCAACGCCTTTTCATCCAAAACACCAGTACGCTGATCCTCGGAAGATCCTTGATTTTGATCTATCTTCAGATTCAAATTACTCAGTTCTGGCTTATTCAGAAGCAAGCTGTTTTTGGATTCACTAGTTGATGCATAAACCTTCAGACTAGAATCTGCAGTGTCGTCGCTAGCTACAGGTAAAATATCGCTTGATTGTCCATTATCTTCACTATTGTCGGATTTGATATTCATCGGCTCCGGCTTCTTCAACAATGTGGCATCACTAAACTTATCGCTTGATTGTCCATTGTTTTCACTGCTGTCAGAGTCGATCCTCATTGGCTCCGGCTTCTTCAGCAATGTAACATCACTAAACTTATCAGGTTTCCATTCTTTGCCCATTTTCAGTGTCAAGTTTGGCCTAATTTTGAAATTTGATGATTCATCCTCCTCGGAATACAAAGATGGTTTCCGCAATATAACATTTGGAACACTACTTTTCCTACTTACTGCAGGTACTGAAATTGATTGGCTTTGTTTATTATCACCCTCGGTCTCTAGAGGTTTCCGCAACATAACATTCGGAACACTACTTCTCCTACTTACTGCAGGCCTTGAAATTGGTTGGCTTTGTTTATCACCTTCAGTCTTTAGCGGTTTATCATCAACCTCGAACTTAACTCCCTTCTTCGGCACAGGACGAACCAAATTTAATCCATTTGATGAATTGAGAGAATTCTTTTCCTTGGACGCGTCAAATGGAACCTCCACAATTTCACCAGATGTTTTACCCTTATTCTTTCCAAATGACTCTTCAATTTCAAGATAAGATGCATCCGGGTTTGTCTTCCTACTTATTATCTATGAAATCAAGAATCGCTATCAGAAAAGAAAGATACATACAGCATCAAAAAGCTTTGCAAGGTCAATACTAAGTAAATCACAATATATTAGCAAATAACAATTTATAATCTATAATTGTACAATTCCAGATACAGGATTAGTTCTCTTTTCCTATAAATATTCCACATTCTGTTGGTAACCAAATCAAAGTTTAAAAATTTAGAGGGGATAAAACACTCCATTTTCACCCGATGCAAAAAAGTAACATAACTCCTCAAGTTTGAAACGCATTGATTCAAAACATCTCTTAACTATATATACTATCAAATACTTCATTATCCTAAACTAGTTTTTCGGTCGGCTACATGAATCCTACAACTCAAATCTGAATTGCATTGATTCGACAAGTCTCTCAGCTATCTATACTATCAACTACGTCTCAATTATAGTCGCACAATTAGTGCTCCTTTCCTCTAGAATCCTCATTTGTTGGTAAAAAAAAAAAAGCAAAGATTAAAACTTTAAAGGGGATAAAACGCTCCATTCTCAGCACACAAGTAGAAAAGGTCTCTCGACTCCTCACATTTAAATTAAACAATTCAAAAAGTCTTTTAACTATATATACTATCAACTACATCTCAATCCTAAACTAGTTAATTGGATCGGCTATATTAATCCTACATACTCCCCCTCCGTTTCAGTTTATGCGACGCAATATCCTTATCAATCGGTTCCAAAAAGAATGACACAATATTAAACACAATCTAACTTAAACTTCTCATATTACCTCTAATGACAATCTTTTGTAGCAACACAAATGATATGGAATGTTTAAGACCACACATTTCAACCGTTTTATAGCCACACAACTGGTATAGCACGTTTATGACCACAAGCATAAAATCTTCATTTTTAACTTAAACTTCGTATCCGATCAAACAGGTTCACATAATTTGAAACGCATGGAGTATGTCTCAATACAAAACTAGCTTTTCGGTCGGCTATACGAATATGATATACCAATTTTCTTAACTAAACAAAGAAAATTTCAAAACCAATAAAGAACATAAAAAGGGTAGCCCGGTGCACTAAGCTCCCGCTATGCGGGGTTCAGGAAAAGGCCACATCGGCCTATTATATGCAGTCTTACTCGGCATTTCTGCGAGACTATTTCCACAGCGTGAATGCATGTTCCCCATCAATAAAGAACTTTACCGGATACTCCAGGTTCCCCATCAATAAAGAACATAATTTGCTGAAATGAACAAGGTAAAAAGTAGACCACCTTAGCTATGGTCAATTTTGGGTCTTCACCAATCAATCTGCCAAACTTGAGCTCCATTTGGTCCCACTGGTCAAGCTTATTACTACTCCTATCATCGTCTTTAGAAGCAAAGACAACAACTTTCTTGGTCTTCCTGCCATAAATATCAGTTCTTGACAAAACCCCACTTGTTATTGAGCTGCAATTATCATATTTATCAGCAAAAAAAATAGTAACTTTCTTGAATTTTTTGGGTACAAAATGAGTTCTTGATAAGAACCCATTTGTTAGGGAGCTTGAATTATCATGTTCAAAATGAAAAACAGTAACTTTATTGGACTTTCTGGGAATAAAAAGGGATTTTGAGATTCTTGAATTGTGTAAAGATGAAACTGACAAGAAGGGGTTGGGTGTTAAGGTTTTGTCAAGGGTAAGGTTGTTCATTCTTGCAAAAAAATCAAAGTTAATTTCATCAGATATTATTGAATAATATTGACTTAGGAACGAGGGATTGTGAGCCTTGTGAAAGTGTAAGCAGTACCGAGTGAGAAATTGCCTTTGGTTTATCCTCTCTCGAGTATTTTAGTATTAAGATGGTGAGGGTTCTGAATTCGTGGTGTTGGCGTAAGGGGTGTCACGTGATTGGCACGTAAATTCTTTTTAGTTTTATATGCTAAAACATTAAAAGTATGATTACACAAATAACCGGTCATATTTCCTATTTAATTTTTCTAACTGTGTACAAAGGTTATAAACTAATTATACATATATAATACATAAGTTGTCCATATATTATATATTCTATTTTTAGTTTAACCGGTTGGATATTCGACTATTTGATAAACTTGGTAACAAATAGGGTTTCATAACCACTATAGTTTAGAGCTTAATTACCATTCGTAACTACTATTCAATTGTTAGGAATTTGTATCAATTATATTACAGTGTGTATCAATTGTATTTGATTGCGCAATTATATTCATTCGTGCAACTAATACAATATGAATCTACTGTAATCAAGATGAAATTCAAGGGTGTATACAAAAAATACAATATTTAACAATTGTATATAGGGTTGTATACAAAGGATACAACATGTATCGACTGTATTTGTTCCCCCAACAAATACAACTAAGCAACAACAACAATAACAACAACCTAGTGAGATCCCACATGTGGGGTCTAGGGAGGGTAGTGTGCGTCAGACTTTACTCCTACTCCGGAGGAGTAGAGAGGTTATTTCCGGTAGACCCTCGGCACAAGAAGGAAAGAGACAGTGTATCAGTAACAACAAATTAATAAAATTATAGCTAAGCAAAATATAGAAATACAAGAAAATAAAAATAGTCGAACTCAAGAATTTCTTTGACTAAGCGACCGCTCTAACCAATTGATGTTAGATCATATTTTAAATTGATATGCATATGCAGGAGTTCAAAGAAATAAAAAGGAACTATTGGAACGGGTATGTCAAAGAATGAAGGATATTATTCACAAGGGAAGCTGCCTGAAATACTTACGATGTACAAGGACAGAAACAGTAGTAAATAAACAAATCAGGATTAGCTCCATGATTCTGGGAAATAAAATCCTCCATAACGGAATAAATATTCAACGCAATCTGTGATTGACGAGTCAGATCAAATTACTAAAGAACAATTAAAGCTAGAAGATCTGGACAGCGATTAAGATTGGAAGGTCCAACAATCAAGGAAGAACCCTGTCAAACCCATTATCTGCCGAAGGAAAAGATCTGAAGAAAAACAACGGATAGTTCTTTATTTTTGGAAAGAATCAACTCTATCCAAGGATCAAAACTCTTGGGTTGACAAGCCTTCACCATTTATCCTTGTATAAATTTGCAGTGTAACCTCATCCTTAGCACGCTTTGATCAAACCAAAATAAATCTCTTCATTCTACTACAAACAAGCATAGTAGCCTATACATACCTATTGTGTAATAGGTTAGGGATAGAAAGAGGGCATACAACTGGTGAGGCATTGTATCAAACGGGTGCTAGAGAAACTGAGCGACAAACATCAAATCTGTACTCGAAAGAAAACTTATTCACTTGAAGAGAAATCTCTTGCAACCCAAGGAGATTGGATAGGATTCATATTGAATTCGAACCAGTATAAAAATTCCTGGTGTCTTTAATTCTACATTTAATTTCTGCTTATTATGTCGAATTACTATATCTGCAAGATTGCCATATTTAGTCGACTACCTAAGTTTTAAGTCAGCTTACTAACGATTTACTTTAATTATCTACAATTCACCCCCTCACCCTCTTGTACTTTTTATTGGTATCAGAGCCAGACTCACACTTTTGTTTTCTACTTAACAGCTTGTGAGAAAAGATCGTGGCAAATCAGGTTATCATAGGAGTTCTCTTTCACGAAGGAACTTCACAAGTAAGTCCACCTTACTTCAATGGACAACATTTGTCCCACTAAAAAATCAGAATGGAAATTTTACCAAGGCATACAACGTCAAGGTGTGGAGAGTTATCAAGAAGAGAAACTACCATATGCCTGCCAGCACTCCACCATTCGCTGACCCTGATGACATAGAATCATACACAAAATAACAACTGGAAGTTGTCCAAATAAATCACAAGGCAATAAATCTTCTTCACAATGCGATAAGTTCTGATGAATATGAGAAAATATCTAGTTGTGATACAACCAAAGAGATATGGACAAACTTGAGGTTACCTATGAAGGTACTAGCAAAGTAAAGGAAACTCACATCAATATGCTAGTTCACGACTATGAACTGTTCTCAATGAATGACGGAGAACCCATCGAAGAAATGTTTGCCAGGTTCAGCAAGATAATCAGCGACTTGAAGCTTTTGGCAAACCTTACACCAGTGGTGATCAGGTTAGGAAAATTCTCAGAAGTCTACCAACCACTTGGTAGACCAAAGTGGTCACCCTGGAATCTCAAGATCTTAAAAGGTTATCATATGATGAACGTCGAGGAGAGCTTATTGCTTTTGAAAGACCTAAAAAGACAAATCAACAGGAGAAAAAGAAAATTGTTATATTCAAAACCACTACTGAAGCGGCTGAAATAAAATTGATGATCCTGAAGCCCTACAAGAAGAAATTGCGATGATGTATAGAAACATGGATGGACTGATGAGAAGATATATAAATACAAATAAAGGAATATTTTCTCCAAGAAGATCTAGACAATACAACGAACAAGATAAGAATGATGGATAATGCTACAAATGTGGAATATTTGGACACATCCAAGCGGAGTATCCAACACTGAAAAGGAAGATCTCTAGAGGATTCAACAAGAATAAATAATTTGGAAGCTGGAGCGATGTGGATGACTCAGACCGTGAAGAAATAGCAAATATCTGCTTCATGACAGTCCTAGAAACTGATATCAACAAAACTTCAGGATGCTGGACAGATGAAGATGATTCAGATGATGAAAACTGTTTTATGGCAAGAGGAGAAACCAGTGAGGTAAGATCTTATGACTGTGATAGATTTAATGAATTTGCAGGACATTCTTGATTCCACCTTAAAAGAGTCTCAAAAATGATGAATGAGCTTAAGAGACTCACTATGGAAATCAAAGACTGGAAACTCAAACATGAAGTATGTGAAATTGAAAAAGATGTACTTCAAGAGGAGTTTGAGGAATTGCAAATGCAGCTTAACAGTTTGCGCAAATCCACCAGTCAAAGTTCTGTTAGGTCAAACCAGATGACTTACAAGTCAACTAGAAAGAAACCAATCATAACTAAATCGACCAGTCGGTCGGACCAGTCGACTTACAAGTGAAGTGGAAGGGAATCAACTAATCTCATGATAGCTAGTTCCAGTGCTTATGAAAGACATGGAAACAGGTATGCGACTAAATGTCACTACTGTAACAAAAGTGGGCATAAATAATCTGGTTGTCAATTTTGTGAACATCATATGTCTGGATGGGTTTGGAAACCAAAAATTCTGAACCCAATAACACTAACTCACCAGGACCCAAGAAAGCTTGGGTACCTAAAAGAAAGTAACTATTATGTAGTGCAGGAACACCACAGAATAAGTCACAAAGGAAAATGGTACCTAGATAGTGTGTGCTCTAGTCACATGACAGGTGACAAAAGCCTTTTCAAGGAGGTTATGAAGATTGATGGAGGAAGCGCCAAATTTGGAGATGATTCAAGAGGCAAAATAGTTGGAATTTGAACTATTCCTTTTAAAAACAACTGTGACATTAATGAGGTATATCTTGTTGATGGACTAAACTACAACCTCCTCAGTATAAGTCAACTATGTGACTCATGATATGAGGTAAAGTTTAAAAGAACAAGATGTGCCATAGAAGACGAATCAGGTATAATTCTTTTTGGAAAAAGGTTCAAAAATGTTTACATACTTGATGGATTTGAAAATATAGATGGTTACATTTTCCTAACTTCTATATCTGATGATCTCTGGTTGTGGCACAGAAGACTAAGACATGCCAGCATGCATTTGATTGAAAAATTATCCAAGCATGATTTAGTTATTGGTTTACCTAAATTTAATTTCTCTAGAACTCATATTTGTGATGCATGTCAGAAGGGTAAATAAACTAGAAACTCTTTTAAAAACAAAGACATGGTGTCTACTTCAAAACCGTTGCAATTACTGCATATGGACTTATTTGGGCCAACTAGAACTGTTATCATAGGAGGCAAGAAATATAATTTTGTTATTGTTGATGACTTTTTGCGCTTTACTTCGGCGATTTTCTTATCTCAAAAAGATAAAGCCTTAAGAAATATTAAAGTTTTATGCAAAGGAATTGAAAGAGAAAAAGGATATCTGATCTCAAAAATTCAAAGTGATCATGGAGATGAGTTTGAAAGTAAAGCTTTTGAAGATTTCTGTAATGATCAAGGTTACACTCACAATTTCTCTGCACCCCGTTCACCACAGCAAAATAGAGTTGTGGAAAGAAAAAACAGAATACTTCAAGACATGGCAAGAACCATGTTATTAGAACATTCACTCCCAAATCATTTCTGGGCTGAAGGCATGAATACGTCATGTCACATTCTCAAATGTTTTCTCATAAGGCCTATTCTGAAAAAGACACCCTATGAACTCTAGAAAGGTAAACGTCCAAATATCAGTTATTTCATCCATTTGGAAGCAAGTGCTTCATTCATAATAATGGTAAGGATAATCTTGAAAAAACTGATCCAAGAAGTGATGAATGTATTTTTCTTGGTTATTCATTAAATAGCAGATCATACAGAGTTTTTAATAAACGTAATTTATGCGTAGAAGAATTTTTTCATGTTATATTCGATGAAAATAATCCCTTTGTCGAGAAAGGCATTAATGCAGGTGACGAAGATCAAACTCAAGAAGTTCAGGACAAAGGAAAACCACAAGAGTCAACTAATCCTGTAGATGTGGTTGAGTCAATTGAACAAGTTAGCAATAACACTCTAGAACAACGTACGGAGTCGACTACAAACACTGTTCGACTAAATGAATAGAGAAATGAAACTGACTATCCATAAAAATATATCATAGGAGATCCAAACGAAGGAATGAAAATCAGAGTTTCCCTTAAAAAGAAAGCAAATATTGCTTTGATATCTCAAATAGAGCCAAAAAAAAGGTTGAGGAAGCTTTGCAGGATTCAAGCTGGGTGAAAGCCATGCAAGAAGAACTAAATCAATTCAGTAAGAATCAAGAATGGAAGTTGATACCCCGACTTGAAAATGTATCCATCATCGGAACAAAATGGGTGTTCAGGAACAAATTGAACAAAGAAGGACAAGTCATAAGGAACAAAGCCAGATTAGTTTCTCAAGGCTATTCATAATAAGAAGGAGTTGACTACGATCAAACCTTTGCCCCAGTAGCTCGATTAGAGTCTATACGAATCCTGTTAGCTTATGCATCATTTAAGGGATTCAGATTGTTTCAAATGGATATCAAAAGCGCTTTTCTGAATGGATACATCGATGAGGAAGTTTTTGTGAAACAACCTCCAGGCTTTGAAGACTCAAAATTCCCTTATCATGTGTACAAGCTTACTAAGGCCCTATACTGACTGAAACGGGCTCCACGTTCTTGGTATGACAGGTTAAGTACCTTCATTGTTTATCATGGGTTCACCAGAGGTAAATTGATACTACTCTACTCATTAAACGATCAACAGAAGGTAATCTTATCATTCAAATATATGTTGATGACATTATCTTTGGCAGTGCTAACTCTCTTATGTGCAAGGCAAAGCACATAAGAAATCATAGTAGAACAAGTAAAAATCAATGAAACCCTAGGTTCGAGAATACGGACAATTTTGAAGGCAAAAACTTAAAAGGATGTAATAAATACTTTGAAAACCTCAGAAATATCACGGATCTAAAGTAGATCTAGAGAGAAACAAGAATTTTTTACCTCTAAATGGCATAGGGTTTCGGACAAACCTTAGAAACAAAAAAGGCCTGGAAAAGGGGCTGGTCTGAGTCGAGATGGACTCATAAGCTAAGACACGTTGGAGATGAGCCGGAGATGGCCATAGAACTTGAATCGACAAAGGTCCAGGTTCGATTCTTCGTGGCCAAGGTCATAGAACTTCAGTAATCAAGTGCGAGGAGCCACATGATACTGGTGGGTGGTGAAACCACCATGGATTTAGGTCAGAAAGTGGGAGGAGAAGACGAAGGGAGTTCATCGGAGAGGAGAGGGGTTGAAGCTTCCAGAGAGAGTGGGAGATAAAGAGATAGAGACGAGTGAGTGAATGAGAGGGTATTGAGGGGTCGTTTGGTTTAATTAGGAAGGGTAAATGGGGACCATTGATCTAAATGATCAACGGTCGAGATTGAAGGGGTAAATGGGTCATGTATGATTTGGGTCTTGGCCTGAGTCCGGTGGGTTCTAATTGGGTTGGGAATTGTGGGTTAGAATTAGGCTGTAATTGAAATAAAAAAGAGGCTAAAATTGAAATAGCCATTTTTTCCTTTTGAATTTATAAAAATAGTAAAATATGTTTAAAATCAAATTAAAATACTGGGTTATTTGTACGTATTAATTTTAAAATATTAGGATTGATTTTGTAATTTAAATTGCTATTAAATCCAGAAGGTGGCTAAAATTGCAATTTCATGTAATTTAATTTTAAATATACCAGATGGACTTGTAAAATAATGCAAAAATCATGTTAACAATATTTTGATGTAAATATGAGGATAAAATAAATTATTCACCAATCGGGATATGAAGATGGTGCCTCAGAACTATGATGCCTTTGAACAAGTTGGCGATCTTTCAGCCCATGAGAAGGTGGCAATCTTTCAGCCAAATGAATGCAAAGGGTGGCGATCTTTCATCCATAGCGAGAATTTAAAATGCAGGCGGTGATGTTTCAGCCAGTCAAAAAATAAATTGGCGATATTTCAGGCATGCAGGGCGGAGACAATGCTTAGTCTCGGAAGGTAGATAGGTAGCCTTATGCGATACAGATAGAGACAGAGCTTAGTCTCGAAAGGTAGATAAGTAGCCTTATGCAGGATCGAGGTAAAGCTTAACTTTGAAAGGCAGCGAATAGTCTTATGCAACATGGAGGTAGAGATTAACCTCGGAAGGCAGACAGTAGCCTTATGCAAAATGAAGATGGATACAGAGCTTAGTCTCGAAAGGAAGATAATAGCCTTATGCAATATGGTGGTCGAGCTTAACCTTGGAAGGAAGAGAGTAACCTTATGCAAAATGCATATGGAGATAGAGCTTAGTCTCTAAAGGAAGATAATATCCTTATGCAATATGGAGGTAGATCTTAACCTCGAAAGGAAGATAAATAGCCTTATGCAAAGATGTATATGGATAGAGAGCTTAGTCTCAAAGGAGTGTAAAAGAAAGAATAGTAGTAAGTTTTTCTTAGCTGGTAGATGGTTTGCGATATTAGGACTGTTGGGGAATGTTGGGTGTGGATAGTGACCTTTTGGAGGGTTTCGATTCTGAAAAGCGAATTTACTTTTATTCATGGCCTGAATTCCTGCGTCCAAAGAAAACATTGTGAGTTTTGTAGAGTGGAGGTTAGTTCGTATCCTCTAGCTCTTGGCGTCGCGTATCACGGGGGTAGCGTTGCTAAACAATGGTGATGCAAATGATATTTATGCATGTCTTAGTAAATGTAAATACATATATGTAAAAAAAATGATTTTATTTTGAATGAACCAACAACTGCAACATGGTTCAAGATGCGGCGACCATGCTTGCTCCAGAATTTTACCTCCTCAAATTCGGCCCTAGTTTACTGGGCTGGTGCTGTTGAAGGATGTGCTGCATGGCTAAACGCAGATCAATTCTAGAATTTTGGGGGTCCTCCTCAAAATTATGCCCCAGTTTACTGTGTCGGTGCTGATGAAGATACTAACAAGATGATTTCAGAATTTTGAGGGTCCTCCTCAAAATTTTGCCTCAGTACCAATTGCGGGGGGAAAATGGATTTTTTTTTAAAATGTGACCAAACCGATAGGGCTGCCTACGTATCCCCTCTTAAACGGGAATCAGGTTAGGCGTAGTTCAAATTACATCATGAAAGAAATGCATATGATCAAATGTAGTATCTCTTCACTGCGTCTGAAATGATCGGCTTCGGACAAACTTCTCCATCCATTTCTGCGAGAATAAGGGCTCCTCCAGTTAAAACCCGATGAACTATGTATGGACCCTACCAATTGGGAGAGAATTTCCCTTTGTCTTCGTCTTGATGTGGAAATATTTTCATCAATACCAGCTAACCTGGCATGAATTTTTCTTGGCTTGACACTCTTGTTGAAGGCTCTGTACATTCTGTTTTAATATAATTGACCGTGGCAGATAACATTCATTTTCTTTTCGTCTATGAGGGCTAATTGCTCGTAGCGACTTTTGATCTATTCTATATCATCTAACTCTGCTTCTTGTATGACCCTCAAGGAGGGGATTTCTACCTCAGTGGGAATGACCGCATATGTACCATAAACCAACATGTAGGGGTGGCCCTAGTTGATGTGCGGACTGTGGTACGATATCCCAATAAGGCAAACGACCACTTCTCATGTCATTTCTTGTGCCTTTCGATCATCTTCCTTAGTATTTTCTTGATGTTCTTATTGGCTGCTTCTACAGCTCCGTTCATCTGAGGTCTGTAAGCCATAGAGTTCTTGTGTTTAATCTTGAATGCTTCACACATTGCCTTCATCAGGTCGCTGTTGAGATTGGAACCATTGTCAGTGATGATTTATTCTGGAATCCCGAGCCAACAAACCATATGATCACGGATGAAATCTGTTACTACTTTCTCGGTGAATGCTTTGTATGATACTTCTTCAACCTATTTTGTAAAGTAATCAATTGCCATTGGGATGAACCTGTGCCCATTTGATGCAGCTGGTTTGATAACATCAATTCCCCAGGCGATGAACGTCCATGGTGACCTTGTTGCAGTCATCTACTTTGAAGTCACTTGTATCATATCTGCATGTACCTGACAACGGTAGCATCTCCGGACATACTGGATGTAGTCTATTTCCATAGTCATCCAAAAATGCCCTGCTCGGAGTATCTTCTTTACCAAAATGAAACCATTCATATGCGGTCTGCAGGTCCCTGCATGCACTTCCTTCAATAGTTTGGTTGCTTTTCTTGCCTCGACACATCTTAATAATCCCATATCGGGATTCCTCCTAAACAGGACTCCTCCGCTGTGAAAGAAGTTGTTGGATAACCTCCGGAGTGTGCATTTCTGAGTAGCATTGGCAAGCTCTAGGTATTCTCCTATTGTTAAGTATTCTATGATATCATGGAACCAAGGCTTCCCGTCGCTTCTTCCTCGACATGAGCGCAATAAGTTGGTTGGTCATGAATCTTGACCTAGATGGGATCAATAAAGTTTGTGTCCGGATGCAGGATCGTGGACGATTAAGTGGCTAGGGCATCAGCGAACTCATTTTGTATTCTGGGAACGTGCTGAAATTTGTCTTTCTGAATATCTTCCTCAACCCTTGTACATGGTGTAGGTTAGGAAGTATCTTAGAATTCTTGGTTGTCATTCTTTTTGAACCTGATGTATGAGTAAGTACGAGTCTCCGATTACTAATAGTTCTTGAATGTTTATGTTGATTGCCAATTTGAGCCCCAAGATGCAGGCTTTGTACTCGGCCATGTTGTTGGTGCATGGGAACCTGAGCTTGGCAGATACAGGGTAATGCTGATCGGTTTCTGATACCAGGACTGCTCCTATACCGACTCCTTTGAAATTTGCGGCTCCGTCGAAGAACATTCTCCATCCATCATAGGATTCTGTGATGTCTTCTCCTATGAAAGCTGCCTCTTCATCGGGAAAATACGTCTTTAGTGGTTCGTATTCTCCTCCTACAGGATTCTCGGCGAGGTGATCTGCCAATGCTTGTCCTTTGACGACCTTCTAGGTAACATAAACAATGTCAAATTAACTTAACAATATTTTCCATTTTGCGAGATTACCGGTAGGAATGTGCTTCTAAAAGATATATTTTAATGGATCCATCATGGATATGCGACAACTGATGTAAGCACAGAAATAGTGCCTAAGTTTCTGAGATACCCAGGTTAGAGCACAACAAGTGCGTTCTAATACAGAATACCGAGCCTCATACGGGGTAAACTTCTTACTGAGGTAGTAGATGGCTTGCTCTTTTCTTCCCGTCTCGTCATGTGTTCCCAAAACAAAATAAAATGCCTCATCCAATACTGTGAGATAAAGCAATAGTGGTCTTCCTGGCTCGGGTGGAACCAAGACTGGCGGCGTTGACAAGTATTCCTTGATTCTGTCGAAAGCCTTTTCACAATACCATTCCATTTAGTGGTGGAATCCTTTTTTATCATTTTGAAGATGGGTTCACAAATGACAGTGGAATGCGCTATGAACCGATTGATATAGTTGAGTCTTCCCAGGAAATTCATTACATCCTTCTTGTTCTTTGGCGGTGGCAACTCTTGAATGGCTTTGACCTTTGACGGGTCCAATTCTATTCCCCGGCAACTCACAATGAAACCCAATAACTTTCCAGCAGGAACCCCGAATGCACACTTTGCTGGATTTAGTTTCAAGTTGTATCTCCTCAATCTGTTTAAGAATTTCCTCAAATCTTCCATGTGATCTGCAGCTTTCTTGGATTTGATGATGACGTCATCCACATACACCTCAATTTCTTTACATATCATGTCATGAAAGATAATGGTCATGTCTCTCATGTAGGTAGCACCGGCATTCTTCAAACCGAACGACATCATTCTGCAACAGTACATCCCCCATGGCGTGATGAATGCCATTTTCTCTGCATCCTTTTCGTCCATCCATATCTGATGGTACCCAGCAAAACAATTGACGAACGAATGCAACAAATGTTTGGCGCAGTTTTTAATCAGTATATGTATATTTGGCAAAGGGAAATCGTCCTTGGGACTGGCCCGGTGAGATACCGATAGTCGACATAGACTCTAACTTTCCTATCCTCCTTTGGTACCTGTACTATGTTGGCTAACTATGTCGGATATACTACCACTCTAAGAACCCTGGCTTTGACTTGCTTGGTAATCTCTTCTTTTATTTTCAAACTCATGTCTGGCTTGAATTTTCTAAGCTTCTGCTTTACCGGTGGGCATGCCGGATCTGTCGGCAACTTGTGAGCCACAATGGATGTGCTGAGACCAGTCATGTCGTCGTAGGACCATGCGAAGATGTCTTCATACTCTTTTAAGAACTTTGCGTACGCTTTTTTCTGGGGTGACAAATGTACGCCGATTTGTGTTTCCTTGATATTTTCTGAGTCTCCCAAATTAAACACCTCGGTTTCGTCAAATTGGACTTAGGTTTGTTCTCAAAATTCTCGACCTCTCTGATAACTTCTTTTGGTATTTCATCCTCTTCTGAATCTATGTCCGTTTGTCGCATTGCCTTGTTGCAAGTTACAGCCGTTGGTTCATCATCAAGATACGTAATAGTAATGTTGTGTAAAATAAAGTAAATGGTATAGAAAAATAGTGAGAGCGCGATATAATGATAAACTTGGAAAATGCTTTTGATTAAATTAGCAACTATTTGAAACACCGGAGCTCTTTTTCAAAAGTAAAGATAATGAGGAAAAGTAAAATCATCTAAAAGTAAAATGCGATGCATATGCGTAGTTTAGCCTTGCTACCCCGAAGCTTTCCTAGCACTAGTGGTCCTGACCTACCAATTGGTGAGGCGTTCCCCTCGGTTCACAGCTTGAATCGAAGGGCTTTCCTCCCCTTCCTCCTCGAAGATAACACAGCAATCCATGTCATCCTCTAGAAACAGGTTCTTCAATGTTGCCAGTGTCTCATCTTCCTCTGATCCATATATGACATCAGCTGGCTAAAGGTCTACTCCAACTGAGGTAAAGGGTGCTCCAGTGGGTAGTAGAGACCGCGCCATGGTGGTGACCAATGATTGAACTCCTCCCAAGTATACTTATAACCCAAGCCAAAAGTGGTACCATGCTTCTTTAACTTGATAGGCTTGGTGATGCCTTGGAGGTTTTTGCCAAGTCCTTTCCCGGGCTCATACCCGCTCCAATTCAGAATGCTCTCGATCTTGTTATCCCACCATTTGTCTTTGTCTATGGAATTTACCCGCTCGATGCGATGGTATATTTCCCCGCCGATTCTCCTTCTACCTATGATCATCGGGATGGTTTGGCGACTATATATAGGGTTACTATCGTCGCCATGAATGATCACTTCCTGATGGTTCCATTCAAATTTTACAGCTTGATGCGAAGTTGAGGCTACAACCCAAACGGCGTGGATCCAGGGTCTTCCCAGCAACAAATTGTAGGATACTGGCACGTCAATGACTTGGAACTCAATATCGAACCAGGTGGGTCCCATCTGTAGGCATAGGCTAATTTCTTTAGTGGTGGACCTCTGAGATCCATCAAAAGCTTTGACACTGATAGCTCCATCTTTGATCTCGTGCAATCCTTTACCCAATGTCCTGAGAGTTAACAATGGAAAAATGTTGAGGCTGGATACCCCATCGACTAAGATCCTGGTGATAAAGTGATCCTTGCATTGCATAGTGATGTGCAATGCTTTGTTGTGGCCAAGCCCTTCTGGTGGTAATTCGTCCTCGTAGAAGGTGATCTTGTGCCTTTCCAGTACCTTCCATACCATATTGGCCATTTCGCCTCCTATTATGTTGATGGGCACACAGGCTTCACTCAGTATCTTCATTAAGGAATTTTTATATGCTTCAAATCTTTGTAGAAGGGCCAGAATAGAAATCTGCGCTGGAGTTTTGTTCAATTGCTCGACGAGTGAGTACTCTTTGGCATGTACCATCCTCCAAAGGTCATCGGGTCCAGTTTTAATAGCCCGCCCGAAGGCTTGCTTGCGGGACTCAGCCATATGTTTCGGGGTGTATACCCTACCTATCCTAGTCATGCCCTATGTGGCAATTTCTTCCCTAGTATATGTCTTTCCCTTCCTTCTAGCCTCTTCGGTGTAATCCCAAGGTATAGCATTTCTCTTGAACGGGGTCACGTTTGTCATGGATACTGGAATTGGCACCCTGCGAGTAATACAGTGACTTCAAATGGTGTAGGCACCTTTTGGAACCCCAAACTCAACCTCACTTGGTTTTGGCGCCTTTGCATAAGGTGCTTCAAGCTCGAGCGGCACAGACACATTTACCACATCGCCCTCAAAGGTCTGAATCAGAACAACAATGGGATTTAGGGTAACTGCTGGTTTCTTAGGATCGTCTCCTTCAACTATCAAACCGATTGACCCTCGGGGTCCCAATCGTCTTCAATCTCGATCATATGGATGCCTCCACACTTGTGGTCAGGCAGAGGGTTGTTGTGGACATTAGGAGCGGGCTTCTTTGCTATTATGATCTTGTTGTCAATCAGATTCTGAATCTCGTCTTTCAACGAGCGACACTCATCGATGGTATGGCCTTTCATCCCAGAATAATATGCGTAAGTCTTGTTTGGGTTGATCCTTAGGGATGGATTTTCTGGAGTTATGGCCGGGATAGGAGTAACGTAATTGGCTGCTTTGAGTTTTTCATATAATTGGTCAATTGGTTCGGCTATGGCACTATATTGTCTGGGAGGCTTACAGTCGAAATTTGGTCTAGGTCGGGGAATGTTTTGGCGGATAGGTGGTGAAGGGTAATGAGAAGGCTTGGAATTGTATGCTTGGTATACAGGTGCGGGTTGGGAATATCTTGGTAAAGTAGGTTGATATGTGGGCAGTGGAGGTAATTGGTAGGCAAGTGGCGGAATTTGATAAGTGGGTGATGGTGCTTGGTAGTTTAGGGTAGGTTGATATGTGAGTGGAGCTGAGGGATAGGTTTGGTACTTCATAGGGGAATTGTTCCTTTGCGCAGCCATTACGGCATCTACATCCTTTTTCTTTAATGAGCCACCAGACTGTAAAGCATTGTTGGTAGCGCAATGCCTCGAGGTTAGTAACCATACCGTTTTTGATGCCTTCTTCAATCCTTTCTCTCAACTTGATGATGTCGGAGAACTTTTGACCCTCTTTTCGCATCTGCCTCTCGTAGTACTGCGGATCCTGAGACGGACAAAGAACCTGTTCATTTGTTCTTCCTCCAAGTCCGGCCTGACCTTAGCAGCTTCTAACCTCCAATGAGTAGCATACTCGCGAAAGGTCTCTGTGGGCTTCTTCTTGAGATTCTAGATATAGAACACATCTGGCGTTCTAAGTGTTGAAACTAATTTGGTCCATAAAGTCAGACGCCATGTTCACCCAACTAGTCATTTCTTTGCATCCTAGCTAATATACCATGATAAAGCATCGCCCTTCAAACTCCTCATGAACAACTTCATGCGGATTTTCTTGTCCCTTCTGACACCTACCAACTTATCACAATACATTCTCAAGTGGACCCTGGGATCACCTGTACCGTCGAACATCTCTAACTTGGGAGGTTTGTACCCCTCCAGGAGCTCAACATCTGGCAGGACACGGAGATCTTCATAATTCAACCCTTCAACACCTTAGTTACCTTCAAAACCTTGGACCCAGCTAGTTAATTTCTTGATCTTAGCGGCTAGATTCTAAATGAGGGAGCCCTTGTCATCTGATTCAAATGCACTTGCGATTGGCTGCCTTTAGTGCGGTATAGTGTCCATAAAGATAGGGGTGTTATGGTATTTCGTGGAGTTTTGTGGTTCTGGAATAAGCAGTGGAGGGTTATTGCATGTGTTGCAGGCTTGGGCATGAGTTGGTTGCATTGGAGGTTGTGGGGGTGTTTTGTGGAGGTGCAGGATTCTGGGTGTTAACATCAGGAGCGGCAAGAGTGATTGATTGGCTTGCCAGGTTTCTAACTTGGTCCAATTCCTCTCGAAATCTTAGCAAAGTTTTCTCCAGATGAGCAGCAGTCTCCTTGGTAATTGCAGCATTTTGAGCACTTGTATCTCCCATTTTGCCTTTGTTCCTGTTTCTGGTAGGACTTGGAGAAGGAGGAGGTGGAGGACCCTTGGATCTTGTGGATTATGTTGATGGTGCCAAAATGCACGAGCTAACCTTTGGGGAGGGGAATAAAAATAAAAGAAAAACAAAAGGTAAAAAGTTAGTGTGGATTTTGATAAATAATATTGCGATATATAAACACATTGTGCAAGAATATAAATCGCTTCCTAATTTGGGTGTCTCATTGTGCCCAAGGTAGGCCCAGCGACAAATTAACTTTGGAGAACTAATAATGCTAAATGCCTCAGTTTATTGATAAAAACAAGATGTGTCTTAAAACAACTTCAATGTTAAAAGATGTCACTAATGGCCAGTAGCCTTATTACATTAAGAAAGCGTGAAATAAAATCCTAACTACTTGGTCCCAGAAGGACCTTCCCGAGATTTGGTACTCTTGCCTCCCTCGTACAGCTGCATTAACTCGCGCATTCCTAACAACATATAAGCTTGAGCCAGATGTCCGCATGTACTTCCCTCAGCATTCTGACAATCTTCAATTCTTTTCAAGAACTTCCCTTCCGACTCTACTATACCTCGCTCCAGATATCCCAAACGGTTGTTGGTGTTGACAGCCATATCCATCCACTCGGTGATCAGCTTTTCGTGGGCTTCCTATATTTCCCGATGTTCATTCTCACATTCTTGTATCCTCTTGCGCACTTGATTGTACTTGACTTGTGCTGCAGTTTTCTCATCAATAATCCTATGACCATGGACGAATCCTGGACGACCCAAACCAATGTGATCATCTTCCAACCAACTATGTAGTGCGGTACACACCCGGCATGATACCTATCTGGTTCAATAGAATCCTTCCCTAAGATGAGCTTGCAGTGTCACATATGGTGAGAGTAAGGCTGTATCCGGTTCCGGTTCTGGGTCCATTTGGGTCTGCGGTTTCGGTTCTGGCGGTTCTGGTGGTTCCGGTTCTGGCGGTTCTGAAATTTTTTTTTAAATCAATATCTTGTATAGTAGTCATTAGTATATTGTAGAATATACTTTATATGATGTACTATGTTATTAGTATAGTATATATTGTGTTTGGTAATTAGTATATATTGTGTATAAGTAGTGTATATTTTGTGTATAAGTAGTGTATATTTTGTATATAAGTAGTATATATTGTATTTAATTAGTATAAATTGTATATAAGTAGTGTGTATTGTGTTGTAATTAGTAATTAGTATAAATTGTATATAAGTAGTATATATTGATAAAAGAATGTTGTCATTAGTATATTGCGTTGTATGTTATATATTGTATGTTATATAAATATTCAAGGATTGACATAGAAGTAAAGACAAAGAAATATTGAGATAAAAGATATTCAAGGATATGATAAAGAGCATCTTTATTGACCAAAATGGCATATCTTTCTTAGTCTTCCTTCCCCCAATGGAATGAGCACAACATGGTACTAATACCACCATTAAAAGGAAAAAAACTAAAATAAGACATACCAATGTACAAGTTACATCATAATTTATGCATTATTTCCAACAAATCTCATAAAACCTTCAAGGTTTGGAGGTGGTTGTGTTGGCGGTGGTGGAAATGAAGCTTGTTCATCACCACTTCCGAGTGAAGTTGCTTCCTGAGCAAGTTCTGCTATCATTTCTTCATACGCCTCATCTATTTCTGGTTGTGATTCTGCTAGGCCAAAATTCCTTCTTTCTGCGCGGATCCAATCTCGAAAAAGCACTGATTTTTCCAAGCTGTCCCGCATCGACGCTTTGTGATTACCTATTTGTAGTCATGCTTGACTAAAAGCGCTCTCCAATGCAACAGTTGACGCGTGAATCGACAGAACATCCCGAGCCATCCTTGCAAGAACGGGAAAATGCTTTTCCCTTGTCTTCCACCATTCCAAAAGGTCGAAAGAGCCGTTTGGATTCTCCATCTCTAGTCCCCGTGACAAATAAACTTGAAGCTCATTTATATGGGAAATTTCATCTAAATTATCACCTTGAGTACCCCTGAATTCCGTCCACGATTTAAGAGTTGTTAAGCTAGCAACTCTTTTAGACGATTGTGATGTAGACGAAGTAAGGGTTGGAATATTAGGCCTAGCATGCTCTAACGCCTGTTTATAAGCACTATAAACAGTTTGAGCATTAACTTTAATTGATGCTTTCGCATCAGCTAGTGTAGCAATTTCTACTTCTGAAAGATCTAAAGATTGATAAAGAGTAGAATACCAAAAGTGAGGACCTCCAAATTTCGGCCTTAACTGTTGCGCGAGGCCAACCTTTATACGTAGGATTAAATACTCTTCTAATATAATGAATCCATGCAGGATTAGAAGCAAAAGAATAAGGCAAACACATAACAGTAATCATTTTCGCTAATTCTTCACGATCCTTATTTGGATCGTAATATAATATACCTCCGGTGACTGTGTTTATTCCTGGTTGAACTAGATTTGAACCAGTACTTGGGTTAACTGTAGAATCAGCACTTGTCCTCCCCTCTTGTTGCGCTTTCAATTGCAAATATCTAGCCTTATCGCTAGGGTGTAATTTTATATGATTAACTAAACTACCGGTGCCGCTACGATCTCCAGTATACCTATGAACAAGTAATTTCCCACAAGATTTACACTTAGCCTTATCTTGTTCTCTTAGTTGAATAAATAATTGCCAAACTAATGATGTTTCTGTACATTTAGAAGGTTGTCTACTAAAGTGGGAGTTTGTACGGGTGGGTGTGCCGGTTCATTACCTAAGTTATGAGCAGGACTAGTAGGTGTATCATCTAAATCTACTGGAGCTTGGGTTTCATCATCATCATCATTTCCCTCTAATATAGGTGCATTAGGATAAAGAGCATTCATAATATCATCGTCTATTCTATCACCTACTGCTACATCATGTAGAAAATCAATATCGCTAAATTGAAAATAAGGGTGATCACTATCAAGGATTCCGAAGGGTTCATTAGGATTTCTAGATTGGCTACTACTTTGAACTTGCTTATCATTTCTAGGTCGGGGAGCCGGGGAAGGGCTAGTATTTTAGCCACTACTTTCACCGGTTTTAGCTTTATCTTTACCGAACATTTTTTCCAAATAAAATGCCATAATAATTATAATTAAGCAAACTAACAACACAAAAAAATACTATTAGCACGTAAGAGTTGAAACGAGTTTACCGGATTGACGAACAACTTCTTGAAAATTGAAAATCGTTGAACTTGAACACGTGAAAACTTCAATTCAACAACTTCACAATTTTTCACGAATTTGCAACAATAAATTAACCACTTGCACTAGAAAGATTGAAACAGAGCTTGAGAGAGAATGAGAGATATTGATGAATTTGTGAATAAAAATGAAAGAATGAGGGGGTATATATAGTTGAGAAATGGGAAATAGTGTAATTATATAAAGTTTGGGGGCCAAATGGTTATTTTTTAAACTTCCAAACGGCTACTTTTTGCAAGGAGCCGTTTGGAAATAATTTTTAAAAAAAATAAATTTGAAAAATGCCCGTTAGGGAACCGGCAAAACCGTTTGGAACCGCCAGAACCGGTCCAGAACCGTGAGCGTGTTCCGATTCTGGCGGTTCCAACGGGTAGAACCGCCCCGCCACGGTTCTTGGGAACCGCTAGATCGGAACCGCCGGAACCGGGCCGTCAGAACCGGCGGAACCGGCAGGGCCGCGGTTCCGATCCGGTTCCGGTTCGGAACCGCGAAAAATACAGCCTTAGGTGAGCGCACCTATGTGGATTATCATCATCTTGAAAGTCAGCCTTGAAATGACTCATTTTCTCTATCCTGAGTATGATTTGTTTTCTTCCAGCTTGCTTCATGGCCCGGAGATGGACATAAGGATGAGTTCCCCTAGGATCAATGAGTATGAGGAATGGTGCGTCTCGAGAACAGACAATGAACTCCCCTGTTGGGAGCCACTCAAACATCCACTGAACTTGATCGTCTTTTAGATTCTCAAACAACTCTACCCACCCACTGGCGTCCTCTGGCTGATCGAACATGTTGGGCATGAAGTTCATTCGCTTTGGGTGATGAAAATCAATATGGTCATCCCAATCCATGCGTATGATTTCCTGTCTGTAGTCACCCTTCTGAAGGTGTTCTATGAGCCAAAGTTGAAGTAGGAGATTGCAACCCTCGAAGTGCGGAGCCCCTTGCTTACACTTTCCCAAGGCTCGATAGATTTCTGTGATGATCATGGGCACTATTCTGAAAGACTGCCCGTCGATACCCTCCATTAAGGTCTTGGTCACCATGGCTAGTCTGGTGTGGATCCTAGCCTTCTTCAATGGAAAACTTATCATGCCCAAGAAGCAAAACATGAACACAAAGATCCTTCTGTATATATGTCCTAAAGAAGTGAGGGCGAACTCGTCCATGTAGGTGAGATAGGACTTGCTGTGGCCATATTTATCGTATAAGAAGTCAAATGGTATGTAGGAGTCCTTGAAGAAAGAGAGGTCAGGATTTTTGTTGAGTCCCATCATCTTAAGAAAGCCTCTACCTTTGCGGTTTTCCGGCATAAGCAATCCTGGAGTCCCCCAAGAGATACCAGCTAGGCCTCCTATTTCTTCTAGCAAATGGGTCATTTTAATGTCTCCAAAGCAGAACACCGATCGATCACTATCCCAAAACAAAGTGGCGGCATCAATGATCTTATTGTTAGGCTGGATTTCCAGGAGTGAGGGAAAATTCCTAAGTACTTGCGGATGAGGGTTTGATCGCAACCATGAAGATCTTCCCACCATATTAGCAACCTTGGGTGGATGTTGGATACCATACCGACTATGGGGGCCTCGTGCCTTATTTTCTGCATAATAAAGTGTTAGGCCCTTAACCCCACCAAATTCGACTAATTAAATCAATAATTAGCAAAAGGCATTTAGTTCTCCAAATAAATGCACATAACGTGGAGGCATCCGTTTGCGTTTAGAGGAAACCAGGTAGACTTTGGTTTAGGCTATCTTATGGAATCATTATGTGGACATCATAATTGACTCGGCTAAGGTTGAGCATGATGCATGAACAGTTTCAAGTGAATAAGGTTTCTTCTTTTGAAGGGCTAGACTAGGTACCCTTGAGCGGACAACTCAAGAGGGAAAGGAGCGGAACCATCGACTACACCATTGATCGACTGGTTTTATCGCAAATATGCCTTTGCCACATTTAGGGGGTTATAATATTGGAAGGGCACACCCACTCATTATACGCGTTGCTATATGATTTATTTTGGCATGAATGGAATATGATATTTAGAAATGCAATTACAATAATGAAGCAAGTTTCATGTATTTTCACGTTCACAATAATAAAGATTACAATAAATGCTCGAAAATTACAGCAGAATCGAAATAATAAGGCAGTAAAAGCGGAAATTAAAAGGAAAGAAAAACATGAAGAGCCAAGTTAGTCTCGTAGTAGAGTAAATAAAGACAGTAAGTAACTGCAATTAAAGAAATAATAAAGTCACAAGTAGCATGTATTGGTAAAATCCAAAAGAAAATCCCCAGCAGAGTCTCCATACTGTCGACGCCCCCTTTTTCTAAGGAGAAATCGGGTTTATGACATTATGGGCGAAACAACTCTTTTATCCCCTTTCGGGGAATTTGGGTTATGTAATTGGAAAGTCGCCACCTAATGATTATAGTGCATTAGGGCACTTTTAAAGAAGAGAATATTTTGAAAGATAAACCAGAGTTTGGGTAAGGACTTGAGATTATCTCGAGGGAAAGGTGTTAGGCACCCCTCAAGATCCACTAGTGTGGTTCCCAGCCGTGCTTAAATGTGACTTTAAGAAGAGTGGGAATAAATATACAGAGTTTGCACATAAAAGTAGAAACAAGTTGGAAATTTGGGGAGAAGGAAATATAAGTGATTTTGGAAAGAAGAAAGCTTATTTTTGAAAGAAAACGTTAATTTAAGACAACCATATCATAAATAAAGGAGAAAAAAGGGGTCCTAGTTTTAAATATTATATGGATCACTTTGGTGCAATATCCAACAATTATTCTCACACGAGATCTTAACGCACAGTCATCATATCCATATCCTACCCTTTCCACCCTGTTAAGGTATTAAACATGATTAGTCTCTTTTACTTATTGCATGCTAATACCTACCCGACCTATCATTCCCGGTATATTTGGACTTCTAATCCTAAAGGGGAGAAAGGGATGGAGGAAAATATGGATTTAAAAGGATAAAATACTAAGGCGTCAATCAAAACAAATAGCAAATAAGTGGGGTACAAAGCAAACACTCAAAGGCGCATACAAACCCCGTAAATCACATAGCGACTAGTTTAGCATGACTTGAACGTACTTATTTGGTCTTTAAAATTAAGAAATAAAGAGGCGGACGAATCGGTTTAACTCATAAAGTTGGATAAAAAGTTTGAATCAAGCCCCTCAGATTTAATTGTTAATTAATGAGGTCTTAATGCAGAAGAGTTTAAAAGAAAGTAAAGACTGCAGTAAGTTTGTAAATGGATTTGAAATCAGCAGATGATAAATGCCGAAGAGTTATGAAAGAGTTTCGGAGGCAGGGATATCTTAAGAAAAGAGTAAGTTACAGGACTATTTTAAAAGACAATTTCAGGGACTGAGTAAAATGATTAGGCATGATGTTTAAAAGAACTGTTAGGAAAAGATGCAAATTTAAAGAGTTTAAAAGCATATTGGTTTACAAGACTTTTGTTGAAAACATTACATTAAGACATTAAGGGCCAGTTAACGGACTGTTATTGCTTAAAATCAATCAGACAAGTTGAGACTGAGTTCTATAGGCATGATATCTATATTGGATTTTAAAGCTTATTAAAGAGTTGGTAAGTAGATGAACGTAGGCTTACCCTATAGTTTGCCTAGTGCATATGCATTTCCTATAAACATGGTTTCTATATGCAATGGATTAAGTGAATGTTAAAGTCCTATAAGTAGGATCTCTAATGATTTGCAACATGATTATACGCTAAACCCTATAGGCATGGTATCTAGATGTCTTGGAAGTATTAAACCTATAGGTATGGTAACTAGATGGTTTTAAGCATTAGAATATCCTATAGGTATGATTTCTAGATAATTCAAAGCATAAAAGACCTATAGGCAGGATTTCTACCCTTTGACTTATGGAGAAAAAATAAACCCCTCCCAACCTTTGCTAATATTTTCCTCGAGTTTCTTTTACATAGTTATTACAGAAATAAAAAGAAAAAGACTGAAATAAATACATCAAAACTAAAGTCAGACCCGAGGAAGCTCAATGGAACCTCTAATATCCAACACGTGTTTTACCAAATCCGGACTCCAGTTCTAAGGCCTTCTCCTTACTCTAAATGTTTTCAAAGTTCCAAGGATCCCCAAGAGCTCCAGGCAATGCTTAACACTCTGAATAATTATAATAGCAACAGAGTAGTGCAGTATGGAAATGTCAGCCCTCAGGCATCCAAGTTCAGAGGGAGCTCCAGGGTCCCAAAGCATGGCTTACCAAAAGGAGGGGGAGACAGAACTTAAAGAACTAGGAGTAAGTGTAAAGTGAGGGGAATTGAGGGAACCAGAGAAAAAGGTGGTCATGCCCAGCCATGGGTATAGACTGGCACACCCTTCACCTTTTACTTGGTTTAAATAGATAAAGAGAAGACTTTAGAAGTCAGACACGGGCCTGGATGGTGATTAGGAAACCACCAAACTCTAGTCAAGGCTCACCATACAAAAGGGGAAGAAGGGAATGGGACTGATTTGAGTAACGTTCAAGAGAACCTGGTCCCATGTCATGGATATAAATAGATGCTACCCTAACCTAGAACAGTACTCACACATGAAGGGGTCAAAGGGAAAGTTTTCACATGGTAAGCGTACATGGAAACGTCAAGGAAGGACAAGAAAGCATAACAGAACTAAAGGTTCAGGAACATGGGGAAGGGACATAAGAGATTTAAGTATAACTACATAATGCAAGAAAGCGTAACATAAACATATAGTGAAAGATATGTGAAAGGGAAA
This sequence comes from Nicotiana benthamiana, assembly GCA_034376525.1. NCBI lineage: Eukaryota > Viridiplantae > Streptophyta > Magnoliopsida > Solanales > Solanaceae > Nicotiana > Nicotiana benthamiana. The sequence continues at coordinate 2,765,961 of CM067336.1, forward strand.
ATAAACACATAGTTTTGGAGAATGTTGTTTAAATTATAGAGACATACCAGTTTGCAATTTTCAGACAACAGAACAAACAAAGCAAGAAAAACAGCCAGAGAGTTCACTCAAGCTTCAACAAACACTTGAGAAAAGCAAACAGGGTTCTATAGTCTAGCCTTGGCTTTCAGCCGGTTAGACACAAACAGTAATGCTAGTAGTAGTAAAGAGAAGAGAGCTTTGAGTGTGTCTATGTTTTTGAACTCAATTGTTCGTGTGTTTGAAGAAAAGGAATAGGGTATTTATACTTTAAAAATAGGCAAGTAAGCAACGAAAAAAAATAATTCAGTATCAATTAGAATCAATCAGGAGAGGGGAATTCCATTAATTAAGGAGTTCGAACTTGAATGGTATGGGAAGAATTTTATTTAAGGAAATAAAATCAAGTAACATATCATGCAATAAAGGGTAAAGACATAAGAGAAGTTCTTTAAATACGCGGTTTAGGTAAATAAGGTAAGAAGTAAATTAACTAGTACGTAGCAAATCATGGAATCAAAGATTCAGAATCAATAATGAACCAAGTCAGAAAACATGATCAATTTAGACGAGGAAAGAATCAATCAAGCTCACATAATGGTAGTCTGAAATCAATTCCCATAATTATGGGTTATTTTGAGAGGGAGAGGTATGATTATAAAGAGTGCATAAACTTAAGCACACAAAGGCTAGAATTAAACAAAGCAAAGTGGTCATGCAATCAAGAGCAGAAGAACATAGCTAAAAGAGAGTGTCAGATAGAATGAGAGAAATCAAATAGAAGGTCATGCAAAACTTAGCAAGAACCATAGAACACATAAAACATGAGACGAACGTTAGAAATTAGGGTTTTTGTAGTCAAACCAGTTCAAACACGGTAAGCAAATCTATCATACACAAGGGGTCTAGAAACCCCCAAATTTTAGGGTTTCCGCCATAGGTCAAATGTAAAGATGAAAGCATACAAAATCAGTTTAAAGTAAACTCAGAAAGATCCCAAGGAACACAAACATTATATGGAAACATAATTAAAGAAAATACAGTAAAAAGATCGCTAGGAAACCCCTAAGAGGAAATACAGTAAAGAAAAATACATAGACACCATAGTGGGAACACTTAAGAGTTACAGCAAAGAAAAATAACGTAAGAAATCACAGTAGAACAAGTAAAAATCAAGGAAACCCTAGGTTTAGGAAGACGAACAATTTTGAAAGCAGAAACTTAAAATGATGTAAGAAATACATTGAAAACCTCAGAAATAGCACGGATCAAAAGTAGATCTAGAGAGAAACAAGAAAACCTTGAAATGTCATAGGGTTTCACAGAAACCCTAAAAATGAGAAAGGCTTGGAAAAGGGGCTGGTCCAGAGATGGACTCATAAGGCTAAGACACGCCGTATATAAGCCGGAGATGGCCGTAGAACTTGAATCAACAAAGGTCCTAGTTCGATTCTTCCTGGACAAGGTCATGGAACTTCAGTAATCAAGTGCGAGGAGACTTAGGAGACTGGTGGGTGGTGAAACCACCATGGATTTAGGTCAGAAAGTGGCCGGAGAAGGTGAAGGGAGCTCATCGGATAGGAGAGGAGGTGGAAGGTTCCAGAGAGAGTGGGAGATAGAGAGATAAAGATGAGTGAGTGCATGAGAGGGTAGTGTGTTGGGGAGGGGGTCGTTAGGTTTAATTTAGAAAGGGTAAATGAGGATCATTGATCTAAATGATCAACGGTCGAGATTGAAGGGGTAAATGGGTTGGGGATTTTTTGGGTCTGGGCTTAGGTCCAGCGGGTTCTAATTGGGTTGGAAATTGGGGGGGGGGGGGGTTAGAATTAAGCAGTAATTGAAATCAAAAAGAGGCTAAAATTAAAAGAGCCATTTTCCCTTTTGAATTTCTAAAAATAGTAAAAGATGTTTAAAATCAAATTAAAATACCGGGTTGATAAGAAATATGTAGGTAGTAATTTAAAAATATTAGGATTGGTTTTTTAATTAAATTTGTTATTAAATCTAGAAGTGGGCTAAAATTGTAATTTCATGCAATTTAATTTTAAAAATACCAGATGCACTTGTAAAATCATACAAAAATCATGTTAACCATATTTTGATATAAATATGAGGATACAATAAATTATTCACCAAAAGGATAACTTTAGAAATAGTTATTTGATTTTATGGTATAAAAATAGGCAATAAATTGGTTTAAAAATCAATAAAAATACCAAAACCATTTGGTGTGCTTATATATGCACATATATGCTATTTTGGAAGTATTGTGGGCATAAAAATACATAGGGAAAAATTGGGCATCAACAATAATTAACTAAAAGGGAGTGTTTAATAGCATGCATCCACATCAATGCATCTATACACATTACTTGAATAAAACTAGGGTGGAAAACTCACATAAACACTAAATCCAACAAACTTGTGTGCAACTGAAACCAGGCTTGTTACTGCGTGGAGCTTGATTCTCTTGGATTTATATATTACTCTTAAGCCATTTGAAAGAAAGGGAAACATCACAACAACTAAACATGATGAACTAAACTACACAAGCAAGATAACCGGATACATGATCCCAAAGGAAAGCAAGAAACGCAAAATCTTAAAACAAATTACATGCCCTTTAATAACAACTCATTTAAATCAAAACGGATGTTGAAACTCTCCAGATTCATGAATAATGGAACAACAACAACAACTCAAACGTTTTCATAGGAAATACCAATCTACAACATGAATATCAGTGGCTACGGAAGTGCAGAAATAGCATCAAACAAAGATTGTTTTTTATAAATTCAGCTTGATCAAATAAAACCCAACGTTCATCCATTCTCACACATTAAAAGATGTGATAAATACCTGAAAATGGAAGGAAATAAGAGGTGAGGGATCTGTGGTAATAGTATAGCAGAGAGCACCCCAGAACTGATCAATGGAATAGTAGGATCTAATTTAGGAAGACCGGAGAAACAAGTATAAAACAACCAGTACACTACTTCTTCAACCAAAATGAAGCTTAGCTAGTGCACAAAACAGTTCAATCGAATGTAACTCGGCTAGTTTTAGCAAAACTTAGAATAGATAAATTTAATCCATCCCAAAACTAAGTGATTCAGAAATGGTTCCAGCAAAGTGAATGCTAAGAAAATCTAAGAAAAATTTCAATGGAACAGTACTTCTCCAATTTTCAGTCGTCTTTGATTTTTCTGATTTTTTTGATCTCTTCCCCTCTCCCCCTTGCAAGGCAAGAATAATATGCCTTTATTGGCAAGCAAATAGGGAAGACTTCCGGTTTTTAATTTTTCCCTCTTCCCCCTCTTCAATTCTCATTTTAGCTTAAAATCCCTTAATTATTAACTTGTTGGTCAATCTAACCCACTACAAGTCTGAAAATTCAATTAAAACACCCCACCTAAACTTCCTAGAAGTTTCTAAATCCGTTACCAAAATATTCCCAACCCCAAACTTCCCAAACTACCCCCACAGCCCCTGAAATTACCCTCAACCTTTTACCCGGGTCAGGCATATGGGTCAAGCAGACCCCATGTAATGGCTCTAAAATCCAAGTTAAATTCCTACCTGGGCTAATCCCTTTCCATTTGGACCCAATTCAATTCAAGAATTCTAACAAGAAGGTTTACCGGTAGAAAAATAGAGGAACATCGGAATCAAATAAAATATTGGGCCAAATGTCCTCTCTAACTCAAAACTAAAGGGAAACAATCAATCAAAAACAAATACCAAACCCAAGACTATGAGCAATCTAAGAAAAACAGTAATTAATCAATTAAACTGAAACAAAAAAAACACATGCAAATGACGATTGTGAGAAGATAAGAGAAAAGAGTAAAGAAAACGTAGAAGAGGGTAATAATAAAAGAACGAAAAAGGGGAATCCGGGATTACCTATCAAAAAATGGGAGGGAAAATATCTCGAACCAAAACTTCAATAAACCCTTAACTTTTCTGTCGAGACGGACCTTAATCGTGTGCTCTCGACTGAGAACACACGACTAAAGTCGATTTTGTCCTCAAATTCTTAAACCTTCGATGACTTAGGCTTTCTGCAATTCATATTCTTAACATTCGAACAACTTGGAAGTAGACGGAGTGGGGTTCAGAATGAAGGAGGCTTGGGGATTATTTGGTGTTAATTTTGGTGAAAGTTTGGGGGGGGGGGATACCGGCAATAATAGGGTCCAGATTGATTGTCATTTGATTTGGAGGGGATGGACCGGGTCAGGGGCTACACTTGGGCGGGTATAGGAATGAGTCGACTTGTGCCTGGACTGAAAATTTTGAGATGAGTCTAATTGATATTGCCCTTCTTTTATTAATACAACCATTTTCTTTTTCTTTTTTTTTCTTTTTCTTTTTCATTTTCAAATTTTGTTAAATACAAAATAGAAATCCGATTTTAACTCTAACACAAAATTAATAACTAATTGTCTTCTCCAAAATTAACTAAGTTCTAAATTAAAAGAAAACTATAAAATTCAAAAATTAAAGAGTCAAATATGCAAAATGACTTATCTTTTCTAGTTTCTTTCATATTTTGCCACAATTGATTAACTAATTAATCTAAAAATATAAAATAGGAACCTAAATGAAAATGCACATACATTTTTGTATTTTTCGCTAATTAAGATACACAGAACAAACTGCAAACAATTAATAGAAAATGCCACGAAAACTGCAAAACTGCAAACACTAAAAAGGAATTATTTTATTTTGAATTTATTGGAGTAATTCATATAGGGAAAAAAACACGTGCTCACAAAAGTTTCACAATAAAAAATATATCTGGTCTGCTTGTTGTGAGATACAGGAGTGACCCCATGATATCTCTATACAAGGTCTTGTTCATAGAGTAACTGGGTTAATCCATATCCAGGCGAGTGACTGTCGCAATGGGAGTATCAATTTGTTTTTATCCTTGATGGGTTTACAACACCTTAGTACTATATTTTGATGATCTATCAAACTTACTGTCAAAGAACTAGATAAAGGACCTGACACACTTGGTAGACAACTTAAATCAATTGACTCTAGCAAATGTGAGTTGGTATGACTACAAAAGTTAAAGAATCAACACAGGGACCTGATCCTCTTGTGTTTCTCTTACAGTAGTACGAAGTCAACTGTCTACAGCTGAAAAGTGACTGCCTGCACTATACATGTAAACAATACAGCACAATACTACAATCACTCCCCTTTGACCAACCAAGTGATTACATCATTCAAGTGATGTCATCCAAGTTGTATCAACAATAGCATTACAACAAAAATCACTTGAACACTTGATAATTCATTCAAGAACTCCAAAAATTCTTTAATTGGGCATTCAATTCTAAAGTGCAATAAAGAACAAAGTACAACACTACTACGGACCAGTTCTTACACAAAGTATCTTGTATATCTTTAGTTAAGTTGTAACTTTGTATTTGCTCTCAATTATAATTCCTACTTTGCTTATCTAGAATATTTAATTAGGAAACCCTTCTAAAACCATAAACCTTCAGTGTTTGTATCGTGACTAGAGTTAGTCATAAGTTGAAAGTCTTTGTAATAGAGGTATTGCAAAGTGGCTTGTAATAGGTGTATTATAAGTTACTGAGGGATTAAGAGTTTAATTCCTAGATTGCATAGGTTGTAATATAAAGTTTCTCATAATGAATTTGAAATCCCACCTGTGTAGGTCATGGTTTTTTATCCCCTTGAGCATGGATTTTTCCACGTAAAAGTTCCATGTTTCATTTACTTACTGTTTCATTTACTTACTATTTCATTAGCACTACCAGTGGAAACCTATCGAGGAACTAGTCTCTATATAGTTTGGTGGAGTCATATATTTTATCAATCCTTCCATGTCAAATCTCTTCAGTAGCTCCTTGATGTACTTCTACTAACTTATAATTGTCTCCTTAGGAGTTTGCTACACTTGTAAATCCAAGAAGAAAATCAATTCCCCCATCATGCTCATTTCAAACTCACTCCCCGTGAGTTATACAAATTCCTCCACAGAGAATCGTTTGTTGCTCCGAAAATTATATCATCAACATAGACATGTACAATGAGTCGGTTCCTCCTCGTTTCTTTAGAAAAAGGGTGTTGTCAGTTTTCCTCTTGTAAAACTATTTTATAGAAGAAATTTTGACAACATTTCATACAAAGCGCAATGAGCCTACTTTAGCCCATACAAAGCCTTGTCAGGTTTAAAGATATGCTCGGGATGCTTATGATTCTCAAATATAGGTGGTTTCTTGACGAAGACTTATTTCTTTATAAAACCATTAAGAAATGCACTTTTGACATCCATTTGGAACAATTTGAATTCTACATGAGACGCAAAGTCAGTGAGGATTCTGATTGCCTCCATTCGAGCAACTGGAGCAAAAGTTTCATCATAGTCAATCCATTCTTCATGATTGTTTCCTTGAACTATTAGGCTTGTATTATTCCTTATTGTGTTTCCAAACTCTCAAAGTTTGTTTCTGAATACCCACCTGGTTCTTATAACAGTACGATCAGCAGGTCATGGAACCTGATGCCATACATTGTTCCTCTCAAATTGACGAAGTTATTCTTGGATAGCTGTAATCCAGTTTGTATCTTTTAATGCTTCCTTGATATTGTTTTAGCTCTATTTGAGAGATAAATTAGGAGAAGCAAGTTAATTTCTTATTTTGATCTGGTTTGAATTCCTTAACCAAGATGAGTGATTACATTTTCAAGAGGGTTTGAGCTTTTAAGCTTCCAGTTAGACACTTGAATCTCATTGTGCGAAGGTCCAAGATTTTCTGAATGTGAACCTTGATTTCTTCTCATCTCAGCATGTGGGGTGCCTTGGAAAACATCGATAACTCTGTTCTCAGCTTCAGCTATTGTAATTAAGGGACCAGGTTCCTCTCCATCAGTTGGAGATCTGATTGCACGATCTTTATTTGAACCCTTGACGTGGATCATCATATTAGCCTATCTATTTTCCATGTCAATAACTTCATCAAGGATAGTTGACTATTTTCTGTCTTAAACTCTTATCATGTAAATCCTTTCCAGATAAGTGGTGAGATTCATCAAAGATCATGTGTATGCTTTCCTTAACACATTTAGTTCTTTTTTTGTATACTTTGTAGGCTTTGCTTTGTGATGAATAGCCCAGAAAGATTCCTTCATTGTTTTTAGCATCGAATTTTCCAAGTGTTTCCTTGCCACTGTTGAGAACAATACATTTATAGCCAAGGGTTTGTAAATGTGTCATCTTGGGCTTTCTTCTGTTCAGCAGTTCATATGGGGTTTTGTTCAGAAGGGACCTGATCATGCACTTGTTCCCCAGGTAGCATGCAGTGTTGATGGCTTCTTCCCAGAAATTTTCTGTAATGCCACTTTCAATCAACATTGTTCTTTTCATGTCTTCAAGAATCCTATTCTTTCTCTGCACAACACTATTTTGTTGAGGTGTTCTTGAAGCTGAAAATTGTGAGTGATGTCATTTTCAGCGCAGAATTCGTTGAATTTGGCATTATCAAATTATGTCCCTTGGTCAGACTTGATACATACAACATTATTTCTCATCATCATCTGGATCTTCTTCACAAATGCAAAAATACTTGAAAGGTTTCATCCTTGGTTATGAGAAATAGAGTCCAGGTGAATCTAGAATAGTCGTCCACTATAGTAAATATGTACTTCTTTCCTCATCTACTTGGCACCCTCATAGGTCTACATAGACCCATATGGAGGAGATCAAGTGGCCTTGAGGTACTAATGGATCTGACTTGCTTTCCTTTTACACAAGCATCACACGCCTTGTGATCCTTGAAGCTTGACTTGGGCATACCACGAACTAGGTCCTTCTTGACCAGTTTGTTCAGCATCATAAATCTTGCATGACCTAGCCTTCTGTTCAATAGTTCAGCATCATCATCAATAACACTCAGATAGATTCCCATTTTGCATGGACTGTGCATATCTTTGACACAAATTCCACTTTGTTTCCCTTGTCACAGATTTTGAAAACACTTAGCAAGTTGTACTTCAACTCTTTCACATAGTACGCATTGTTAATTGAGTGAGAAAGAGACTTCCAATCCTTCCAACTCCCAAAAGTATCCCCTCTTTCCATTTTCAAAGGATACACCCCTTCCTTGCAGGTCCTTCAGTGAAAGGAAATTGTTTGTACTTTAAGTCATGCACTTCAAACAACCACTATTCATGTACCATTGTTAGTTGCTCCCTTTCACTAATCCCTACACAAGGAAATCAAAGGTAGACATAGGAATTCAAATAAGTTTGGGTCCCCTGTAATGAGGAAATGGGTGAAGAGGGCTCTTTTGATCCAAGTAGGCATCGCACATTTTTTATATTAGGGACCAGGTTCTCTAGCAATAGTTAATCCTTTTAGCAAAAACTTTGTTTTTTCTGTTAAGACTGAAATATGGCTTTACATGTTTCCTTAAAGTGCCAGTGTTACAGTAGTGAGTGCAGAACCAGTTATCATGTGTTGATACCCAATTTTTTCCTATATATATTTTTTATTCTCAAATACTTTCAAAATAGCATGTGTATGCATATATAAGCATGCCCAAAAGTTTTGGCATTTTTCCTCAATTTTAAAGGTTTTTTAGAATGAATTTATTGTTTATTTTAACAGTACAAAATCCAATAATTATTACTAAAATTATCATTTTGGTGAATAATTTATTTCCATCTTCATATTTACACCAAGTATAATTAAGGTGATTTTTTCATTTTTTTATAAATTTATTTTGATATTTCTAAGCTAAATTGCATAAAATTATAATTATAGCCTATGTTATGATTAATAAAGTTTTATAATTATAAAATTATTCCTAATATTTTTAGACTATTGTTTATATATTATTAGATAGTTCAATACTTTTAATTTATTTTTAAATTATTTTTTAACTATTTTAATTAAATAAAAAAGGAGAAAGTGGCTATTTAAAATCTGGCCCATTTATATTTTCATTTTAGCCTCAATTTAAATCCCAGTTCCACCCAATTATAATGACCCAATTCCAATTTTATCCTGCCCCTTTACCCGTTTAATTAAACCTGCCTGGTTCCCCATCTAATCATGGCCGTTGATCATTTTGATTAACGGTCCACAAGCTTTCTTTCCTTTTTAATTTCGAATCACCCCTAACCCTAATTCATTTCTCAAAAAGCATCCGCCCTAAAATCCTTTCGTCTCTCAGGCTCCCTCTAACACTCGAACCCATATCCACCATTAAGGGCTTCTCCGACCAAATTCCACCGGCGTCCATGGATTCCCAGGCCATGGACAACCTATGCTCTCTTTCATTTATCCCAAATCGTGGTTGTTCAAAGTGGTCGAGGTTCGACTTCAACAAGGTCTGTCCAAATCCACCACCGATCTGAATTGCTTTGGTTTCTACGGCTCCGTTCAAGCGTGTTCGAGTTTTGAAAGAACAAGACATGGCCCACACTTATTTGAGACCTGATATTTTCCAAGACTTCTCGTTTCTAGGGTTTCTGAGAAAACCTAAAAAAGCTTGTTCGAGGTTCTCTCTTCCTTTATTTCCTTATATCTAGGACAGATCTGTGTTCTACTCAAGGTCCTGATGTTTTCCCCTAATTGTCTTTTTCAAAATTTGTCTGTTCAAAATAGGGTTTTCAAAATCTTAAAAACAATTCTTCTTCTTCTTCTTTCTTTATGTGAATATATTTGTTTATGCCATGTCTTGTGTGATTTTTCATGTTCTTATGTTTTTCCGTTAATATGCATTTTTCTCTATTTTCTATGACATGCTTTACATGCCTATCTTATGCGTTCCTTTACCATTTTTCTTAATAAGTTTTGTTTGTCTTTACTGGACCTTCATTTTAGTTCTAAACATATTTCTTCTACAGTTTCCTAAGTGCTATTTCACCTCTAAACTTTCTTAAGTTTCGAGCTTTCTTTTAAACTTGTTCTCTATGATTCTTCACTCTATTGCATCTACCTTGCTGTGTGTATCTGTGTACTTTCTCATGAGACTCTGAAAGAGTTCCCTAAGTTTTGTTTTGAGGACTTTCCTTCTCCTTTCTGCATCCTACTCGAATTGAAACCCTAGTTTTGGAGTTTTAGCAAGTTTTTGTGTTGTGTTGGGGTTAGGGTTCTACTCTAAAACCCTGGGCTCTCTCAAACTCATGCTGAGTCTATAACTGAATTGGAATTCTTTTGCTTGTGATCTGAAACTTTCTATGCATGTCCTTTATCTTTTGTTTGATACTGGTATGCTTTATATGCAAGGGCCTTTCTTTCAAAATGGTTCTGCCAACTCATGATTGATTCCAATTTCCTTTACTAAGGCTCGATTGATTGTTACTGATTTTTCAGTTAAACATTTTCCTCCGCTTTTTCTGACTAAGTTCATTCAAACAAGATTTTATATTCTGGCTGTTTGATTGATTTACTTTCCTTATTTCTCAAAACTTTGTACCATGGGATTCTTGCCTTAAATAGAATCTATGCACTTACCCTTTGTTGTGTTACTGAAAAGGTTTTGAAAATTTTTTCTTTCCTTAAATACTCATGCCCGTTTGAAATCAAATCCTTTAAACTAAGGGAGATCCTTATGTGATTGACTGGAATGTTATTTCCTTGCCTTTTACTTACTCGTTTTTGCATTATAAAAAGGGACAACCTTTTAAACACGGAACACAGTTCTTTTTTGCACTTTTGCAACACACACAGACTTCTGAATTTCAGTACTTCGAATACTCTTTTCACTACACACTTTCAAATACTCTCTCTACTACTACCTTCTCTATATCTGATACTAAGTGCCCTGCTCCTCTCCTCTCTACTGTCTGAAATACTCTTGAGTTCCTCTTGAACTCTCAAATAATTGTTGAAGGTCTTGAGTTTTCTTTTGCTGACTCTCTAGCTGATTACTTACTTTTGCTTGTTCTACTGTACTAAAATTGCAACTGTCACAATTAAGCATGGCCGGGAACCACACTAGTGGATCTTGAGTGGTGCCTAACACCTTCCCATCGAGATAATCTCAAGCCCTTACCCAAACTCTGGTTTTATTTCAAATCTTCTTATTTTCTTTAAAGTGTCCTAATGCACTATAACCATTAGGTGGCGACTCTTCGAATTCCATAACCCAATTCCTCAAATGGGAATAAGAGTTGTTTTGTCCATAATATTGTAAACCCAATTTCGCCTATCTTTAGGGGGGAAAAAGGGGGCGTCGACAGCATGGAGTCTCTACTGTGGAATTTTTTTTAAGCTTTTACCATTACATGCCCTTGTGACTTTATTGCTTCCATAATTGTCTTTATTTCCTGCCTTTAATTATTTCATCATGATTACTAACTTGGTTCTTCATGTTTCCCTTTTCTTTTAATTTTTTCTTTTACTGCCTTATTATTATACCATTGTAATTGTTGAGCATCTACTGTAATATTTTACTTTATGAATGTGAAAATACAAACAATTTATTTCATTCTTGTAACTGCATTCTTCAACATTATATTCCACTTGTCCCAAAATAAATCCTATAGCAACGCTTATAATGAGTGGTTGCGCCCTTCCGATATTATAACCCCTATATGTTGCAAAGGTATATTTGCGGTAAAACCAGTCGATCAACGGTGTAATCGTTGGTTCCAGGCCTTTCCCTCTTGAGTTGTTCGCTCAAGGGTACCTTGTCCGAGCACTTCAAAAAGTAGAAACCTTATTCCATTAAACTCGTCATGAACCATGGTCAAACTTAGCCGAGTCAGTTATGTTGTCTGCATAATAATTCATTAAGATAAGCCTAAACCAAAGTCCATCGGGTTTCCTCGAAACCCAAATGAACACCTTCACATTATATGCATTTATTTGAGGAACTAAATGTCTTTATGCTAATTTTTAATTTAAATAGTCGAGTCTGGGTCAAACCTTTGTTTTGCAGAAAATGAGGCATGAAGTCCCCATATTCTGTATGGTAACCAACATCCACCCAAGGTTGTTAAGCTGGTGGGAGGACCTTTATGCCATTGATTGGACCCTTGTCTGCAAATACTTAAGAAACCTTCCTTCACTTTTGAAAGTTAAGCCTGTCAACAAGATTATCGAAGCTGCTACTATACTGAGACAGTGATCGGTCAGTTTTTCGCTTCGAGGACATCGAAATGACCCATTTGCTAGAACAAATAGGGGTCTAGCTGGAATTACATGGGAGACTTCGGGTCTAGATATGCCAGAGAATCACAAGGGTTAGGGTTTCCTAAAAATGATGGGACTCAATAAAAATCCCGACCTAGCTTGTCTGAAGGACTCCTACATACCGTTTGATTTCTTGTACGAGAGGTATGGCCATAGCATGTCCTATCACACCTACGCTCACGAGTTCGCCCTCACCTCTTTAGGGCATGTACATAGAAGGCTTTTTATTTTCATGTTCTATTTCTTGGGTATGATGATTTTTCCCGTGAAGAAGGCTAGGATCTACACTAGACTAGCCATGGTAACCAAAACCTTAATAGAAGGGATCGACGGGCAGTCTTTCAGCATAGTGCCCATGATCATCGCTGAAATCTATCGAGCCTTGGGAAAATTTCAACAAGGGGCCATGCACTTCGAGGGTTCTAATCTGTTACTTCAACTATGGCTTATTGAACACCTTCAGAAAGGTGACTACCTACAGGAGATTATAGGCATGGATTGGGATGATCATATCGCTTTCCACCACCCCAAGCGAATGAGCTTCATGCCCAACATGTTCGCTCAGCCGGAGGATGCCGGAGGATGGGTAGAGCTATTTGAAAATCTAAAGGAAGAGCAAGTACAATGGGTGCTCGGGTGGTTCCCAACATGGGAGTTCATTGTTCGTTCTCGAGATACACCATTCTTCATACTCATCGGTCTGGGGGGAACTCATCCTTATGTCCATCTCCGAGCCATGAGGCAAACAGGGAGGAAAAAAATCATACCAAGGATAGACAAAATGAGTCATTTCAAGGCTAACTTCCAAGACGATGACAGCCCGCACAGGTGTCAAGCTCAACACATATGGCACCGCAAGCTCGTCTTAGGGAGAGAATCTATTGAGCTAGACAGGTATCATGTCGGGTGTGTGCTGCATTATTCAGGTTGGTTAGAAGACAATCATATTGGTTCGGGTCATCCTGGGATCGTCCGAGATCATAGGCTTATTGATGAGAAAGCGGAAACGCAAGTTAAATACCGTCAACTGCGCAAAATGATTCGAGAGTGTGAAAATGAGCACCGGGAAATACCAGAAGCTGATCGACGAGTGGAAGGGTATGGATGTCAATGCCAACAAACGGTTAGGGTATCTGGAAAGAGGTCTTGCAAAGTTGGAAGGGAAGTTCTTAAAGAGGATTGAAGGCTGCCAAAATGCCGAGGGAAGTGCAGGCGGACATATGGATCGAGCCTATCTACTGTTAGGACTACGCGAGTTGATGCAGCTGTACGAGGGAGGCAAGAATACCAAATCTAGGGAAGGTCCTTCTGGGACCAAGTAGTTAGGATCTTTTATTTCCGGCTTTCATAATGTAATAAGGCAACTGGCCATTAGTGACATATTTCCGTTATTTCAAATTACATTTTAGACGCGTCTTATTTTTATCAATAAAATAAGGCATTTAACATTATAAGTTCTCCAAATTCAACATGTCGCTAGGCCTACCTCGGGCACAACGAGGCACCAAATTAGGAAACAATTTATATTCATGTACAACTTGTTTAAATATCATAATATTTTGTTTCTCAGAATGCGCAATAACTTTTTACCTTTTTGTTTTTCTTTTATTTTTATTCCCCTTCCCAAAGGTTAGTTCGTGCATTCTGGCACCATCAGCATACTCAACAAGATCCAAGGGCCCTCCACCTCCTCCTCCTCCTCCTCCTCCTCCTCCTACAAGAAACAGGAACAAAGGAAAAATGGAGATACAAATGCTAGAAAGGAAATTGAGGAAAATTCTTAGAACACTCCAATTACCAAGGAAACTGCTGCTCATTTTGAGCAGACTTTGCTGAGATTTTGAGAAGAATTAGAACAAGTCCGGAACCTGGCAAGCCTATCAATCACTCTTGCCACTGCTGATGCAACACCCAGAACCTCGTACCTCCATAGCCACCAGTACAAACTGCTAAGACCCAAGCCTGCAACACATGTGATAATGACACTCCACTGCTCATTCCTTAATCACAAAACACCACAAATGACGATAACGCTCTTATCTTTATGGACGCTATACCCTACTATACCCAGAAAATCTCAAGTGCACCCGAATCAAATGACAAGGACTCCCTTATCAGGAATTTGGCTGCTGAACTCGAGAAGTTGACTAGCCGGGTCCAAGGTGTCGAAGGTAGCAAAGGTGTTGAAGGGTTGATCTGTGAAGATCTTTGTGTACAGCCAGATGCTGAGCTTTCGGAGGAGTACAAACCTCCCAAGTTCGAGATGTTTGACGGTACAGATGATCTCAGGGTCCATCTAAGAATGTATTGTGACAAGCTGGTAGGAGTTGGAAGGGACGAGAAAATCCGTATGAAGTTGTTCATGAGGAGTCTGAAAGGAGATGCCTTATCTTGGTACATCAGTCAGGATTCAAAGAAATGGACAAGTTGGGTGAGCATGGTATCCGACTATATGGACCGGTTTAGGTTCAACACTAAGAACACACCGGATGTGTTCTATATCAGAATCTAAAGAAGAATCCCACAGACACCTTTCGCAAGTATGCAACTCATTGGAGGTCAGAAGCTGCCAAGGTTAGGCTAGACTTCGAGGAAAAGCAGATGAACAATTTCTTTGTCCGGGCTCAGGATCTGCAATACTATGAGAGGTTGATGCTAATAGAGGGTCAAATGTTCTCCGACATCATCAAGTTGGGAGAAAGAATCGAAGAAGGTATCAAGAATGGTATGGTCACCAATCTTGAAGCATTACAGGCCACCAGTAAGGCCTGACAGTCTGGTGGCACGTCAAAGAAAAAGGACGTGAATTCCGTAATGGCCGGCAAAGAACCAAATCCCCTATGAAGTACCAAACCTATCCATCAACTCCACTCACATATCAACCTACCCTAAATTACGAAACACCCTCACCTACATACCAAATGCCACCATCTGCCTACCAATCACCTCCACCACCTACATATCAACCCACCTCACCAAGATATTCCCAACCCATGCCCGTGTACCAAGAATATAATTCTCAACCCTCTCACTACCCATCACCACTTGCCCGCCAAAACTTTCCTCGACCCAGATCAAATTTCAACCACAAACCTCCCAGAAAATATACAGCCATAGCCGAGCCAATCGACCAACTATATGAAAAACTCAAAGTAGCCGGATATGTTACCCCTATATCATCCATAACTCCAGAAAATCCCTCCCAGTAGGTCAATCCAAACAAAACTTGTGCATACCATTCTGGAATGAAAGCCCATACCATCGACGAGTGTCGCTTCTTGAAGATAAGATTCATACTTTGATTTATAACAAGGTCATTATTGCAAAGGAGCCCTCTCCCAATGTCCACAACAACCCTCTACCTGACCACAAGGGTGGAGATATTCATATGATCGAGATAGAGGATGATCGGGACCCCAAAAGGTCAACCATATTGATTGCCGAAAGAGATGAGCCTAAGAAGCCGGCGGTTACCCTCAATCCCATTATTGTTCAGATCCAGCCCTCTAAGGAAAGGTGGTAAAAGTGTCTGTACCGAGTTTGAAGTGCCTCCTGCAAAGGCACCAAAACCAATTGAGGTTGAGTTTGGTAACCCGAAAGTACCTGAATCGTTTGAAGTTGTTGTGTTGCCTCCAAGGATGCCTATTCCGATTTCCATGACAGACATGACCCCGTTCAAGTAAAATTTCATACCTTGGGATTACACAGCAGAAGCCAGGAGAAAAGGGAAAACACATACTGGAGAAGCGATCGCCACACAAGGAATGACCAGAACAGGCAGGGTATACACTTTAGAGCATTTATCCAAGTCCAACAAGCAAGCCTCTGGGCGGCCTATTGAAACTGGACCCGATGACCTTTTGTGAAAGATACAGGCCAAAGAATACTCGGTCGTTGATCAACTAAACAAAACACCAGCTCAGATTTCCATCTTGGCTCTTCTACAAAGCTCTGAAGCACAATAGAATGCCTTGATGAAAATAATTTGTGAACCTTATGTTCCCAGCGACATAACGAGAGGCAGAATGGTGAACATGGTAGGACAAGTGCTGGAAAGCTACAAGATCACCTTCAGCGAGGATGTGTTACCACCAGAAGGACTTAGTCACAACAAGGCATTGCATATCGCTGTACAATACGAAGATTATTTCATCACCAGGATCCTGGTCGATAGGGGATCTAGCCTCAATATTTGTCCGCTAGTGACTTTCAGAACATTGGGGAAAGGTTAACATGAGATCAAAGATGGGGCTACTAATGTTAAAGCTTTTGATAGGTCTGAAAATATATGAAAAATTTAGCATATGCTTACAGATGGGACCTACCTGGTTCGATGTTGACTTCCAAGTCATAAACGTGCCAACATCCTATACCGCTGGGGCTGTGGCATCAACCTTACAACAAGCAATGAAGTTTGAATGGAATCATCAAGAAGTGATCACTCATGGCGATGGTAGAAACCCTATATGCAGTCGCCAAACCATCCCAATGATCGGAGGTAAAAGGAAATAGGCGGAGAAACATACTACCACATCGAGCGAATTAACGCCATAGACAAAGACAAGTGGTAGGATAACAAGATCGAGAACATCCTGAATTGGAGCGGGTATGAACTCGGAAAAGGAAGTGGCAAGAATCTACAAGATATCACCAATTAAACTGAAGAAGCATGGTACAACTTTTGGCTTAGGGTATGAGTACGCCTGTGAAAAGGAATTCAACCATTGGTCACCACCATGGCGAGGCCCCTATTATCCGCTAGAGCACCCTATACCTCAGTTGGAACAGACCTTTCAACTAGCTGACATTATATACGGATAAGACGAAGATGAGGCACTCGCAGTAATGAAGAACCTGTTTCTGGAAGATGATATGGAATGTTATGTTATCTTCGAGAAGGAATGGGAGGAAGGCCCTTCCATACAAGCTGTGAATCAAGGGGAACACCTCACTAATTGGGCAATTAGTACTGCCAGGGCCCAGAAAGCTTCGGGGTACCAAGGCTAAACGACGCACCATGCATCACATTTTACCTTTTACTAGTTGATTTTACTTTTCCGCGTTGTCTTTACTTTTGAAAAGAGCTCCGATGTTCCAAACAATTATGAATTCAATCAAAGAATTCCCAAGTTTATCTATATATCTTGCTCTTATTATTTTCTCTATCATTTACTTTATTACACAACATTACTATTACCTATCTTGATTATGAACCAACAACCATGACATGCAACAAGACAACGCAACAAATGGATATAGATTCAGAAAAGGATGATATACCAGAGGAAGTTGTCAGGGAGGTCGAGAACTTTGAGAATAGGCCTAAATCCAACTTGGATGAATTTGAGGTTGTTAACTTGGGAGACACATAGAATGTCAAGGAAACATGCATCACCGTGCACTTGTCGCCATTAGAAAAGAAAGAGTACAAAGAGTTTATAAAGGAGTATGAGGACATCTTTGCATGGTCTTAGGATGATATGAATGGTCTCAACACATCCATTGTAGCTCACAAGTTGCCAACGGATCCGGCATGTCCGCCAGTGAAGCAAAAGCTCAGAAAATTCAAACCTGGCATGAGTTTGAAAATCAAAGAAGAGGTTACCAAGCAAATCAAAGCTAGGGTTCTCAGGGTATTATAGTATCCAACATGGTTAGCCAACATCGTGCCATTTCCAAAGAAGGAAGGGAAGGTTAGAGTCTGTGTCGACTACTGGAATCTCAACCGGGCCAGTCACAAGGATGACTTGCCCTTGCCAAATATCCACATCTTGATCGACCACTGCACCAAGCATGAGTTGTAGTCATTCGTCGATTGTTTTGCTGGATACCATCATATATGGATGGATGAAGAAGATGCATAGAAAACTGTGTTCATCATGCCGTTGGGGATGTATTGCTATAGAATGATGCCGTTTAGGTTGAAGAATGTTGGGGCCACCTACATGAGGGCCATGAATACCATATTTCATGACATGATACATAAATAAATCGAGGTATATGTGGATGACATCATCGTCAAATCCAAGAAAGCTGCAGATCATAGGGAAGACCTGAGAAAATTCTTCAACAGATTGAGGAGATACAACTTGCAACTTAACCCCGCCAAGTGTGCATTCGGGGTTCCTGCTGGAAAGCTATTGGGTTTTATTGTGAGTCGCCGAGGAATAGAATTGGATTCGTCAAAGTTCAAGTCCATTCAAGAGTTGCCACCGCCAAAGAACAAGAAGGATGTGATGAGCTTTTTGGGAAGGCTTAATTATATCAACTGATTCATAACTCAGTCCACTGTCATTTGTGAACCTATATTCAAGATGCTTAAGAAGGATGCTGCCAACAAATGGACTAATAATTGTCAAAGGGATTTTGACAGAATAAAGGAATACTTGTCAATGTCGCCGGTCTTGGTTCGCCGAGCCAGGGAGACCCCTATTGCTTTATTTCACAGTATTGGATGGAGCGTTCGATTGTATTTTACGACAACATGATAAAACCGGAAGAAAGGAGCAAGCCATGTACTACCTCAGCAAGAAGTCCACCCCGTACGAGGCTCGGTATTCCTTATTAGAACGCACTTATTGTGCTCTGACCTGGGTAGCTCAGAGATTAAGGCACTATTTATGTGCTTACACCACTTATCTCATATCAAGGATGGATCTGTTGAAATATATCTTTCAGAAGCCCATGCCTACCGGCAAACTCGCTGTTAGATCAGATTTTAATGATGCAGTTAATATATATGTGCAGGCATTCAAAAAAGGGGAAGCAGAAGTATTGAAACTGATGTAACAAACAAGGAAAGAGCTAAAATAGAGACTGTCATTGCACTCAAACAAGAAATCCAGATTGTTTTAGCAAAAATAAAGGAGATCTTCCTTAAAGGTAGCTGTCGACGCTTAAGGAAAAGATCAGCATCTCTAATCAGGAAGTCTTCGGTAATTGTGGGGAAATCATATCTACCCAAATACAACAAAAGATTCAACGCAAATCTCTGATGATAATGAAAAGATATGGAAGGAAATCAAGACAAGAGGATCCGCAATCAAAGGCAATATGAGCGCAATCATATCTCTAGCCAAGGGAGAAAATATGGTACGCGACCAAGTTTGGAAACATCATCAATGAAGGAGCAACCAAGAAAAGCAACGTCTCAGTCCTTATTCTTGGAAAGAATTGATTCTTTCCAAGGATCAAATCTCTTGGTTTGTCAAGCCTTCACCATCCGTCAAAGTATTTATACATCATTGTAAACCTTACCTTAGTTTGATCAAACCAAATAGCTCTCTTCAATTTACCGCAAACAAGCATAGTGGTCTAGAAAGATTAACTGTGTAAAAAGTCAGAGATAGAAAAGGGGTTCTCAATTGGTGAGGCATTGTATCAAACGAGTGAAAGAAAAATGTGTGAAGAGTATAATATCCGTACTCAAAGGAAATCATTGATCTGAAGAGAAATCCCTTGCAACCCAAGGGGACTGGATTAGGATTCACATTGAATCCGAATCATTATAAAATTCTACGAGTCCTTATATTTCTACACTTACCTTCTACAAAATTATATTTGAATATCTTCATCTGCAGTATCGTTACATTCAGCCACTAATAAAGTTTTATGTCAACTTATTTACGATTAAGTTTAAATTATTTACAATTCACCCCCTCGTGTACTTTCAATTGGTATCAGAGCAAGGCACACATTTATTACTTTGTGCTTAACAGCTTGTGAGAAAAAGATCATGGCAAATGTACAACACTTCTCTCACTAGAAAATGCGCATGGAAATCTTCAGCAAAGCATACGATGTCAAAGTATGGAGAGTTATCAAGAGAGGGAATTATCCATTGCCTACCAGCACTCCTCCGCTCGACCCTGATGACATTTATTCATATTCAAAAGAGCAATTGGAAGATGTTCAAATAAACCACAAGGGAAGGAATCTACTTCACAATGCTATAGATGGTGGAGAATATGAAAATATTTCAAGTTGTGATACAGAAAAGGAAATGTGGGACAAACTCGAAGTTACCTATGAAGGTATCAGCAAAGTAAAAGAAACTCACATAAATATGCTCGTGTATGACTATGAACTTTTCTCCATGAAAGAAGGAGAATTCACTGAAGAAATGTTTTCCAGTTTTAGCAAAATAATCAATGACTTAAAAGCTTTTGGCAAACACTACACTAGTGGAGATCAAGTCATAAAAATTCTCAGGAGTCTACCAACCACTTGGCAGACTAAAGTAGTCACGTTGGAATCTCAGGATCCGAATAAACAATCTTATGATAAACTGCTAGGAGAACTTATTGCTTTTGAAAGAATACATTTGAAGAAGACAAATCCAAAAGAGAAAAAGAAAACAGTTGCATTCAAAGCTACTACTAAGGCAGCTGAAGATGAAACTGATGATCCCGAAGCCCTGCAAGAAGAAATTGCTATAATGTCTAGAAACATGGACGAACTTATGAGGAGATACACAAATATAATGAAAGGAAGATTTCCATCAAGAAGACCTAGACAATACAACGATTAGAACAAGAATTATGGAAAATGCTATGAATGTGGAATGTTCGGACACATCCAAGGAGAGTGCCCAGAACTAAAGAAAAAGATCTCTAGAGGATTCAACAAGAATAGATCATTTGGAATCTGGAGTGATGAGGATGATTCAGACCATGAAGAAATAGCAAATTTATGCTTCATGACGATTCTAGAAAACTAGATCAACAAAACTTCAGCGTGCTGGACTGATGAAGACGATTCAGACAATAAAATTGCTTCATGGCAAAGGGAGAAACTAGCTAGGTAAGATCTTATGATTGTGAAAGATGCAATGAATTGCAAGATATTTTTGACTCCACCCTCAAAGAATCTCAAAAGATGACGAACGAGCTTAAAAAACTCACTAGGGAAGTCAAAGACTGGAAACTCAAACTTGAAGTATGTGAAATTGAAAAAGAAGTACTTCAAGAAGATTTTGAGGAATTGCAAATGCAGTTTAACAGCTTGCGCAAATCCACCAGTCATAGTTCTGTCAGGTCTAATCAGTCGACTTACAAGTCAACTGGAAAGAAAAAGTCAGAACTAGATCGACCAGTCGATCAAACCAGTCGACTTACAAGTAACCTAGAAAGGAGTTGGCCAATCCTAGAACTGGTAACTCCAACTCTCTTGAGAGACCTACAAAAGGGTCTAGTGTTACATGTCATTACTGCAATAAAAACGGGCATAATTATTTTGGATTGTCATTTTCGTAAATCTCATAAGTACGGATGGATTTGGAAAGCAAAATATTCTGATTCCAGCGACACTAAATCACCAGGACCCAAACAAACTTGGGTACCTAAAAGAGAGTAATAACTTTGCCTTGCAGGAACACCGCAGAGAAAAACGTAAAGGAAAATGGTATTTAGACAGTGCGTGTTCCAGTCACATGGCAGGTGACAGAAACCTTTTTAAACAAATTACAGAAATTGATGGAGGAAACGTCAAATTTGGAGACGACTCAAGAGGTAAAATAGTGGGCACTGCAACTGTTCCATTCAACAATAGCTGTGATATTACTGAAGTATATCTAGTCGATGGACTAAAATATGAGGTAAAATTTAAGAGAACTGGATGTGCCATCGAAAACGAGTCAGGTAAAATAATTCTTCCAAGAAAAAGGTATGGAAACATTTATATACTTGATGGTTTTGAAAATATAGATGGTCATATTTGCTTAACATCTATTTATGAAGATCCTTGGTTATGGCACAGAGGATTAGGACATGCTAGCGTGAATTTATTTGAAAATCTTTCCAAACATGATTTAGTTATTGGTTTACTAAAACTGAACTTCTCTAGAACTCATATCTGTGATGCATGTCAGATGGGTAAGCAAACTCGAAGCTCTTTAAAAAATAAAGACATTGTCTCCACGTCAAAACGCTTGCATCTTCTGCATATGGATTTATTTGGCCCAGCTAGAACTGCTAGCATACATGGCAAGAAATATGCATTTTTAATTGTTGATGATTTTTCACGTTTCACTTGGGTGATTTTTCTATCTCACAAAGATGAAGCCTTAAGAACATTTGAGATCTTTTGCAAGAAAATTGAATTAGAAAAAGGCTATCAAATCTCCATCATTTAGAGTGATCATGGAGGCGAATTTGAAAGCAAGGCATTCGAAGACTTCATTAATAATCAAGGCTATACCCATAATTTTTCTGCTCCCCGATCTCCTCAACAAAACAGAGTGGTTGAAAGAAATAATTGAATATTGCAAGATATGGCCAGAACTATGCTTTTGGAACACTCACTGCCAAATCACTTCTGGGCTGACGATCGCTGCCTTATAAGGCCCACTCGAAAAAGACTCCATATTAAATCTGGAAAGGTAAACGTCTGAACATCAGCTAGTTTCATCCATTTGGAAGCAAATGCTTCATTCATAACAATGGTAAGGATAATCTTGAAAAATTTGATCCAAGAAGCGATGAAGGTATTTTTCTCGGTTACTCAATAAGTAGCAGATCTTTTAGAATTTTTAATAAATGCACTTTATGTGTAGAAGAATCTGTTCATGTTATGTTCGATAAAAACAATCCCTTGGTTGAGAAAGGATCTAATATAGGTGATGAAGATCCAGCTCAAGAGGCTCAGGACATGGAAAAATTGCAAGAGTCAACTACCTCCAAAGGAATAATAGAGTCGACTGAACAAGAAAGTAATAACACTCCAGAACAACGTGTAGAGTCAACTACAAGCACTGTTAGATTAAATGAGTGGAGAAATAAAACTGAATATCCACAAAAATTCATCACTGGAGATCCAAACGAAGGGATGAAGACCAGAGCAACTTTCAACAAGAAGGAGAATATTGCATTGATTTCCCAAATAGAGCCAAAGAAGGTAAAGGAAGCTCTAAAGGATTCAAGCTGGGTAAATGCTATGCAAGAGGAACAATATCAATTCAAAAAAATCAAGTATGGGAGATGATACCTCGACTTGAAAATGCTTTAGTTATCGAAACTAAATGGGTATTCAGAAATAAGTTACATAAAGAAGGACAGGTCGTAAGGAACAAAGCCAGACTAGTTGCTCAAGGTTACTCACAGCAGGAAGGAGTCGACTACGACGAAACTTTTGCTCCAGTAGCTCGATTAGAGTCTATACTATTCCTGTTAGCTTATGCTTCATTCAAAGGATTCAACTATTTTAGATGGATGTCAAAAGTGATTTTCTAAATGGATTCATCGAGAAAAAAGTATTTGTGAAACAACCTCCAGGGTTTGAAAATTCAAATTTTCCATATCATGTGTACAAACTTACTAAGGCCCTGTGTGGGTTAAAACAGGCTCCACGTGCCTGGTATGACAGGTTAAGTACCTTTCTTGTTGATCATGGGTTCACCAGAGGTAAAATTTATACCACTCTTTTCATTAAGCGAACTTCAGAAGGTAATCTTATAATTCAAATTTATGTTGACGATATTATCTTTGGAAGTGCTAATCCTCTTTTGTGTAAGGAATCTGGAAATCTCATGCAAAGCGAATTTAAAATGAGCACGTTGGGCGAACTCACTTTATTCCTTGGACTCCAAAATCATGAATCTGAACAAGGAACCTTTATCTGCCAATCAAAATATACTAAGGCGCTTATTCAAAAATTTGGTATGAGCAATGAAAAATCCATTGGAACTCCAATGAGCCCTGATACAAATTTGGATAAGGATGAACAAGGGATTCCAGTTTATGAAACCAAATATAGAGGTATATTTGACTGCAAATCGACCAGATATTATGTTCAGCGTGTGTAAATGTGCCAGGTTCCAGTCGGCTCCTAAGAAGTCACATCTAACTACTGTAAAAAAAAGTATTTGATATCTTATTGGCACAGTATCTCATGGTCTATGGTATCCTCTATCTAATTCATTTAAATTAGAAGGTTTCTTAGATGCAGATTTAGCAGGTGATAGAGAAGACAGGAAAAGCACAAGTGGCACATGTCAACTACTAGAAAAGGCTTTAATATCCTGGAACAGTAAAAAAACAAGCATCAGTTGCTTTGTCAACTACTGAAGCTGAATATAATTCTGCTGGACAATGTTGTGCACAACTGCTATGGATGTCCCATCAACTGGTGATTATGATCTCTCTTTCAACCTATACAAATATTTTGTGATAACTCTAGTGCTATTTGTCTTTCGAAAAATCATGTGCATCACTTTAGAGCTAAGCATATAGAAATTAAACATCATTTAATTAGAGATCATGTTCTCAAAGGTGATATATAATTAGCTTTTGTTGGTACTTCTGCTCAATTAGCTGATATTTTTACTAAACCTTTGTTGGAAGAAAGATTTTGCTCTCTAAGAGAAATTTTTGGAATTATTTTCTTTACTAAAAACCCTTAGGGTCCAAGTATCATTTTTCAAAAACTTGTCATAATTGTTTTTCTGTTTTGTTCATTAATTACGCCGTCATAGTTTCCCTCCCTTTCCTGTCTATTTTTCCATTAGTTGCAATCGTGGAGGGAAAGCCAATCGCTGTGTCAGTCCAACTGACAACTTTTCCTTTTTTACTCAACCGTCAAATCCCACTTCTTTATATAGTCCTTTTCATCTCCCCTCTTCTTAATCCTCTCTACCAAACCATTTCACTACAAGTTCAAAACCCTCCTCTCCCCATGGCCAAGACCTCCAAAAATCCCTCTGCCTCCACAAGAAAAAGCACCCGTTCCAAAGCAAAACCCTCTTCTGCTCCACCTGAGCAAGTCAACCTAGGGTCTGACCAGCCCGAGGAGTGTGCCTCCTCTCAAGGTGCATATTCTGAGCACTCCCTGCTTCCTAGTGATAAATCTGCTGGCAAACGACCCATGGATGAACCTCTTGTCTCCACCCCCAAGAAAGCCAAGTTTGATTTCTCTACCTCTCTTGATTCTGACCTCAATTTATGAGATTCCCCAAAAAGGGACTTCTTTATTTCACTCAAAGACAAGCCCATAGCCCATGGTCATTTGGTGGAACTTGATAGTATGGAATCCATCAACTGTAAGGTAAAAGAGCTTTTTGTTTATCAATGGTGGGACAAATTTCTATCTATTTCTCCGCCTAAAGTATATGAACATCTGGTCCGTATGTTCTATGCCAATCTTCGATCTAGCAAATCTGATAGGCTTGAAACCTTTGTTCTTGGCAAACGCATTGTTCTTGACTGTAGCCTGTTTGATTTCCTTTTTCTCTATCGTTGTTTTGGCTTCCCTACTATGTTAAAAAATGTATGGCCTGCAGATTTTGAAATCTCCTTTGATAAGGGAAAATAGATCATCGCAGAAAACCCTTCTGACAGTCTTCCAAATAAATTAGGGTCCAGTGATGTTAGCTTTGAAACTTGGGTTCTTGCTTACATTGTTTCAACCACTCTCCTTCCCAGAAC
The DNA here is from genome assembly GCA_034376525.1 of Nicotiana benthamiana. Taxonomy (NCBI): domain Eukaryota; kingdom Viridiplantae; phylum Streptophyta; class Magnoliopsida; order Solanales; family Solanaceae; genus Nicotiana; species Nicotiana benthamiana. The sequence goes on from CM067336.1 coordinate 2,791,587, forward strand.
TGGTTCTTTCTCCACTCTCTCCCAAAGGGACACCTTCTTTGTCTATTGTCTCATCTCCAAACTCAAAATCAAGTTGTCATCCTAGGTTATCAACTTCATGATTGAGAGTGCTGAAGGCCCCACCAGCCTTCCGTATGGTATGGCCATTACTCACATTCTGGAAGCCTATCAAATCTCACTTTCATATTACCCCTTTGTTTCTGTGTCCAAATGCTACAACTCGAGAGCCTTCTCTAGCATGGGGTATGCGAGTATCAAAGGGGTCTGGGTCAAAAAGGGAGAAAGTGATGCCAAGCCTACTCCTGAGGAATCCAAGCCATCCTCTGTCCTTCCACCCTCTCCTATTCCCACAGACCTCAGTGAAAAACTGAGCTCCCTTGAATCTCAACTTTCCAATATCAAAGTCGATTGTGGATGCCATTCACACCATTTCCAAGGAAACAGAGTCTGATGTCTCTAAAATCAGGGTGGCTGTGCAAAGAATACAGGAGAATGCAGTCAAAGTGTTTAAGGAGGTGCATGACCGGCTGGATGGATTGGGCATTGCTGCCAACACCAGCTTTGACCAAATGAAGGAGGCTATATGCAACTCCCTTATCTATTTCTGGCGCCGTTGATGGTTGTAATCTACAGACAATACATTGGTTGTTGGGTTGTGCCCGTGGATGTTTTTTTCTTTTAGTTGTTTTTGTCTGTGGATATTATTTTTGCTTTAGCTCCCTCTTTGCTGATGTCAAAAAGGGGGAGAAATGTATGATCTTTTCTAATATGCAGGATATATTTGTTAAGTTGACTATGCTATGCATAGTTTATATACAGGTCAAGACGACTATGCATGGTATATAAGTTTTAGCTGACTATATTGTGGCATAGCTATTATCTCATCTGAATAGGACAAGTCAACTATGCTGGACTAATATGTTTCATTTGACTTTAAAGTCAATACCTCGTGCTCCTTGTGTCTGTTAGTTAATACTTGACATGTATCTATCGAACTGCACATAATGAGGGGGAGCAATTTGACTGCACATAGTCCAGTTGACCATATATTGAAGGGGAGCAATTCATCTGCACATAAACAGGGAATTCAACTGTTGTTTACTCTCTTGTATATTAATTTTGACATCATCAAAAAGGGGGAGATTGTTAGATCAGATTTTAATGATGCAGTTAATATAAATGTGCAGGCATTTAAAAAAGGGGAAGCGGAAGTATTGGAACTGATGTAACAAACAAGTAAAAATCTAAAAGATAGGCCGCCATTGCGTTCAAACAAGAAAGAAAAATTGTTGTAGCAAAAAGGAAGGAGATCTTCCTTAAAGGTAGTTGTCGACGCTCAAGGAAAAGATAAGATTCTCAAATCAGGAAGTCTTCTATAATTATGGGGAAATCATATCTACCCAGATACAACAAAAGATTCAATGCAAAGCACTGATGATAACGGGCAGATATGGAAGGAAATTAAGATTGGAGGATCCGCAATCAAAGGCAATCTGAGTTCAATCATATCTCTAGCCAAAGGAGAAAATCTGGTTCGCGACCAAGTTTGGAAATATCAACAATCAAGGAGCAATCAGAAAAAGCAACGTCTTAGTCCTTATTCTTGGAAAGAATTAATTCTTTCCAAGTATCAAATCTCTTGGGTTGTCATGCCTTCACCATCCGTCAAAGTATTAATACATCTTTGTACCCTAGCTTAGACATAGTTTGATTAAACCAAATAGCTCTCTTCAATTTACTGCAAACAAGCATAGTAGTGTAGAAAGATTAATTGTGTAACAAGTCAGAAATAGAAAGATGGTTCTCTTGGTGAGGCATTGTATCAAACGAGTGAAAGAAAACTCTGCGACAAGTATCATATCTGTACTCAAAGGAAATCATTGATCTGAAGAGAAATCCCTTGCAACCCAAGGGGACTGGATTAGGATTCATATTGAATCCGAACCAGTATAAAATTCTATGAGTCTTTGTATTTCTGTACTTACCTTCTACATGATTATATTCGAATATCTTCATCTGCAATATCGTTACATTCAATCGACTAATAAAGTATTAAGTCAGCTTATTTAAGATTAAGTGTAAATTATCTACAATTCACCCCCTCTCTTGTACTTTCACTTGCCAAATGGAAAATCCTGTTAAGCAAGTTCGACATTGTTTATGTTACCTGGAAGGCAGTCAAAGGGCAAGCTTTGGCAGATCACCTCGCCGAAAATCGTGTGAGAGGAGAATACAAACCTCCAAAGACGTATTTCCTGATAAAAAGGTATCTTTCACAGGAGAGGATGTTGCAAAATCCTATGATAGTAGGAGGGTGTTTTTGATGGAGCCGCAAATTTTAAAGGAGTCGGTATAGGAGCGGTCTTGGTATCAGAAAACGGTCAGCATTACCCGGTATCCGCCAAGCTCAGGTTGCCGTACACCAACAACAAGGCCGAATATGAAGCCTGCATCTTAAGGCTCAAACTGGCCATCGACATGAACATTCAAGAACTACTAGTGATTGGAGACCCGGACCTACTCATACACCAGGTTCGAGAAGAATGGGCAACCAAGAATTCTAAGATACTCCCTTATCTGCATCACATACAGGAGTTGAGGAAGAGATTTAGAAAAACAGAATTCCAGCATGTTCCGAGAATACAAAATGAGTTCGCCGATGCGCTGGCCACTTTGTCATCCATGATTCAGCATCCATATTCAAATTTCATTGACCCCATTCAGGTCAAGATTTATGATCAGCCAGCTTACTGTGCTCACGTTGAGGAAGAAGCCGACGGGAAGCCATGGTTCCACGATATCAGAGAATACTTGACAACAAGAGAATACCTAGAGCTTGCTAATGCTACTCAGAAGCGTACACTTCGGAGGTAATCCAACAACTTCTTTCACAGCGGAGCAATAATGTATTTGAGGACTCCCGATCTGGATTTGTTAAGGTGTGTCGATGTGAGAGAAGCAACCAAACTATTTAATGAAGTGCATGCAGGGAAATGTATATCGCACATGAATGGTTTAGTTTTGGAGAAGAAGATTCTTCGAGCAGGGTATTTTTGGATGACTATGGAAACAGACTGCATCCAGTATAGCCGAAGGTGCCATCGCTGTCACATACATGCAAATATTATAAAATTACATCCAAACGAGCTTAATGCAACAAGCTTACCCTGGTCATTCGCTGCTTGGGGAATGGATGTCATTGGACCAATCGAACCTGCCGCATCAAACGGGCACATGTTCATCCTAGTGGCAATTGATTACTTTACTAAATGGGTAGAAGAAGCAACATACAAAGCAGTGACCAAGAAAGTTGTAGTAGATTTTGTCTGCGACCGTATTGAATTCCAGAATCAATCATTACTGACAGTGGTTCCAATCTCAATAGCGACCTGATGAAAGCAATATGTGAGACTTTCAAGATCAAATATAAGAACTCAAAAACTTATAGACCTGAGATGAATGGAGCTGTAGAAGCAACCAATAAGAACATCACGAAGATACTAAGGAAGATGATTGAAAGGCACAAGCAGTGACATGAGAAATTGTCATTCGCCCTATTGGGCTATCGTACCACAGTCCGTACATCGGCCAGGGAAATTCCCTACATGCTGGTTTATGGTACAGAGGCGGTCATTCCCACCGAATTAGAAATTCCCTCTTTGAGGATTATACAAGAAGCAGAGGTAGACGATGCAGAACGGGTAAAAAGTCTCTATGAGCAGTTAGCCCTTATAGATGGGAAGAGAATGAATGCAGTCTACCACGGTCAGTTATATCATAGTAGAATGTCTAAAGCCTTCAACAAGAGAGTTAAACCAAGAAAGTTTACACCAGGGCAGCTGGTATTGAAGAAGATATTTCCACATCAAGATGAAACCAAAGGGAAATTCTCTCCCAACAGGCAGGGTCTGTACACGGTTCACCAGGTGCTAACTGGAAGAGCCCTTATTCTTGCATAAATGGACGGAGAAGTCTGGCCAAAGCCGATCAACTCAGATGTAGTGAAGCGATACTAAATTTGATCATATGATTTTTCTTCATGATGTAATTTGAACTACGCATGACCTGATTTCCGTTTAAGAGGGGATACGTAGGCAGCCTTATGGGTTCGGTCATATTTTAATAAAAATTCCATCCCCCCCCCCCCCCCCCCCGCTATTGGAACTAGGGCAGGATTTTTAGGACCTTCAAAATTCTGGAATTGATCCATTTTCAATCATTCAGCATGGCCGTCAGCAGCACCAGCCCAGTAAACTGGGGTAGAATTTGTAGGAGGACCCTCAAAATTTCGGAACAAGCCAGGTTGCCGTGTCTTGAACCACGTTGCAGTTGCTGGTTCTTCCAAAATAAAATCATCTTTCAAAAATATATACTTATATTATACTTACTAAGTCATGCATAAATATCATTTGAATTGTTGTCGTTTAGTAGTGCTATCCCAACTATACACGACATCAAGAGCCAGGGGATACAGACTAACCTTTCCCCTCTACAGAACTCACGATTTTTCTTTGGATGCAGGCACCCCAGGTCACGAATCCTTGAATATATTCACACACCTGTACTCTGCAGGATTGAAACCATCAGAATGATCACTTATTTACAAATTCACTATTTATACCCAACATCCCCAGCAGAGTCGCCAAAATGTCGTAAACCCGATTTTGCCTATCTTTAGGGAGAAAGGGGGCATCGACATCAGGTGCAATAACATACTTTCTACGAGGGTTGTAGGGAGTCATTTCCCTTTGGAAACCAATTCCCTGCATGTTTCCCCATTTTTCGTATACATGGCAGTGATAGCATCAGAGGACCAGGTCCACTTGAGTGATTTTTCAAGATCACTCTTGACTCTACCTAGATCTTTCTGAAGTTGTTTGTTTTTCTCGAGTTCAACACACAAAGTAGATTTCACTGATTTTAGTCCATCTTCAAGCCTAAGATGTGTCTCATTTGTAACTTCCTTTCCCTTTTGAAGAATCCCATGCCTACGTTATCTTTTTAGTTCCTCAATTGATTCCTTCAGGTCTACAACCACTACTAATAAGCCATCTCTCTCATGCTCTATGCTAGCATCCTTTTCAGTTAAAATTTCTTTCTCCTTTTTAAGACTCTCAATGGTCTCTTTTAGATCGACCACAACAACCACTAGATCATATCCCTCATGTTCTATGTTTGCAATTTTTTCAGTTAAGGTATCTTTTTCCTTATTTAAACTCGCAATGATTTCCTTTAAATCTACCACTACGTCTACTAGATCATCTCTCTCATGTTCTGCTTCTCCTAGTTCCACAATTAATGCATTTTTGTCATTTATATGACTATGATAAGCATCAATTAAAATATTTTCTAAGGACATAAGTTTTTTTGGAGAATAATATTTCAAATTTCTTTGACCATTTAGAAAGTTTACCTTATCATCATCATCTTCATCTTCATCATCGTTAGATTATGCCATCCGGGCAAAGATTGAGTCATACTTAAATTCTTTACTTTCCACCGATGTCATGGGGATGTCACCTTGATCATCATCTTCTTCAGATTCACTGGATGAGTCTCCCCATGCAGCAAGAGCTTGTTTCATAACATTCTCAACAGTATCTTTTCTCTTAAATCGTTTGTTAGGAACCAAGTTCCTCTTGGCTGCTTTATTTGTGTTGTTTTTGTACTGATCTTGCTTGAGGAGCAGACAAATCCTTGATGAAGTGTCTTGTCTTACCATACTTATGACATAGGTCGTAACCTTTTGACTGCTAGAGCTGCCCCTTTTTGGAATGCCTCCATTTTTGCGAACCATTTTCTGTAATCCTTTTTTAGGTAAGCCATATCAAAATCCTCACCACCTGAGTCATTGATTTCCATCTTGAGGACCAGGTTTTTCTCCCTTTTGGGATCTCTTCTCTCATTATCCTTATTCTTCTTTATTTTATAAGTTTTCAAATTACAAATAAATTTATCAATGGTCAGCTTCTGCAGATCCTTTGTCTTTGTGATTGCATTTACTTTGCTATTCCAGGAACCAGGTAATACACTAAGTATATTCCTGACAAGTTTGTTCCTCGGGATGATTTCTATTAGAGAGTAAAGCTCATTGATGATAGATGTGAAGCGAGCGTGCATATCTTGAATAGACTCGTCATCCTTTATCCTGAAAATCTTATACTCTCTGATTAACATGTCAAGCTTTGACTGCTTTACTTGTGTTGTCCCTTCATAAGCTGTTTGGAGAGCTTCCCAAATCTCCTTAGCATATTGACATGCTGAAATCTTGTTGTACTTATCTTGTCCAATACCACAGACGAGGATTTTCTTTGCTCGAAAGTTCTTCTCTATAGCCTTGCAGTCAGCATCGTTGTATTCCTCTCTTATTTTAGGAACTGTAACTATGGGGTCTCCAATGGTCTTTCTAGGAACGAATGGTCCATCGCAGATGATATCTCAGAGCTCTGAGACTTCAGGCATGATGAAGTCGCACATCCTTATATTCCACCATCAATAGTATTGGTTGTTGACTCTTGGTGGTCCATAGGTAGATTGAGTTTCTTCAAAGTTTAGCGTCGCAACAATGAGAATCCTTTCTAGGTGTTAGCCTGATAGAAAGAACTTGCTCTGATACTAATTGATAAAAACTAAGGGTCCACCGAAAAGAATAGAGAACCAGGTTCTCTATTCTTTTCCATAGAACACACACACATTGTAGTAAGTAAATGACACGTTGGAGTTTTATGTGGAAAACTCCCAACTAACGGGATTATAAACTACGACCTACCCTTGAAGGATTTTAACTTCACTACTGAGCAAACTTCAAATTACAACCTATTGTAACCTAGGAGTAACCTCTTAATCTCTCACTAACTTGTAACAACTCTATTACAAGCCACTTTGTAATAACTCTACTACAAAGGATTACAACTCGATTAACTCTAGCCAAGACACAAACATAAAGGTTTATTATTTACAAAGATTTTCTACACAATGCTTTTAACTAAGCTAAGTAGTATACAAGTAAAGAACTTTATAAAAGGTGCAACATAACTAAGGATATGTAATTACTCAATACAGGAAACTGGTCCGTTGTTATGTTGTTCTTTGTTCTTGATGCCCTTGAGAATCACTCCAGATTGATTGCTCACTTTGAGAGAATGCTTGATGATTCTTGAATGTGTGTGTGATGTTTTATCTTTGCTTCAATGTTAATATTGCATATGTGACATCACTTGAATGATGTAAGCATGTTTAGTACATGGGAATTCCCCAATAGTTAACTACCGCAGTATTTGCTATGTTGCAATGTAGGCAGCAACTTTACAGCTATCGGGGGATTGACTAATACAATCACCAAGGGAACTGGTGTCCACCTGTTCCTTTTGTTGTTTCTCTAACTCTAAAGAATTGAACCATGTCTCCGACTTTGAGACTTGTTGATCTTAAGTACTGGCGGATGTGTAACATGTTCCTTATCTAGTTCGTAACATTAAGTTTATTAGATCATCAAAATATAACATGGATACATATAACCTATCAATGGAGTTTGGAAAGGTTAATGTGTGCACTGCTGAGCTTACTCCTACTGTATGTAGATAGAGAAACTGTTTCCAATAGATAAGGTCTTGAACCGACACTGAACTATGCCTTTATCGATTAGTTAAACAAAAAAAAGTAAGACAAATAATGGATTTCTTATTAAAGCAAAACTGAGAAAAAGCATACAAATATATGGTGCCTTAACAGGCTTTACAAAATTGCAAACAAAGAAAACAAATAAGAAAACCAATATAATCACATATTCTCCTCAAGATAATTAGTCTCATTGACAATAATTAACAACACTATTTCATAATTATGACTAAGCTTGAGTTTCTTCAGCAGCCTGTGGTTCAGCTTCAGTAGTAGTAGAGCTTTCTTGTTCTTCATTTGATCCACTATTTTTTTTGTTTGTAGTTGTTGTGAGATGGTTATAGGAACCCTTTTCTTTGAATAATTGAGAGAAATGAGGTTTGCAATAGAGAAGTCCATCTAATGCTGCATATGATGATGTTGTAAGTTTGCATCCACCATGTGCACACTTGAAGCAAGATTGGTGGTAAAATTCTCCATCTACTGTCACCTGTTTTTTGAAATCATATATGCTTTGATTAAAATCTTTAGATTATTTGAATTAAATGTTATAAAGAAGAAAAAAGAACACCCTTGTGAAAGTGAAATATTAAAACTTTGTTTTCCATGAAGGGCTAACACGATAATAACATACTTAGTATATTCTCATAAAAGTGAGGTTTGGAAAAGGTAATATGTATATAAATCTTACCCTACCTTATGGAGGCACAAATGTTATTTCCGATAGACTCTCGCTTAATAAAAAAGCATTTCAATGCAGGATTGAAAAAGAAGCCATGTTGAAAAATTATAAAGGGCTAACACACAAAAAAGAAGAAAGGCTCTTTCTCTTTTTTTTTTGTTGGTATAATCGATCATCTGGTACTCGGACTTTATTGGCCCGACTAATTTATATTTAATTTACACTATGTAAGGCCCTTTAAAAGGTAAAATGCTTCCTATCAGAAGTTTTTTTATTCCTGCGGTTCGAATCCTAGACCTCTAATTAAGATAGAGATGTTCAAACCATCTAGTCACGCCCCTTGATCGTGGAAGAAGCTATCTCAATATTCTTCAAACGTATGACATTTATTTCATGACTATTTATTGTGTCTCAATAATGATGTCGGCGGGAAGAAAGAGAGCTCTGTACCAATATATGCGTCGCAAGGGCAAAGCAACATAGTCCTAAGGATTGTCAACTGACCACCCTTCATAGAAAATTATACTGTATATATAAGTAAAATAATAGATTTTAGTAGTAATATACATTGAACATCCTTTATCGAAACTTTTTTAACTTCATTCAAGTTTGAACACCCAAGATAAAATTTCTGACTTCGCTTCGGTCGGGCTGGTCCAAGTCCAACAATTGGATTGATTACGAGTCATCTCTATTTATTAAATTTAATAAGTTTTATAACAATTTGTACACTAAAATCCCTTACCTTTTCCAATGGGTACACAGTTTTCTTGCATGCTGCACATTTTTCCTGAGTCCCAGAAAATAGAGAGGACAATTTGCTAGAGCTTATGTTCTGTAATCACAACAATATATAAAGATGAAACTCAATCATTCTTAATATATATTAAATTAGTATATCATATTCCATGAATATCAGTAAGTACACGACAGTATTATCAACATTTTTCTTTTACAAATAAAAAATGATACTTCTTCCGTCTCAATTTATATAGTGCTTTTCACATCTCGAGAGTCAATAACTTGACAAATTTTCAAAGTTAAATTGGACTATTTATTTTAAGATTGAAATTTAAATATTTAAAAATTATGCAAAGAATATTATAAATTGTAATTATTCTCATATAAATATGATTAAAAAATATTTAAAATATTGGTTAAAGTTCACATAATTTAAATCTCAAAAAGGGAAAGGCGTCAAGTAATTGTTAAGGTACGCATAAGATACATACCAGGTCATTGTTCCTCCCGACTGCACAATGATATATATAAAAAAAACAAATAATCAGTTGAAGAAAATAATAAAATATAAAAATGTTAAAAATATTTAGAAAAACTAACGTGATGTGGACTTAAAAGAAGCACTTCCTTTCTCCTTGAGTAGTTGTTCAAAATGTGGCTTGCAAAATAAAGCTCCATCTAGGCTAGAGTAGTTGCTCAACTATAATTCAAAGGTAAATCAACAAAAAATAAATTAGAAGCTTCAAAATTGATCTTTACATAGAAAAATAAACTTTTAATCCTTTTCTTCTATTTTTATTATTTATTTTATATTAATTCAGCTTGTGTGTGATTGCTCACATTACCGGTTGCAAGTAGGGTCGCGGAAGGCAAGATTGAAAATTTAAGAAATGTCTCAACTAGGGATCGAATCCAACGCTAGTTATTTTTCTTATGTTAATGCTAATGTTCAATATATATATATATATATTTTGTAATTTTCTGGCAAAAGGGATTAGACACATAACTGTTATATCTATTCATTAAATACCCTTTACACAAATAGCCAGCCGGATTCATTATTTGTTTTTTCTAGCTGATGTGAAAGGCGGATCTAGAATTTCTAAAACATAAGTGCACCACTAAAAAAATGAGATAAAAAAGTTATAAGAGGTAATTGATCTCTGTTTCTTTGAGTAAATAATTAAGTATTGAACCAAGAGCACCATTCAACCTTTATGGAGCATGGGTGCCAATACATAATACTAGACCAATTCTAGAAAATGCGTACATAAAATATCTAATTTCGTGGAAAGACCATGGGTTCATGTTCCCCATAATGTAGGCTATAGATCCGCCTCTGGCTGGTATACATAGATTATATATACTGATTATACATGACTAAATACATGCTATATATGGATTATACATATATATTATACACATGTCGATAATTTTTAATTTAAGCGATTGACCGGCCAACTAGCTTGGGTTAATTGTTCGTTTTGGATTAATTTAACACTACAACAAAAAGGATAGCTTGGTGCACAAGGTATATCGCATTCACACAGGATCCGGACAGGGGCGAAACTATAATTTGGTTATGGTGGTCAATTGACCACCCTTTGTTTCAACATTATACTGCGTATAAAGGTTAAATATCAGGTTCTAAAGGTACATAAAATATATTGAACACCCTACTTTTTTCAAGTTTGAATACCATTGAGAAAATTCCTAATTTTCCCATTAAGTCCGGAGAATGGACGCACCTCGAGGGGTGTGATGTACACAACCTACCCTAATCCCATTAATGGCTACTTCTACGACTCGAATCCGTGACCTATAGGTCATACGGAGAGGATTTTACCGTCACGTTATGGCTTCCTTTCCAATTAATTTGATATCACAACAACATTTCCCAATAACAATTCATGAAATATTTGAAGAAATGAAAGAATTGAAAAATCTTACAGCAAGTCTTCCATTGCAATGGCTACATCTGAAACAAGTATTATGATAATTAACACCACTTGCAGATATAACCTCTGCAGCATACACAGCTTTATCACATGCCTTGCATTTTGTTTGAGTTCCTGAAAAAGACATGATTTTGATTTTAATTTTTTAAGTTTTTTGTATTATTTGGGAATTCAGATTTGAGATCATTTACATATGAATAATCTCAGATCCCCAAAGTTATAATGGATTAAAAGCTCATGAATATTTAACTCAATGAACAATTAATTGATTTATTGTTCTTTTTAGTGGCTAAGAACCAATTTATATAAATGAATGGATTAGCTAAAATTTGCCTAAGATTAAGGACATGCAAAAGGTTGTTAATTCAGTTGGGAGCTTGAAGGTGAAAATGAAAATCAAAATTAAAGTTTAATTAGTATATGTGTGCCAGAGAAACACTAAAAAGGATAATTAACTCAGTTGGGAGTCGTAAATCCTGCAATAGGTGTCAGGTTCAATTCTGACAGTATTCCTATGATAAAAAAATAAAAACAAAAATAAGAATAAAAACCAACAGACATGCACATAAGCGGATCCATGATTTCAAGACCAAACTAAACCAAACCAAGCCAAGCCAATAAAACTCGGTATGATGGCCCAAAGGGTCATAACCTGTTTCCTTATCCATTTTGTGTCTCTGAGGCTTGAAAGCCCCATTTAAGATTTTCTCGATTTGCGTGCGCAGTCCGGGCGCGTAACCGAAAAGCTTAAATATGAAATTCTGTGAAAAATGCTAAGTTTTGACATTAAAATGAATAAATTTGACTTCCGTCAATATTTTGGGTAAACGAACCCGGACCCGTACTTTGACGGTCCCGGTGGGTCCGTACGAAAATATGGGACTTGGGCGTACGCCCGGTATCGAATTCTAAGGTCCCAAGCATAAGAAATAAATTTTTGAGTAAAATTATTTTTCTAAAATTATTAAGGAAATTGAAATGAAAATTGATTAGAACGTATTAGTATCGGGCCTGTATTATGGTTTCGGCGCGCGGTGCACATCTTATATGTGGTTTAAGATATTTTTATGAAGTTTGGTAGAAACCGGACGTCGTTTGACGTGTTTCGGACTTAAAATTCTAAATTTGAAAGTTTATGAAGTTTGAAGAAAAAACTAGTGATTTTGAGGTTTGATTCCTTGTTTTTTATGCTATTTAGGCGATTTGATCGCACAGTCAAGTTCATAGGATATTGTTGAATTAGTGTATTTATTTGGTTAGGAGCCCCGAGGGATCGGGAGCGTTTCAGAGGTATTTCGGAGTGATTTCGGACTTAGAAAAGTAGCAGGTTTTTGGCTTCATCTGTTGCAGACAATTTCTTCTTCGCGTTCGCGAAGCCTCCTTCGCATTCGCGAAGCTCCTCATTTATCCTTCATCGCATTCGCAGCTCTGGCTTTGCGTTCATATAGGGTCAAGTGACCCTGGGGGGCTTAGTCTTCTTTCCTTTTCGCGTTCGCGTAGTTCCCAAAATTTCCATCATCGCGTCCGCAGGCTAAATCCCTGGACCCCCAGCCTTTTCTCTTTGCGTTCGCATCCTTCACATCGCGAACGCGATGGTCTGTCGAGTTAACCCTTTGAGAACGCGACCTTACTCCCTCGAACGAGAAGGGCTATTTTTGCCAGCAATATTTTAATTTCCAGAATCAGTGTAATGCGGGATTTTCATAAAAACACACAGCTCCTTCTCCAAGCTCTTTAGGCGTCCATTGAAGCTCTCTTTCACCAAAACTTCTTGGGTTAGTATATCTTAACTAGTTTTATTCATTTTCCATCAATATTTGTTGAATTCCTAAGCCTAATTTAGGATAGAAATTGGGGGAATTGGGTATAGTTAGGGCCTTTTATTTTTCTTGATTTAGACCTTGTTTTGGGGTCCAATTTGAAAACAAATTATATATTCGGGATCGTGGGGGAATAGGTGATATGAATTTGGTCTGAACCTCATATTTTGACCAAGCGGGCCCGGCGTTATTTTTTGAAATTTTGGGAAGAAAGCTTGGAAATCTACAACTGGGCATTAGGTTTGATTTGTTTAGCATATATTAATACTATAAAGTCATTATTGTATGGATTTGATTGAGTTGGAGTCGAATTGGAGAGTGAAAGCGGTTGTTGCGGGTTAATTTGGCCGTGAAAGTTGAGATAAGTGTTTGGTCTAACCTTAGCTTGATAGAATAGAAGTTTTCTTATGCGCCACTTGATAATTGTCGAGTACGATGTATAGGCATGGTGACGAGTATCTATACATTGGTGTCTACCATGACCGTGAGTCCTTATATTGCGAATATCTTGGTTTTGTTATAGCTTCCATACTTAATTGATGATTTCTATATATTGTAAAGATATGTGGAAGGAAATTGTGAGATTTGAACTTCATGGAGTGTTGGCTCGAGTAGAAATACAAATTGTGAAGGTATATGAGATATTTAAATCTTTGGAGCAGTGGCTCAAGTGATAATGTGAACAATGTGATTAAAGCGAAACAAAGAGAAAGAGTTATTGGTTTATTCCCTTGCCGGGATGTTCTGTTATTTTGTTATTGTTCCTTTGCCGGGATTTAGCTATTTAATTGCATTGCCGGGATTTCATTCATTATTTGTTTGCTTTCCTGCCCCTTATTTGCGATTGTTGTTTGGGTGAGGAAGAGTGATAAAGCACGAAGGGTGATGTCGTGCATTGAATGATATATGTGGATCAGGTTGCACACTGCAACGATGCTAAATGATATGGATTGGGTTGCAAGCCGCAACAATGCTAAATCATATGGATCGGGTTGTACACCGCAATAGTGTTGTTACATGTTGGGATCAGGTTGCGCGCCGCAACAATTATTGATACAAGTCTGTTTATGTTGGATATTAGTTCTTTTGTTCGCTGTAAATTCTAAGTTGACCATAGACTGTTACTCTGGATTTACTGTTAATACTGGTATACCCCGCAGTATGTTTCCCCCTCCCATCTTTACATGTTTATTCCTGCTTTATATTCCGCTGTATATTATATAACTGCATAGGTTTACTTGGTAGTCTGGTCCTAGCCTCGTCACTACTACGCCGAGATTAGGCTGGGCACATACCAGCACATGGGGTCGGTTGCGCTGATACTACATTATGTGCTATTTTGCACAGATCCAGGCTTTGGATAGCAGCAACAGTAGCGTGGGAGTAGGCCTTCAGTCCTGTAACGACCCAATCAGTCGTTTTGAGCCCGTGCGCGTCGTTCGGCAATCTGAGGCCATGGGCAGCTTCATTTCAGGTGTTATAATTTGTGCGGGTGGTCGGAATTGAATTTCGGAAAATTCGGAGTTGATTTGGGAAGAGAATTTTTATTTCGAAATCTTAAAGTTGAAGGAATCAATTAGGATTAGGTTTTTGAGTAAACGACCTCGGAATCGGGATCTGAAGGTTCCAGCAGTTTCATATGATGATTTCGGACTTGGGGTATGCCCGGATCGGATTTTGGATAACCCGGAAGTGTTTTGGCGCCTATTATGAGAGTTGACATTTTGGAAGGAATTTCATAAGTGTCACAAAACAAAATCTACTAAGGATCGTGGTAACGCCGGACACCGCTGTCAGGCTAGCCAACTCAAATACTAAATTAAATTTCGTTCTTAACACTTTAGAAATCCAGGAATTTCCTTCCAATTTAGAAATTTTTAAAGAATATAGTTTCAAATCAAATTTAAAAGTTAAGCAGTTAATACAATGCTTCAAACCATGCCAGAATCCGGTGTCACAAGTGCATGAGCATCTACTAAAAAGAAAAATAAAATACAACATCCGTCCGGAATACAGTGGACGTAAAGTAAATACAATACACTAGAAGGGACTGCTCTAGCTGCGGCCGTCTCGAATGATGCAGCTCACCTAGTCCCACAATCATCTGTGCTGCTATGCCTAGTAGGCCACTGGAGTTACGATTACCTGTGTAACAAAATGCACAGCAAGTGTAGTATGTGTATGAAAGCAACGTGTACCCAATGAGTATCCCGCCTAATCCCGAAGGGATAGAGACGAGATGGCCAACTTTGACACCAACTAATGGTCCAAAAATAATAATAATAATTTTGAAACGCGAGGAGTTAATGGATTTACATAGCATGCTCTAGTTCACAAAACTGGAAACAGGTAAACACCTTTAATAATTAGCAACGCATTTTCAAGATTTCTTTTTCTTTTATCTTCAGCAAGTTATGTCAGGACCATAGGCAATATCAACATCAAGTATTTCAAGTAAGCAATATAAACACGCGCATATCATGTCGAGGCAACGGCCCGATCCAATAGAAATATAAAATGTGCATTGCCGAGGTCGAACGGCCCCAACCAATAGATGCATCTATTTCCCCCGCTCGCGAATTATCTATGCGACGCGGTCAACATAAAGTAAAAATTTACACTGCTCGCGAATCATCCATGCGACGCAGGTACACACAGGAATACATGCTCAAACAGTCATTAAACAATTATCGGGGAACATTTTATCAAATAAAAACCAAATCCGTTTTTAACAATTCAAAAAAATAAAGTCTAATCCTTTTTTAAAATCATTTACTAGATCAATTTGATTTTAACAATTCAAATGTCAACAAGATTGCAATATCCCAAGTATAGCTTGCTTTTGGGTCCTAAACTACCAGGACAATAGCATAATAGTAGCTATGAACGGACTCTCGTCACCTCGTGCATAGTAGCCCCCATAAATAGGAACACATAACCATTTTAACTCACCTATGGGGTCAATTCCCCCTCACAAGATTAGAAAGGAGACTCGCCTCGCTCCGAAGAATCATAACCGGCATTCGACATTTTTCCGAAGGCTCGAACCAACACTCAATGCTCAAAAACTATCCAATGGTCATACAAATCCATTAATATATGCTCAATTATAATTTACAAGCCTATTTATAACAATTCCTAACCTCGAACAAAAGTTGACAAAAATTCCCTCGGGCCCACATGCCCGGAATCTGAAATTTTTCGAAGATAATCTCTGCCCATGACCTTAGGAACTCGAATATATAATTTTCTCTTAATTTCATACTTAAAGTCATGGTCAAATTTCAATAACGCAATATTTCTAGGTCGTCCTCTAACCCTCAATTTTCTACCCATTTTCATACTAAAATCCATACATAATTGATGGATTTAACTCAAAATAGGTAGGAATAACTTACAAGATCCTATGTGGAACCCTTCCAAGAATCGCCCAAGCCATGAAATATATGTGCGAGAAATGGCCAAAATCCGACTTTTAAGACAACCCTCTGCCTCCACGCATATTCGCTTATGCAAAACCATGTCCGCTTCTGCGGTCCTGCTTTTGCGGCTTCCATCCACGTCCAGGCCTTCCGCTTCTGCTGTTCTCGACATCGCAGGTGCGGTCTGCTTCTGCGGAAACCCAACCGCATTTGCAGATCCCTGCAGCTCCAACCAAAACTGCTTCTGTGGTCTCCCCGTCGCGCCTGCGATACCGCTTTTGCGGTCCCCTTTTTCGCAGAAGCGGAAATACCAGAAGCAACAGCTTTCAGCACTTTTTCAAAATCTGGATTCGATCCGTTAGCCACCTAGAATCCACCCGAGGCCCCCGGTACCTCAACCAATCATACCAACCAGTCCCAAAACACAGTACGGACTTGCTCGATGCCTCAAATCACATCAAACAATGCTAAAATCACCAATCGACTACCAATCCAAGCTTTATGAAATTTTAACATTCAAACTTCTACTTCCGGTGTTTAAACCTATCAAATCATGTCTAATTTACTTCAAATTTTTCATACAAGTCATAATTGACGTTACGAACCTATTCCAACTTCCAAAATCGAATTCCAACCCCGATATCAAAAAGTCCACTCCTGGTCAAACTTCTCAAATTCTTCAAATTTTTATCTTTAGCCAAATGGCTTCAAAATGACCTGCGGACCTCCGAATTCACTTCCGATCGTGCTCCCGACTCCAGAATCACCATACGAAGCTACTCCCAGTCTCGGAATCTCAATCAAACATCGATAATGCTGAAATGCACTTTAAGCCAAACTTAAGAGATTTCTTCCAAAATACTAACTTTCACAATAGGCGCCAATATGCTCCCATGTTATCCAAAACCCAAACGGGGCATATGCCCAAGTCCGAAATCATTATACGAACCTATTGGAACCTTCAAATCCCAATTTTGATGTCGTTTACTCAAAATCCAATCCTGGTTCATTCTTTCAACTTTTAAGCTTCTAAAATGAGAATTCTCTTCCCAAATCAACTCTGAACTTCCCGAAATTCAATTCCGACCACACGTACAAGTCATAACACCTGAAATGAAGCTGCTCATGGCCTCAGACTGCTGAACGACATGCTAGGGCTCAAAATGACTGGTCAGGTCATTACATTCTCTCCAAATTAAACATACGTTCGTCCTCGAATGTGCTGGAAACTTTACTGAAGTAGTCTCAAATCGTTGTTTAGAACCTCATGCACCTTTCCGTGCTACCACAACTCAGCTGAGCACACTAGCTTGATTAATTCTAAAGATATTCCTTTTATTCAATCAAATAAGCCTTAGAGCTCTATTCTAACATCCACAATTTTATGCCAGTTGCCAACATACGATCACCATATCAGTCACTACACGCTATATTCAAATATGACTGCATAACCTTTTTAGATTCTTACTTTGCAACACTTAATCCACAGGACCACAATAATATTTTCTGGTCAACTTAGCCAAAATTCAACTAATCAGATGCTCCCATTGCACCTCATGACGCACGTAAGTCTTACTCTAACTCTTACAATACCGCCAAGACGGATGAGATGTGCCAAAATTCATAATCAACTGCCCAGTCAACCAATCATTGAGTCTATACTTATGACAAGAAACACTACCACATTCTGAACCAAATAATGATCTTTTCTCCTTAATATACTTCATATAATCAGATTGCACTGATCCTAAATCCTTAATCTTGTCTCACCGAGTACGAACAGCTCAGGCAATAAGCCACTTTGAAAGCAATCCGAAGTCCCATATGATGCCACAATGTGTCAATAGGCTACCAATTAGGATACGATACAAAAGGAAAAATGAACTCTGAAAAGGAAGTTCAATTACCCCGCTCGCGAATCATACATGCGACGCGGGCTCACAGCTAATACGTGATTTCCTCAGAAAATAGGACACGAGACACACAAAATAGGTATGGGAAACTGTACTTAACATCACACTTTTGCGTTGCGCAACCTAATCCAAATAACATACCCATAGCGGCGTGCCACCCGATACACACATGAACTCATATAAGGAGATGCCCATCGAGCTAAATCGCTCATTACAACAAAATACCGAATATCGGTCATAAACACACTAGGCATATAATACCATTCCCTGGGGAGACATATAACGCTATAATCCACAAACTCTGGCACAACTGAGGTGCTATACAAGATATGAATCTCGAGAGCCATTCTGCTCATATAACATTATCGCCATGCGGAACCTTAACACATAAAAATTTACCAAGCCTCCCCACAACTCATACGGTGTAATACATCATAACCTGGAATAATTGATAACAAAATAACACCCCGACTGTTCCTCCATATGGAACGCTCGCTGAAGCGAACACATCTGGCCTGATATAAATCCATGTTCACTTATAAATCTATCCACTGATCTTAAGCCGATTTCTGATTGCAGCAACTTGGCTAATAACCACTCAAAGGTCCAGTAACTCCTTTTTCCTCATAACACATAAGAACAACCATCATAATCGGATCAACCTCCTCAATTCATAACCCAATAAGCAAAGTGCTCTCCAAGCATAAATTCTCAAATTAATGATATTACCACAATCCTCATACTTAGTTTAAATATTTAGTCAATCAAGTGACTACATGTCACACTTATACAATCTTTCCATGGGACACACTCCCACAATCTTCCGAAATAAATAACGGTCCCCACATCTAAACCACCGGACGCACTAACATTGAAAGGCAATCAAGAATCCTTAACCAGGATGCAAAACCTCTTTCGTAACACATCGATCTCAGGTGATGCTGAAAACAATACCATTTACTTTAATCAATCAACCCTTTCCTTGCTCATCTGAGCCCGGGACATCCTTGTCAACACGAACTGCAACCTTGACCCTCACTTCAAATTTTCGTCCCTCTCACCGCACCTAACGTGCCAATATACGATAGAACATAATTTTCATCGTAACTCCGAAACCATTAATATTTTAACACCTTATCATATAATAGTTTTTCACATAATTCACCTCAGGAGAACAATTGCAACACACAAACAAATTCTCATAACCGTGGAATATGAAAATCTCTAAGCAGTGGTCTAAGCCACCATAGCCCTTCCGGAATCCTCTTCCACATAACATGCCATAACAAACAAATGCTTCTGAATATCATCAATTACGACGGTCGACAAGTCTCACATATACCGTCATAAATCATACACATAACTTGATCATGCTAAATGAACATCTAATCACTGACCTTACTGCAATAATTCAACTATGGATAATCATCTACCTTCTTCCAATTTATCCTAGCTTTCCTTAGAAATAATACTAACTCCATTCAACACATAATATACTCTATCTACACTCACCCCGAGTGACCTTGAATCACGAGATCAGGCTGCCTCAATTCCCAAGAACTATTTCACATCACTCAAATGCTACACCACAAGTCAAAATGTCATAGAACAATCTGGGAACCTTCTCAAAAGCTGCTACAAAGCTTGATTCTTAACTGTACTCAAAGGCTCGAAATCATCGGGCACCACACTTTAACTTTTGTATTCACTAGGACCGTTATTGAGAGCCGTCCGTCTAACTTGGTCCCGAATATAGTTTACTTCATAAATCTTACAACACACAAATACTCTCTCGGCGAAGCACCCGGCGAAATAACTTCCTCTGAAACCTGCATCTATACAAAGCATAAATCTTGAACCTTTTTTCCAAGTCCAAACATGAGCCAATAAGGCCAACATAGCATGCCTCCAATAATTCATTTGCTCAAATTACCACTCATGGTCTTTTCCCGTAGCTAAAATAACCCATTGATATGTAGATAAACGGAACCCTCGCAAGCAATTACCATGCAACCCAATCTTAGGCGGTGACTCTCCCACTTAGCTTGAAGCCACTATTACACAACTCTGAAACTCACCAGAATCCTTTATCTCTTGTTGACATAACCTTACGCAATCATCCTCCAAAAATTCTTTGAATATTTATGTAAATCCCTATCTTTCATATGTTGAATATCATCCACATTCGCACGACCGACCACTTTGTTGGATAACCAATATAATTCTTTGCAGAAGCTTCGCCAACCACGCGACCACTAATCTGCTCAGGGGAAGTAACCCGCATGTGGAAATCACTTCCCGACACCTTCCAATGATGTTGTATAGGATACAATCACTATAACATCAACAACCAAATCCTGAGTCCAAGCTCACTCTCTAGATGTACAAGTCCGTTCATCCCTCGCGGACATCAATTAGATGTGCGGCAACACCTTTCTAAATTTAGATTTATGTTGCGTCCTCCTTCCTTTAAAGCAGCTCCTTCCCGTTATATCAAATCCCTTGCCGCATAATGGCTCATACTTCAATTTACCTCCGTAGACCTCAATGGCCAGTTGCTAAAGTTCCAGATCAATCCAAGCTCTCCTTTGGCGCATAGTCATCCTACTACCAAGCCCATATGCAACATCTGCCACTCTCCCCCTTCGGGAAAACTCACTCCTTTAATAAACTAGTTGGTCATTGCTTCATATACCTGGCCTTCTAGGAAATCTTTACACCACCTGACACTTCTCACATGTTTTTCCACAAACTTTGTTGCTCATTTGCTACCTTAAATAAACTCTATCTTCGTAGCACTTGAACCCACAATAGCTGATAACTTTTAAACCTTTCCAAGGGACATTTTTATCCAATCGTCAACATTATAAATTTTGATTCAATCCTAAACCACCGCACCATGTGATATCTGACTGTTGTATTTCCAATACTATTACACAATATCTTGCCATAAAGACAATTGTGGCAGATTGTAACACCAACAAACTTAGCACGTTCAATCAAGACCACGACACCTTCTCATAACGAAAGATCCATCATGCTTGCACATACCAAGTCTTATTACTTCCACCAACCCACATCTGACTATTCTTAGTCCATCTTCCTTTCCCTTGCCGAGAATAAAAGACTGAATCCCTTGATTACACACTGAGTAAACCTCCCTTCATTTCATTCACTGCCCGACACGTGGGTAAACATCCTACCATCACAACAACACTACGAAATAATCACTCATAAGTATCATGGAAACTTGTGTGTAGCCTCAAGTCTCTTAGAAGTTCTGCTACTAAGCTGAAACAATAGAATATCCCTCCATAATGTGAGTATAATAGTCCAATCAACTATACCGGGAAAATCATCCCGCACCACATTTGTAGTGCCATTACAATCCTTCAATTTTTGATTTATAACAAGCGCTCGCGTCGTGTATGATTAAGTATGAAGGAATCAAAGGCATAAGCCTCAAAGGAATCGAAACACACGATAAGGTTATCAAGAAGGGAAGTACTCCTAACAGCCATGTAGCCTCCCGAGGATAAGTACAGACGTTTCCATACCTATCTATGAGACTCTACAAGACTTGATCATGACTCATGAAACCGACGGGAACCTAGTGCTCTGATACCATATTGTCACGACCCAAAATCCACTAAGGGTCGTGGTGGTGTCGTACACCGCTGTCAGGCCTGCCAACTCAAATACTAAATTATATCTCGTTCATAACACTTTATAAATCTAGGATTTTCCTTCCAATTTAGAAATTTTTAAAGAATATAGTTTCAAATAAAATCTAAAAGTTAAGCAGTAAATACAATACATCAAACCATCCCAGAACCCTGTGCCAAAAGTGCATGAGCATCTACTAGAAAGAGAAATATAATACAATATCTACTCGAATGATGAAGCTCACCTAGTCCCAGAATCATCTGTGTTGCTATGCCTAGTAGGCTACTGGAGTTACAATTAACTATGCAACAAAATGCACAGCAAGTGCAGTATGAGTACGAAAGCACCATGTACCAAATGAGAATCCCGCCTAATCCCGAACGGGTAGAGACGATATGGTCGACTTTGATACCTACTAATGGTCCAATAATAATAATTCTAAAACGTGAGGATTTAATGGATTTACATAGCATGCTCTAGTTTACAAAACTGGAAAATAGGTAAACACCTTTATAATTAGCAAAGCATTTTCAAGATTACTTTTCTTTTATCTTCAGCAAGTTATGTCAGGCCCAAAGGCAATATCAACATCAAGTATTTCAAGTAAGCAATATAAACATGCACATATCATGTTGAGGCAACAGTCAGATCCAACAGAAATATATATTGTACACTATCGAGGATCGAACGGCCCGAACCAATAGATGCATCTATTTTCCTCGCTCGCGAATCATCCATGCGATGCGGTAAACATAAAGTAAACAAATGCCCTACTCACGAATCATCCATGAGATGCAGGTACACACAGGAATACATGCTCAAACAGCAATAAGATTGAAATATCCCAAGTATAGCATGCTTTTGGGTCCTCGACTACCCGGACAATAGCATAATAGTAGCTATGCACGGACTCTCGTCGCCTCGTGCGTACGTAGCCCCCACAAATAGGAACACATAACCAATTTAACTCACCTATGGGGTCATTCCCCCTCACAAGATCACTAAGGAGACTCACTCGCTCCGAATACTCACAATCGACATTCTACATTCTTCCGATGGCTCGAACCAACGCTCAATGCTCCAAAACTAGTCATTGGTCATATAAATCCATTAATATATTCTCAATTATACTTTACAACCCAGTTTATAACAATTCCTAACCCCGAACAAAAGTTGACGAAAATTCCCTCGGGGCCACATGCCCGGAATCTGAAATTTTTCGAAGATAAACTCTACTCATGACCATAGGAAATCGAATATATAATTTTCTCTTGATTTAATACTCAAAATCGTGGTCAAATTCCAAGAACACAATATTTCTAGGTGTTCCTCTAACCCTCAATTTTCTACCCATTTTCATACTAAAATCCATACATAATTGATATATTTAACTCAAATCAGGTAGGAATAACTTACCTTAACGTTGTTGACAAAGATCCTCTGTTGAACTCTTCCAAGAATCGCCCAAGACATGAAAACATGTGAGAGAAATGGCCAAAATCTGACTTTTAAAACAACAGTCTGCCTTCAGGTATTTTCGCTTCAGCAAAACCTGTCCGCTTTCACGGTCCCGCTTCTGCGGACATCTTGCTGCTTCTGCGGCTTCCATCCACGTGCATGCCTTCTGCTTCTGCATTTCTCCACATCACAGGTGCGGTCCGCTTCTACAGAAACCCAACCGCATCTGTGGATCCCTGCAGCTCCGACCAAAATTGCTTCTGCGATCTCCCCGTCGTGCTGTGATACCGCTTCTGCGGTCCCCTTTTCCGCAGAAGTGGAAATACCAGAAGCAGCAGCTTCAGCACTTCTTCAAACTCCGGATTCGATCCATTAGCCACCCGGAATGCCCCCGAAACCTCAAAAAATCATACCAACTAATCCCAAAACACATGACGGACTTGCTCGAGGCCTCAAATCACATCAAACAACGCTAATATAACCAATCGACCTCCAATCTAAGCTTTATGAACATTGAACTTTCCAACTTCTACTTTCGATGTTTAAACCTATCAAATCACGTCTGATTGACGTTGCATTTTGCACACAAGTCATATTTTACATTACGGACCTACTCCAACTTCCGGAATTGGATTCCGACCCCGATATCAAAAAGTTTAGTTCCGGTCAAACTTCTCAAAAACCTTCAAATTTCTATCTTTAGCAAATGGCTTCAAAATGACCTAAAGATAGAAAATTTGAAGCCATTTGGCTAAAGATAGAAATTTGAAAGTTTTTGAGAAGTTTGACCGGGAGTTTGATATCGAAGTTGGAATCTAATTCCGGAAGTTGGAATAGATTCGTAATGTCAATTATGACTTGTGTGCAAATTTTGAGGTCAATCGGACATGATTTGATAGGTTTAAATATCGGAAGAAGAAGTTGGAAAGAACAAAGTTCATAAAGCTTGAATCAGGGTGTAATTCATAGTTTTAGCGTTGTTTGATATGACATGAGGCCTCGATCAAGTTCGTAATGTATTTTTGGATTGGTTGGTAGGTTTGGTTGAGGTTCCGGAGGCCTAGGGTGGATTTCGGGTGGTTAACGGATCGAAAATAGATTTTGGGAAGGCGGAGGTTTGCTGGTTGGAGGTATTTCTGCTTCTGCGGAAATGGGGCGGCAGAAGCGGCCCCACAGAAGTGATAAAGGAAGCCGCAGAAGCGGATTTGGTCGAAGGCTTGTGGGCCGCATAGGCGGTCAAAGTTACGCAAAAGTGGGACCGCATCTGCGGAAGGGACGTCGTAGAAGCGGAAAAAGGGCAGCCCAGGGTGAACCACGGAAGCGGTCAAGGGTCCGCAGGTGCGAAAATCGCTGAGGCTGTGCGATCTTTTAATTCGGGAGATGGTCATTTCTCTCCCATTTTCCACTTGGTATGAGCGATTTTGGAGAGCTTCAAGAGAGGATGTTCATCATCAATGTTAAGGTAAGTTACTCCTACTCACTTCCAAGTTAAATACAAGATTATACCATGGAATTAAACGTGAAAAATTGTGGAAAATTGTGATTTTGGAAGAAAATCTAGAAACTTGATAAATTGGATTTTACCACGAATTTGAGCTTGGAATTTGGAGTAAATTATATACTTGAGCTAGTGAAGTATGGGGTCAGTATATCTTTGAGAAATTTTAGAATCCGGGCACGTGGGCCCAAATGAAGTTGGGGATTTGTATAATTTGAATTTTTAACAAGTATTTGAGTATGTTCTCATTAGTTTGCCATTAATTCGCTAGTTTTGGAGCATTATGCACCGGTTCAAGTCTTCGGAAAAATGTAGAATGTCGGTTATGGGTCTTCGGAGCGCGATGAGTCTCCTTTCTAACCTTGTAAGAGGAAATTGTCCCCTTAGGTGAGTAAATTGGTTATGTGATCCTATTTGTGGGGGCTACGTACGCATGAGATGACGAGAGTCTGTGCGTAGCTGCTATTATACTATTGTCCGGGTAGTCTTGGACCCAAAAGCATGCTATATTTGGAATATATGTAAACCTATGGACATTTGAGTGTCTTAAATTAAAGTGAATTAATGAATAAATTTCTAAAAGGATTTAAACTTTATTTTTCTTAAATTGTTAAAAGCGAATTGGCTTTATTTAAATAACTATTCCCCGATAAATATTTGATTTGCTATTGGAGCATGTATTTTACGTGTACCTGCATCGCATGTGTGATTCGCGAGCAGGGTGATTGTTTGTCTAAATTTTACCGCGTCGCACGTATGATTCGCGAGCGGGGTAATAGATGCATCTATGGTTCGGGTCGTTTGACCCTCGGCAGTGAACAGTTTACATTTCGGTTGGAGCGGGCCATCGACCTCGGCATGATATGCACATGTTCATGCTGCTTACTTGAAATAGTTGATGTTGATATTGCCTTTTTGGCCTGACATAAACTGCTAAAGATAAATGAAAAGAAATTTTGAAAAAATCTTTGTTAATTGTTAAAGATGTTTACCTGTTTTATAGCTTTGTGAGTCAGAACATGCTATATAAATCCATGATTTCCTCACACTTTAGTAAATTATTATTTGACCGCTAGCAATGTTAAAAGTCAACCTCTCGTCTCTACTTCTTCGAGATTAGACGGGATACTTACTGAGTACACGTTATTTTCGTACTCATACTATACTTGTTGTGCATTTTTGTTACATAGGTTTATGGTGTGGCTAGTGGCTTAGTGGCATAGCAACATGGTTGACGCAGAGACTAGGTGAGTTGTACTTCCCTGAGGCGATTCCGCATCTAGTATAATCTCTTTCAGGATTCTATTTTCTTCATGTCCTATTGTATTCCGGACAGTTATTGTACTTATTTGATTTCTCTTAGAAATTGCTCATGTAGTTGTGACATCGAGTTCTGGGTATGTATATGGATTTATTCGAAAATTCTAAAAGTTATTTAGATGTTTCATTATTCATTCTGAGGAATATACTGAGTATTGTTTTAATTGTATGAAAGAAGTGTTTTCAAAAATTATCAAAACAAGAATTTAATTAAGTATTTCAGTTGGCTTGCCTGACAACGGTGTCCGGTGCTACCATGACCCTTAGTGGATTTTGGGTCTTGACAAGTCCAGTAAGACACCGAGGTAGCCTTGCAGGCGTCCGCGAGCCCGGCGTCTCCTTTATCTTTCTTTTACTCTGTTTTCTTTTGTATTTGGGACAAACAGTTACATGTTCTTTCAGATATTGTATTTTGTAAATCTTAGTAGTTCGTGAGCATTGTGACACCACTCTTGGGTAGAGGCTTATGTTGACTTTTCCGCATTTCTATTTTGTTTCTATAATTTAAGACTTCCGCTTATAATTTCAATTCCATTGCTTTTATTTTAATGCTGATAATTATTAAAAAGGAATATATGTTTAATGAAAAGTAATTCAGTTTGGCTTGCCTAACTCCTATTAGTAGGCGCCATCACGACCCCCGAATACAAAAAATTCGGGTCGTGACACTCGGGTTTTTCCCTCTCGGATTTTCTCGGATTGTTGGGTTATTCGAATTTTTTCGGGGTTTTTTCTCAGTAAAATCTTCATAGAACAAAATATATAAAATTATGCTCAAAATATTTCTTTAATCATAGTAAAATACAACTACATAAATTATTTTCCAAGAAAATAATACAAAATATTATATGTGTCATGGCATTATCCTAAAATAATCAACAATAAAGATAATAAAATTATGTAATATAGATATTGTTAATTAAAAAGCCAAAAAAAAAATAAACACAATCTAAAAGTACTAAGTCATAATAAAATAAGTTGATTAATAAGGGAGTATAAATTATATGACTAAACGGTAAAGAAAAAATTAGGTTATACATTTTTATCTAAATTATTGCAAAATAAAAAATAGATATGCAATACAATCTCGTTCGTAGTATTGAATTGAATGCCTTTTGTTAGCACTAGTATTGATTTGATTTTTGTTTGGGCTTTTGTTAGCATTACTTAATTTACTAGTGTTAATGACTATAAAACCTATTGGAATATTCAAAAGTTCTAAGTACAACCTTGAAATAATACGTTAAAAGATAAAATTATGAATATTTTATAGAAACGTTTATAAATTACATCACAATAAGCATATTATATATTAAATATATCTAAAATTTATATATATGTAATGTCGGATTGGTTTGATTTCGGTATGGCTTCCTTTAGTTAAAGCAAAATCAAACTAATTATGGTCGGATTTTTTTCTCGCTTTGACTCGGATTATCGGGTTTGTGCGTTTTATCGATTTCCTTTATACACCCCTAAATGCATTGTAGTAAAGAGGTGTATCTGGAATTTATACTTGATGAGTTTAACTTTAGTCTCTTAACATAATACTACCACATTTATGAAATTATCGGTTCAAAATTATATTCTTTTTGAAATTTTAGTAAGTTTTACATATATATATGTATACCCCATGCTGAAAATAGATTGTTCGGAGTTGGATTTGAACAACCAATTTCACTTGTAGAAGTGCACCTAATAATAATTAGGCCATAAGAGCTTTTAAGCTTGGTGCACATGATACATATATTTAAATAATTTTTGAAAAAATATAACATTGGCGAAATACATATTTTACCCATGCAACTTACGACCAAACCCCTGTTACGCACCTGTTGACCTCGAGTTTTATTTTACACACCAAACCTTTCAAAAGTATGTCAATTACACACTACTTTTGACCAGCCTTTTTAATATTCAATGCGTTGGTTACACGCACTTTTTAAAATTAAAAAACCAACGATTCTTTAATTAAATAGCTAACTCGACCCTTTTCTTAAATCAGACCCATGAAAGACTCGACCTGGTTACTTAAAAACACCTACACGACCAGATTAACAAGCAGAAACCCAATTTCTAAATCATGTCACTACAATATTTAAGGCCTCCAACCACCCTTGAAAAGTTTGGCCTAAGATATCAAGAAGTGTAGTATTTGATCAAAGGCAACACTTTACGCCTTTAGGCTACGCTTTTACAAAGGTGACCTAAAAAATCGTAACCTTTGACCTATGGCCACCCTTATCACGCGTCGCCTTGGAAGCCATGCTTTAAAAGTGTGGCCAATGCAGTAAAAAAGCTACGCTTATATTTTCTCTTATAGCCACACTTTTGTGACGTAAAGCTACATGGTTAAAGCGTGGTCTTTGGTTCCTTATAGACCACACTTTTAAAGTGTGGCTTCTAAAGCAACAGTCATCAATCATAGCACCAAATTGTCAATCTCTATGGCCACATTTTTTAATAGTGGCAATTTTGTGTATGCTTTTAAATTATTTTTAAAATATGTATATTTGCCATAATTGTGTGTTTAAAATTTTTAGTTGCCTACAATAAATTCTGTATTCACATTTGTTTCAAGCCTATACATTATGATCGCAAGCATTAAATAACATAATAAGTAACTGAATAAAAATAGGTCAAATACATATACTTGAAGTAAAGTTAAATAAAAAATATAATTTGTGTAGTACTGCCCATATTAATAAAGCACTGTTTCAAGTTCACTAGCAATAAATGCTACAAAATAAATTTTATTCATATAAGTATCAATAATAATAAACATCACAATTGTTCAAAAAGTCTTCCCCATTCACTTTAATAGGTCAAATTGATTTGTAGTTACCACTTCCAATTGCATCGGTCGCATTTTCCTACATATTCAAAAAAAATTAAAATTAGGAAAAAAAAACTTACATATAATATGCAGAGAACTTTGCCTAGACTGATAATCCACAAAGACAATACGAAAGCATATGCATATCAATAGTATGTCCGGAAAATAATAAGAATAATCAAAAATATCTTCATAAGCTTTCATAAACATAGTCTCAAACAACAACAACAATCCAGTATAACACAACCATCAAAAGCAAATAGTTTACTTCTAAATAAAGCAAATAATTTAGAAAAATATGGTGTTGTAAATTAACCTGAGGTATTTTTCGAGTGTGAAATATAAATACCTTTTTAAGACGCGGAGAATGAGTTAAGCCATAAGAACGTGGTAGAATTTAGCCTCTCATTGCTCGTGCATTACTTGCATCAACAGGTGAAGGAAGATTAGTTCCGGAACACCCTTGTATATCATGAATATCCAGTCCAAGGTTATTTTGCACCAACTGAATAAAAAAGTTCCGCATTTCTTCTCTCATCATTTCTTTCATTTCTTCCTTCATATAAGTTATTTCATTAGTATGCTTTTGTTTAAGCTTGTTGATTTCCTCATCTTTTTTCAGAGAGTTTAAGTAACCGATCTACCATAGCATCTAATTCGACCAGGCTGCTCCTTTCCAAACATAGTCGTAAATGAATCAATTGATGTTTCTCCGGAACTTTGATGATTTTGAAGTTCAGACTGTTAAAAAAATAATATTATTGAACATCACTTACATGTCAAGATAGAATGAATACAAAAATAAGTTTCAATAAGTCAAGTTAGATTAATGTTCTTTATGTGAAAATCCCTTCAATCGAACAGAAGAAACACACAACAAAATAGCAAAGAAGAAAAGAAAATAATGATCACAGAAGGTTCGCAGAGGAAAAAGGTTATGAGCTTGTTGTATTCCTTCAGTGATCTTGTAACAACTACAGCTTTATAGAGGAAAAGCTTCAGCAAGCTTATAACCATGTTCCTCCACAAGTTTATAGTCAAAAATATTTAAAACGTACTAAATTATCGTTAAAGGAGAAAATTGTTCCACTACTGGAATAAATAGTGTTTATAAATAGAACAAAGAAGAGTTATTAAAAAAATAAAAATTAGTTTGATAATGATCCCTCTGGCATACTCAGAACTATGCAAATTAGTGAAAATCAGCTAAATGCTTAGAAACCTGAAGCACTTACACCTCTTTCACTCAGCCATGTTTCAATCTGTTAGATGTAAACTTGATTCTCACAGCTCACAATAAGATTTGTCACTATGCATCTAAGTGTTGCAACTAAATTTACTTGTAAGCAACCCCACTTCCAATCGAGAGGTTGTGAGTTCGAATCTCCCAAGATGGGAAGTTCGGGAAGGATGCCGGGGGTCTATTTGGAAACAGGCTCTCTACCCAAGGGTAGGGGTAAGGTCTGCGTATATACTACCCTACCCAGACCCCACTAAATGGGATTATACTGGGTTGCTGTTGTTGTTTGTTTGCATTATATACCATATTGCGCTCTAACAATCATCTAAGAATGTTGGCTGTGGCAGAAATTAGAAAGTCAGGATAGAAAGACTGTTTCAAAATAGACCCCCGGCATCCTACGTAAAGAATGCTTGTCTGACACGGGACAACCTACGTAGGAGAAGCTTCCAGTTTGTTAAACAGATGCAACCTATGCTCAGGAAGCTTAGAATCAATTACAACAATAACAACCCAGTATAATCTCACTTAGTGGGGTCTGGGGAGGGTAGTATGTACACAGACCTTACCCCTACTCTTGGATAGAAAGACTGTTTCAAAATAGACCCCCGACATTCTTCCCTCCAAGAACTTTTCACCTTGCTCTTGGGGAGACTTAACTCACGGTCTCTTGAAGGTATATTTTTTATTATTGGCTAGTTCCTAGGTCCTATTATAACATCTTCTAGTGGGGTTAACATCTCTATTTTTTGGTTATTGGCTAGCTCTCACATGCTATCAAAATCATCTCTGCTTGATGCTTTCAATAAAGCAACTTATTTTATAAAATAAAAAATAAGAAAAGCTATACAACCATATGGAATATTATTGAGCATCTTTAACAACATTTTAATAGATTGCCACCATTACATTTTGGCGAAACAATTTGCAGCCATAAATAACTACTAACTATGAATTCTTAGACTCAAAAGCTAATTATTTTACATGAATATTTTAGACACAATCAAATTTCCAGAGGATCAATCACTAAATAAAACCTTTAAATATAATCTCACTAACGTGCAAGCCAGAAAATCACATCAACCATGCTTATTTGGTCAAAGTAACTCTAGATCAGTTTCACAAAAATCTCACGCAATGATTGAAGTAAAACGTAAATAAAGTAGTTGTACAACTGAAATTAAGTCAAAATAATCACCAAATTCAGAAGCAATTTAAAAATATTTTGAAATCACAAACTCAAGCTAAATAAAACCGTTTCAATACCCTTTCTATATAGGCAGATTGATGAACATAAATTCCGTTTCCAAACGTTCAATTTACAAACCAAGACATAAATTTGTCTTTCCGAGATCTTTCATCTCGAATTCCTTCTTTAAATAATCAATTGCCTTTTGGAGTTCTATGGGAGTTCCAATAAGGTTTATGTCATCAACATATACGGCAAGTACAACAAATTCCAATGTTGTTTTCTTTATAAAAATACATGGGCAAATGACATCATTTATATAGCATTCCTTTAATAAATACTCACTAAGACGATTATACCACATTCGACCTGATTGCTTTAGACCATACAAAGATCTTTGCAATTTGATTGAAAACATTTCCCGGGACTTTGAATTATGTGTTGTTTGGCATTTTGAATCCATCGGGAATTTTCATGTATATCTCATTATCAAGTGAGCCATAAAGGTAGGCGGTAACCACATCCATTAAATGCATGTCAAGCTTTTCAAGGACATCAAAACTAATGAGATAACGGAAAGTTATAGCATCCATAACGGGTGAATATGTCTCTTCATAATCGACACCAGACCTTTGTGAAAATCCTTGTGCAACAAGGCGTTCCTTATATCTTTGTACCTCGTTTTTCTCATTTCTCTTACGTACAAAGACCCATTTATAGCTAACAGGATTAACATCATTAGGTGTTTGAACTATAGACCCAAAAACTTCACATTTTGCAAGTGAATTCAATTCTGATTAGATTGCTTCTTGCCATTTTTCCCAATCAAGTCTTTGTCGACATTCTCCAACAGATTGAGGTTCAAGATCCTCACTTTCTAGCATAATGCTAGATGCAACATTATATGCAAAGACATAATCCACCACTATATCCACTCGATTAAAATTTGCCTCAATATCGATTGGATTTATTGATAGTTCCTTATTTTCTTGAGTCTCGGGCTCAATGGATTTTTCATGAATCTCAGAATTTATTAAATCGTGAATTTCCTCACGAGATTCTTTCGTAGAGTCATTTTGATCATTTGCTTTCCTTTTTCTGAGATTTCGATCTTTGGAACCTAATGGTCTGCCACGTTTTAGGTGTGCTTTCAACTCATTAGCTATAACACGAGAAGATTGTCCAATAGAGACATCAATACGGATTGGAACATTCTCTGCGGGGATATGTGATTTTGTTATCCTTTTCAAGTCCGTAAATACGTCTGGCATTTGATTTGCTATTCTTTGAAAATGGATAATCTTTTGCACCTCTTTTGCACAAATAGAAGCACATGGATCAAGATGAGATATGATGGATTTTTCCACAAAATTTCCCGTTTGGATTAACCAACTTCTCCCCCTAAGTTTGGGAAAAGTGTCTCATCGAATCGACAATCTGCAAATCGTGCAGTGAACAAATCCCTTGTCAATGTTTTGAGGTAGCGAATAATGGAGGGCGATTCAAACCCAACATATATTCCTAACCTTCTTGGGACCCATTTTGGTGCGATATGGCGGTGCTACGGGCACATATACTGCGCATCCAAAAATTCATAAATGGGATATATTAGGTTTATGACCTAAAAATAATTGCAACGAAGAATATTTGTGATAATTTATCGGTCTGAGACGAACTAGCATTGCTGCATGCAAAATGGTGTGACCCCAAACCGAAGTGGGCAGCCTCGTTTTCATGAGTAACGGTCTTGCTATCAACTGCAGGCGTTTAATTAAAGACTCTGCAAGACCATTTTGAGTGTGAACATGAGCTACAAGATTTTTCACTTTTATCCCAATTGATAAGCAATAATCATTAAATGCTTGGGAGGAAAACTCAGTAGCATTATCTAGTCTAATAGACTTAATTGGATTATCAGAAATTGTGCTCGTAACCAAATTATTTGTGACATTAATTTTGAAAGTGCAAGGTTGCGAGATGACAATAGGCACACATGAGACCATCTAGAAGATGCGTCTATTAAGACCATAAAATATCTAAACGACCCACTAGGTGGGTGAATAGGTCCATAAATGTCCCCTTGTATACGTTCCAAAAACGCAGGTGACTCAATTCCAACCTTTGTTGGTGATGGTCTAATAATTAACTTGCCTTGATAACAAGAAGTGCAAGAAAATTTATTATTTAAAAGTCTTTAAATTCTTGAATGGATGCCAATTTGAGTTTTCTATAATCCGTCTCATCATAATTGATCCAGGATGTCCCAATCGATCATGCCAAAGTACGAAAGTATTGGAATTAATAACCTTTTGGTTTACGGTAGAATGTGCCTCAATTGCACTAATTCTTGT
The DNA here is from genome assembly GCA_034376525.1 of Nicotiana benthamiana. Classification (NCBI taxonomy): domain Eukaryota; kingdom Viridiplantae; phylum Streptophyta; class Magnoliopsida; order Solanales; family Solanaceae; genus Nicotiana; species Nicotiana benthamiana. The sequence continues at coordinate 2,825,298 of CM067336.1, forward strand.
CCAATGCATGCCACAAGATAAAGATGTGAACGGGCCAGAGACATTCTTTGTGATAATGAGATATTCAAGATTATTCTCATCTATTGTCTCAATATGATATCCATTTTGACGGATATCTTTAAAACTCAACAAGTTCATCTTGGGCTTGGAGGAGAAAATTGCATTCTCTATGTTAAATATTGTTCCTTTAGGCAGAGTTATAGTAGCTTTTCCAGAGCCTTCAATTAATTTACTACTACCAGAAATTGTAGTAGCATCTGCCTTACACATACTTAAATGAGATAAATATTTCTTCTCTTTGAATATTGTATGTGTCGTACATGAATCAATTAAAAAAATATTTTTATAATTAAATATTTATTCAAGTTTGTTTTGTGAGATATCCATATTTGCTTCCCATGGTTTGACATACAAAAGAAATATACAAATATTAGTATTTTCAGAGATAAAGAAAAAGAAATTTCCATAAGATACAATTTTTGATTGAACAACTTGACTCTATATGTATAATATATACTTAATGTTACTAACAAAATGTAAAGTCATGGGAGTTATATAATACTAGAAATATAATCATACTGGCTTATACACATAATATATTTATAATTATATGATGTATGTTGAAACAATAATACATTATATATGTAAATCTGTAGGCATTGAATATATTATAAATTAATGTAGCAACAACTACATATATTGTACAATCACATATCTGCATATTTATAAGCCAATGTCGTACTAATATTCTGTATGTAGGCTTGTCAAAATAAATAGTTAAATGTAGCTAGTGTAGTATATCATGTTATATTGCACAATAATGTATAATCACACATTATGTTAGGTGTACCCAAGTACTTAAGCATGTAACTAGATATACTTGAATTCAATAAGAAAATAGACTTGAAAACAAAAACAATTTCAAGTAACCTCATTATTACTAACATGTTTTGTTTCTACACAGAAGAAGATGAATAATCAATAAAAACTTCTTGGATTTAGTCAAAGAAGGATGTAATATTTTAATGATGGAAACACTATTTATATTCATATTTTGGATACGTACTACTATCAAGAAAATATTATTGTTATCTAAGTCTATTGTTGATTACTTCTATTTATATTTTAATAATTCAAATCAATTAAGAAACAGTTCATTAAAATCATTACATCTTTATTCATAAATTAAGAGATCATGGTGAAGTATGAGTATATTTATCTTTCTATTTTTGTTTTTAAACATAATTGAGAAAAACTAAGTATCCAACAAAACATATCATTATTCTTACAAAAGAGAGAAACATGTTGTACCTGATAATTTTAAATCAGAGCCGAGAACTTTAAAAGAAGATAACCTACCGTGATGGATAGAGACTCGTGCTGATAACGTGTTATGAAATGAAAGCAATTTAGTAAAACATGAACAAGAAATATAAGCAACTTAGTGAAACATGAACAAGAAATATAGATAGAGAGAAGGAAGAGATTTTCTTCTTCAATTGTGTGTTTTTCTATCTATTACAAAGCCTTTATATAGGCATAAAAGTGAAGAAAATATTTCATGGAATATGTTATTGAATATGTCATAAACCATTTGACATGAAGATCATGGAAGAATAGTAGACATCCACAATAAATTGCTATTTATCATAATAGCGATAAAATTCTTGGTTTTCTTTGCCTTTTTAATATTTGGTTTTATGGGGGGGGGGGGGGGGGGAATATTTTAGTTAACTGTATATTTGGGAAAAAATCTTGAGCGAAATTTTTTATAACAAATTTTTAGGTTACACTTATAAAGTGTTACATTTAATATTAGAAGATAACAACTTTTTAAAAACTTTTTATTATAATTAATAAGCGTTGCAAAATAATTTGTAAATTGGCAACACTTAAGAAGTGTTGTCATTATATTATAAGAGCACGCTTTTTCAGTGTGGCCTTAGAAAATGTAGCCAAAGACTAGTCAAAGATCACGCTTTATAAGCGCATCTATAGCAACTTTTGGCAACACTTTTTGAGTATTGTCTATAATTGGTGTGGCTATAGGTAAAAATGTTGTAGTCTGTTCTTCATCCCTAACCTATGAAGCTAATCTTAAGATCACAAATCTGTTCGTATTTAAGGTTGTTCAACCATTCTGAGTTAGATGGGTGGGTCGAAATAATTAGGGTTTATTTGTGTAGAATGATAATTTATTGTACTTTAATTGACCAAATATAACCAGCTTCTAAATATTAGATATGGAAGGTGAAGATGGAATTGAATTTTTTCAGAAAATTATTTTCCACCTTTAAAGATGAAAATGGTGGCTTTTAATAAGAGGGAGGTGGAGAATTGAGAGTTAGAGTTAAGAAAATGGGTCCATTTTCAGTAAATACTCGTTTTAATTAGTTAGTTTAGGCAGAAAATAACTATTCATGCGCCCCATTGATCGTGTTTCACGCGTTCCAAAGGCTGGTCAAAAGTAATGTTTAATTGACATACTTGTGAAAGGTTCGGTGGTGTAAAATGAAACTCGTGGTCAACAGATGTAACAGGGATTTAGTCGTAAGTTCGAGGGGGTAAAATATGTATTTCGCCTATAATATTAGTATACATGGTTTAGGGAGAGGAGTATGAGCTCATGTGAACCATATTGCTCATGCCGAATACGCCTTTGGACATGCACATTTATGTGTTATAATAAGTGGCATTTGGACATAAGAATTGTGAAATTTATTTAAAAAGTGAAAATGATATTTTAAAATTAAAGTTGTGTTTGGACATTAATTTATTCGAAGCTATTTTTGAATATTTGTGATTGATTTTAAGTAAATATTTTGATAAACAAATTTTAAAGTTTTTCAAATTCTGAAAAATTCCGAAATTCAATTTCAACTGAAATTTGATATTTTCATGGTCGAAAACACTGATTCAAAAGAAAGAGTAATTTTTTTCGAAAAAGTGAAATATTTTGTGACCAAACGGGCCCCAAGAAATACTCTTATTTATAGCAATTTGCTCATAGAAACTTTTTTTAAGAATAAAATCATAAATTAAACATTCTATTAATTTCTAAGATGAATACTACAACAACAACATACCCAGTAAAATTTTAATAGTGGGGCTGGGGAGAGTAGATGTCACGACCCTAATCCCAAACCCGATCGTGATGGCGCCTCTCATGAAGACAAGGCCAGTCAACAAAAGAAACGCTTCCTTGCAACAATTATTTAACATTTATAAAGCTAAAATATGATTAGCATAATCAAAAGCGCGGAAAACAATGATAACAACATGGAACTATCCCGCCACAGCCCGACATCGGGGTGTCACTAGTCATGAGATGCTACAGAGCTCACCAAAGTACTACAAATCGTGAAAAATATGAACAAAGTCTGTAAAATAACATGGACTATATAAAATAAGGGAGAAGATCCGGTGCCGGGGACACTAGCGGTCACCTGGCTTAGCTACGATAACAGTTCTTCAATCCGCTAATAACCCGCTACCGGACGAACAATACCTGCAACTACACGCGAGGCACAGGGAGTAAAGTGAGTACTTCCAACTCAGCGGTAATAAGAGTAAATAATAGTTGAAAGTAAGAAATCACATAAGGCACTCCATCATACTATATAGAACAGTACAACCCTTTCTACGAGAAATAGTAAAATTGTGAAAATCCTTTGGAAAACATCTAGGCTCAGTAAAAACCTCTTTTGAAAGTATTTCTTTTCAACAGTAGCGAAAATAATTTCAATAACTAGGGAATAATCACAAATCTGCCCCTCGGGCTCAATATCAACCTCTTAGTGAAGTATCAGCCCCGCGGGCTCACTCCCGACTCAAAAAGCACAACATCAGCCTCTCGGGCTCACTCCCAACTCACAAAGCACAACATCAGCTTCTCGGGCACAACTCTCCATTAACAAATAACACCAGGGTATCTGGTAAACAGTGCAAGAAGTAGCATGGATGCCGATGATTAGAGTATTGAATGTCATAACAACATTACAAAATAAGAACAAATGCATGAGTGCAATGCAATGCATATGACGGTACACTTTAGTACCCGTAGCAGCGTGCAACCCTCTCCATTTATTTATCGTCGACGACACTCACTGGGGGTGTGTACAGACTCCGAAGGGGCTCGTACAGCCCAAGCGCAATGTTACTGCATCGTGCACTCCGATCCAGTATATATATATATATATATACTCGAGGCCTGAAAGCCTCCTCACAAAACACTCGAGGTATGAAAGCCTCCTCACAAAAACACTCGAGGCCTAGAAGCCTCCTCACATCACTCAACATATCGTCACATATCGGCCTCGGTCTCAAACAGTCCAGAAAATCATCATGAGCCCCATGGGCATTTATAAAATAGTAGTCTCAGCCCGAATTCGCATTTAAAATATCATTTGAGTTCTCAAAACTTAGAAGCATGGCTGAGTTGGCAAAATAGTATTAAAATCTTGGACTGGAATCAAATGATATGCAACATATGCTAAAAACAGTAATCTCAATCCCCGAAGGATTCACATAGTTGGCACGAATCACAAACATGGGAATCAGCCCAAATTACGATGATAACAAGTAATTTCAGTCAAATAATCAGTAAAATTAACAACCGGGACGGACCAACTCACAATCCCCAACGGTGCTCTACCCCACGCTCATATCCGGCGTGCAAGTCACCTCAATACAGTACTATGATGTGCAAATCCGGGGTTTCAAACCCTCAGGATATCATTTACAAGTATTACTCACCTCAAGCCGGCCAAAAGTCTAGCTCACTTGCCTCTCGAATTGGCCTCCTCGTGCGACAAATCTGCCCAAAGTCACACAAATATCTACGAAGCTCGATTTCTAATAGAAGGGGTTTTAGCCATACATATCTGGGACTTGCCCCTTAATGGTACTACAATGATTCACTACTCTTAGGTAAACTTCAATCCACAGTACAACATTCAATAGGGCTAATATTAGTAATAAATTCCATAACTTATGCTATTTAGGTATATTATCAAATACCTTGTAGGCATAAATATATAAACCTCTAAACTATAGCATTGGTTCCTCCAACCATCACCATTAACCAACAATTCATCCCAAGATTATTCTTTAACAATTTATGCTCCTAACATCACATGTGTTATCAACCATTCACACCCAAACTAACAAAAATCCATAAAATAAACATCTTTAGATCCCTACCATGTTCAAGTATTTAAATTGGGAATTTCTATCTTTCAACCACCATACTATAAGTTGTAATGCTTGATTCATACTCATATTCCCATAATATATCCATACATGTAAGTCTAAGCTCTAGGATTTACCTTTTGGAAAAAATCTTGCAAAACCCTCCTTTGAGTTCTTAAAGAAATTTCTAGAAAATATAAGGGTTTTCAAGTTTAATCCATGTTAATATAAGTATTTAGAAGTAGTAATCAACTCAAAGTACTCCAAAAATCTTACCCTGGATCATAAAAATGAAGAGTGTGACGAAATTCCCTTGAGAGAGCAAGCCCTTGCTCCAAAAATGGCTTGGGAACTCTCTATTCCCGGTCTTGGGGTATTAAGGGGCCTGCTAATAGTGCGGCCGCGCATCTGGGCGTGCTAGTTTGCCCAGTGTACTGTCTTGGGTGGGCTAGTTTGTAGCGCGGGTGCGCATCTGGGCGCGCTAGTGACATATGCCCAGTAAAACGATCATAACTTTCTGTATACACCTCTAAATGACAAACGGTTTGTTGCGTTGGAAACTAGACTCAAAGGGATTTAATTTGATAGGTTGTACTCACACAAATCCTTATATAACGGGAGATATGATCGTCCAAAGTGAGCTCTTGTGCACACTTATTTACAATTCCGTCTATTATGAAATTTTCTAACTTCAAAAGTTCCCGTTAGCCATCCGAAATTACCCCGAGGTCCCGGAACCTCAACCAAAAGTGCAAACATATCATAAAACATTATTAAAACTTGTTCCATTCAACAAAACTCCTCAAACAACACCAAAACCATCAAATTACATCAAATTCTCTCTTAAGTTCTTCCAAACTTCTAAAATACGTATTATGATTAAAAACCCGACTAAATCACCTCCAAATGACATGAAGTTTTGCGCACACATGTCAAATCACATAATGAAGCTACAGCAATTCTCGGAATTTCATTCCGACCCTCCGATCAAAATCTCGCCTACCAACCGAATTTTGCCAAAATCCTAACTTCGCCAAAATAGGTTAACTTCTACACCCGAACCTCCAAAATTACTTCTGGTTGCTCTCCTAAGCCTTAAATCATCCTCCAAAACTAACTGAATCATCAAAAATAAATTCCGATCGCTCTAACTCACAAGTCAACTTCCGGTTGGCTTTTTCCAAATTGATCATTCCTTAGAGAGACTAAGTGTCTCATTTCTTATTAAAATCACTCCAAATCAATTCTAACGCAACTCATACCGATAATGAAATATAAGAAAGCAGAAAATGAGAAGAACGGGGTAGTAACTCATGATACGACGAGTCGGGTCGTCACAGTAGAGTGTACGCAGACCTTACTCCTATCCTGAAAAGGATAGAGAGGCTGTTCCCGGGAGACTCTCAGCTCAACAAAAGGAAAAATAATATCAGAAAAGTAACAAAAAAAAAGGCATGTAAGATTTTTATTTCAAGATGAATACAACTAGAACAATAACAACATATTCAGTAATTGCAAGATGAATACAGTTAAATATTTCAAACATTAATCTCTCTTTAATTCAATGATTTCCCGAAGATATAATAATCAAAGCTGCTTTAAACTAATTATAACCTGTCAATTTCACCAAAAGTAATTATTTTGTCGTGTTAAGCAATAATGTAATCATAGATAGTACATTTAGTCAACATTAATATATCATTAGATGTTTTTCTTTTTTTAAATACGAAAAAGAACCAAATATACCTTTCTATTTTCAAACATTATTTACCTATACCATTTGTTATATTATTGAGCTATCCATATCCCTATCGTTATACTTTAGACCAAAAATACCCCAATTTTGGATAGAGCATCACGTGGCAGCACCAGATTAAATGACCCATTTCTTTTTTTTTCTACCCAACCCGTTTTACAAAATACCCACAACTCGAACCATATTTTTATTTTTTAGTTTTTCTAAAGAACTTCCTTTTTGTAAAACTTAAAAAATTGCAAAAGTCATTTTTTAAACAATTTTTTTTGTTATAGAAAACAGGAAAAAAAAATCAGTTTTAACAAAATATTTTCTTTTTTTTAACTGAAAAAATATATCCAATAAAATATTTTAGCTTTTGAAAAATTATTTTATCCTCATTTTTTCGGTTTTTTTAAAGATTTTCTTTTTTAAAAAACTGAAAAAAAACAAACTTGTAAAATTGATTTTTTTTGTAAAAACAGGAAATAAATTTCGGTCTTTAACAAAATATTTTTTTTCAAAAACTGAAAATTTCAACAAAATATTTAATTTAAAAAAAATAATTTAAGTTTGTTAAATTTGATAAAATTATTTTCAACAAAATATTTTTGTTTTTTAAAAATATTTTTTTTGAGTTTTCTAAAAGAATTTTTTTTTATAAAACCTGGAAAAAGAAATTTGTAAAAACAGCAAAATTTTTTTTTGTTTTTTAACAAAATATTTTACTTTTTTAAAAACTAAAATTTTAAAAAAGAAAACTGGAAAAAATTAAAATAGGGGTCGGGTTGTGAGTTTTTTTAAAAATGGGTTGGCTAAAAAAATTTGGTCGTTTTAATCTAGTATTGCCACGTGACACTCCATCCAAATTAGGGGTATTTTTGTTTCAATGGATAACAATAGGGGTATAGATAACTCAATAGTATAATTGTCACGACCCAAATTCCAAACCCGATCGTGATGGCGCCTCTCGTGGAGAAAAGGCCAGCCAACAAGACGAATGCTTCCTTTTAAAGAGCTATTTAACATATATAACAGTAAGATATGATTAACATAATCAAAAGCGCGGAAAACAACGATAACGACAGGGTACCATCCCGTCACAGCCCGACACCGGGGTGTCACTAGTCATGAGCTACTACTGAGTTCACTAAAGATATACAAATACGAAAATAGGAACCAAGTCTAAAAATAACAAGAACAACATAAAATAAGGGAGAAGATCCGGTGTCGTGGACGCTAGCGGTCACCTGGCTCAATTACGATAGCAGATCGTTAATTCGCTAATAACCCGCTACCGGGCGTACAATACATGCAACTGCACGAGAGGTGCAGGGAGTAAAGTGAGTACTTCCAACTCAGCGGTAATAAGAGTAAATAATAACTTAAGGCAAGAAATCACGTAAGAGTACTCCACCATGCAATATGGGACAACACAACCATTTGAGAAAAACACTAAGTCCGGGAAAATCCTTTAGAAAATATCTGCCTCAGTTTAAAATTCACTATTAAAAATATGTTTTACCAACAATTAAGCAAGTAAGTGCAGGACAAGTAATGCAAGTCAGCACAAAAGTCAGCCTCTCATGCACAAGCAAGTATGCACAATTGAACTTACAACTCGCCCTTTAGGCAATATTCTTATCTCTGGTCAGCCACTATTACCTGACCCATTTACATCATGCAGTGTCACTGTTACCATTGTCTCAAATTTATCCACTCTCAAAGTGATCAGACAATATCAGAACAACAAAACAATATCTCAAGAAATGACACAAACAACAAATAGTGCACAAATGTATGAATGTAATGCAATGCATATGACGGTACACTCTAGTACCCGCTGCGGCATGCAGCCCGCTCCATTTATTTAACGTCGACGACGCTCATTGGGGGTGTGTACAGACTTCGGAGGGGCTCCTACATCCCAAACGCAATATTAGCCAGGTATTGGCATAAAACAGGCTCTCGGCCTCAATATCAATATATATATATATATATATATATATATATATATATATATATATATATATATATATATATATCACCAGTGCGGCATGCATTCCGAGCCACCCATATGTTCATAAATCACTGTTACACTGCTGCACTGCGCAGCCCGGTCCATACTCAGTCCAGAAATGCACATAAGCCACTTGGACAATATTAACAAGATAGTCCTCTACTCAAACGTCGATAAAATATTATTTAAGTTTTTTCAAAGTTTAGGAAGTGACTGAGTTTGCAAAACAATATTAAAACCTTGGACCGAGATCAAATAGTATGCAAGTAATGCAAAAACAATAATATTATTCCACGAAAGTTTCACATAGTTGGCTCGAAGCCCAAGCATGGAAATCAGCCCAAATTATGATGATAACAAATAATTTCAGTCAAATGCGCGGTAAAATAAATAACCGGGATGGACCAAGTCGCGATCCTCAACGGTGCTCTACCCAACGCTCATATCAGGCGTACAAGTCACCTCAATACGACACTATGATGTGCAAATTCGGAGTTTCAAACTCTCAGGATATAATTTACAAGTATTACCCACCTCGAACCGGCGAAATCTCTAGCCCGCGATGCCTCTTCTCCTCAGTTTGGTCTCTACGCGCGTCGAATCTATCCAAATTCAGAGCGAATACATCACAATATGCTAAGGGAATAATACCCAATCGAAAATAGCCAAACTATAGAAACAATCACGAAACTAGCAAAAGCCGAGTCCTGGACCCACTTCCCGAAAGATTACAAGGCTCATACAAAAAAAACGATCCTTATCTCGTGACGAGTCCGTACATATAAAGTTCATCAAAATCGGAGCTCAAACGGGTCATCAAATCCCAATTGAAAATTCAAAATTCCAAGCCCTAGTTCTTCCCCTTTTTAGCTATAGTTTCATGAATTTACAAGTTAATTCTTCAAATAAAAGATGTTTTGAGTCCATAAAACTTACATCCAATCAATTTCTGTTGAAACTCTCTTCGATTTCTACCAAAAATCTCTTGAGGTGGTGTAAAAATGGAGGAAATATCAAATGGGTCGCAGATGAAATAACCCTTAAAACCATTCTGCCCAGGCATTTTTAGCCCTATGTGATCGCGTCCCAAATCATCGCGGAGAACAAATTCCAGCCCCTTTTTTTTCCTCTTACACGATCGCAGGACAGGACATACGATCGCAGAGCACTTGCCCACAACCCTACACGATCGCACTCATCCCTACGCGAACGCACTGACCAACCAACCAGGCCTATGCGATCACAAACCCCTGTTAGATAATACGCTTAACGCTAGAGGGGGGGTGAATAGCGTTATAATAAAATTTAGCGTAAACTTGCAGAAATTAAAATTTGCAGGAAGTAAATAAGTGCGATAAATAATAACTTACACACAGATATATCCTGGTTCACCACAACGTGTGGCTAGTCCAGTCCCCGAGTGACTCTCTCGAGATTTTCCACTAACGTGTCAAGCTTCCGGGTGCTTAACAAACCTTTACAACTTGAGGACGCAAGCCTCAACACCTTTGCTCGGAGTTACAACACTCCAAGACTTCAACCAAGGAAACACAAGTTCCTTACAACAAGAGAATTACAATTCTCTTACAAGTGTATACAACACTAAAACACTCAAACAAAATACTCCTTAATGAGTAGATATGAGTAAAAGAAGTAAGCTCTGGATCACAAAAACTTTGAACAAGAATATGGCTCTCAAAAGCTTTATGAAATTGAATATAAAATGATAAACAAAAGTATGCAAGCTTATAGCAATGTAATGATCAATTGTAGTATGTTGTTGTGTTTAAAACACTGAAATGAAGCTGTATTTATAGTTGAAAAACTTGGCATTACCGTTGCCTAATTGCCAATTAAGAGTTGCTGATTTTACTCACTGACAATCGATTGTCAAACCCCAACAATCGATTGTCTGCCAGTCAGATCAAAATTCAATCCCAGATTATACGCTTGACAATCGATTACTTACAATCCATAATCGATTACTGGCAACGTTCAAAAAATCCTTTCCAGATTTTACCACAAACAATCAATTGTTCAGAATCAACAATCGATTACTCAGCAACGTTCAAAAAATCTTTTCCGGATTTTAATCAAAACAATCGATTATACAAAATCAATAATCGATTATAAAATAACTTTCAAAAAATCTTTTCCGGATTTTAATCACAACAATCGATTATACAGAAGCAATAATCGATTACCTGACGGTATTTGAAAACTTTACGACAACGGTCAGCTTCACAATCGATTGCACAAAGTCAACAATCGATTACTTATCAGTTTTTGAAAAACATTTTAGACACTGCCTCTTGACAATCGATTGTTATATACTCACAATCGATTATTTAATAAATTTGAAAATCACTGGAAGTCACTGCCTCAACACAATCGATTGTCATTAGTTCACAATCGATTATTTTGTGACTTTGAAAAATCTGAAGGACACTGTCTCTTCACAATCGATTGTCATTAGCTCCATAATCGTTTATTCTGAGTTTTGAAAAAACTTTGATGGACACTGCCTCAGCACAATCGATTGTCAGAAGGTTCACAATCGATTGTCATGCAGGTTTGAAAAAACCTGATGTTCACTGCCTTAACACAATCGATTGTCATTAGTTCACAATCGATTGTCATGCAGTCTTGGCTCAACATAATCGATTATCATAAGTACATAATCGATTATCTTAGTCCAGTTTTCAGAGGCATGTATGAAAATCATTTTGACTAATGTAAATGTGCATGATTTAAAATCATTTAGCATTGAATTAAATATGCATGATTTTGGAAAATAGTTTTATGAGAGAAGCCATGTTACGAGTCAAGTTGTAGGGTCAAGATCACAATTAAGAATGACTCAATTAAACTATAAAACTTTGTCTTGAGCTTGAATCTCGATGTATATCAATTGTGCGCTTGTTTCTTGAACTTCGTCATATATCAGTTTCGCTTCATTTGTCATTCATCAAAACCTATACAAAAGAACACAGGTTTTAGTATATTGCATTGAGAACGTGTTTCCAACAATTTCCCCCTTTTTGATAATGGCAAACATTAAGCGGGATATGCAATGCAAGCAATTTATATTGACGATTCAAGACAAGTGTATACATGCAACAAGTATGCAATTTGTTCCCCCTCAATATATGAATTCCCCCTTAATTTAAGCTTATTGATATTGAGAGTGCATACCCGTTATCTTCCCCCTTTTGCCATTAGCAAAAAAAATAATAATAAGATGCCAAAGATGAAATAAACTTTGTTTATTTATTGAAAAAAAATAGCAACATCAACTCGAATAATAGCAACATAATCGATTATTGATACTAAATAATCGATTTTTAGACGACGGAAACCGATTGTTGTACGTCAAGCTTTATAATTCCCCTTTCCTTTGAGGCGATACCTGCAAAAATCGTTAGACGTCTCCGACGCTCAAGTTAGAACTCATGTAATAAAAAATTGCAATGCATGACTTAGATCAACGTGGAGTCAAGGATCCCGAGTTCACTGCGAATTCGGAAGAAGGACTCTTTCTCTAAAGGCTTTGTAAAGATGTCTGCCAATTGGTTTGTGGTTTCAACAAATTCAATTTCGACATCGCCTTTGAGAACGTGATCTCTAATAAAATGATGTCTAATTTCAATGTGTTTCATTCGCGAATGAAGAACGGGGTTCTTCGTCAAGCATATGGCACTAGTATTATCACATCTAAGAGGGATATGATCAAGACTTAGGCCATAGTCCAAGAGTTGTTGTTTCATCCATAGGATTTGAGCGCAACAACTCCCCACGGCTACATATTCAGCCTCGATTGTGGACAACGCAACACTTACTTGTTTCTTGCTAAACCAAGAAACGAGAGAGCTACCGAGCAAATGGCAAGTGCCACTAGTGCTCTTGCGGTCCAATTTGCATCCAGCAAAATCGGAATCGGAGTAGCCAACAAGTTGGCATGAAGAGCCTTTGGGGTACCATAGACCCACATTTGTAGTACCAACAAGATACCTTAAAATCCGTTTTGCCGCAGTAAGGTGAGACTCCTTCAGACACGATTGATAACGAGCTCATAAGCACACGCTAAACATGATGTCCGGACGACTAGCAGTAGGATAAAGAAGAGAGCCAATCATACCTCGATACTTTTTGGTGTCGACTTCCTTACCTTTCTCATCTTTGTCTAGATGATCGGATGTGCTCATGGGAGTTGCCATTTCTTTTGCATTGTTCATCTCAAATCGTTTCAGCAATTCTTTGCAATATTTGGCTTGACAAATGAATGTACCTTCTTTCATTTGCTTTACTTGTAATCCCAAAAAGAATGTTAACTCACCCATCATAGACATCTCAAATTCGCTTGTCATTAAATCGGAAAATTCCTTGCATAAAACATTGTTAGTAGCACCAAATATAATATCATCTACATATATTTGAACTAACAAAATATCATTGTTTTTATGCTTAACAAAGAGAGTTGTGTCAACTTTTCCCCTAATGAAATCATTTTCCAAAAGAAACTTACTCAATCTTTCACACCAAGCTCGGGGAGCTTGTTTTAAACCATAAAGAGCCTTTTTGAGTTTGAAAACATGATCGGGAGATTTAAAGTTTTCAAAGCCGGGGGGCTGTTCAACAAAAACTTCTTCTTGAATAAAACCGTTTAGAAAAGCACTTTTCACATCCATTTGATATAAATTGAAATTCATAGAAGAGGCAAATGCAAGCAATAAGCGAATAGCTTCTAATCTACCTACGGGAGCATATGTTTCCTCATAGTCAATACCTTCTTCTTGATTATAGCCTTTTGCTACAAGCCTAGCTTTGTTTCTAGTGATTATACCATTTTCATCTAGTTAATTGAGAAAAACCCATTTCGTACCAATTATGGTATGACCTTCGGGTCTTGGCACCAAATCCCAAACGTCATTTCGTTCGAATTGGTTAAGCTCCTCTTGCATTGCCAAGGTCCAAAATTCATCCCCAATTGCTTCTGAGATGGTTTTGGGTTCAATTTGAGAAACAAAAGCAGTATGTTCTAAGGTATTTTTGAGAGAGTTTCGGGTACTTACCTTGTCTCCAACGTTGCCAATTACCTGTTCGAGAGGGTGATCTTTGATTGTCCTCCACTCATTAGGCATATTCATTTCTTTTTCCAATTGTGGCGCTTCTTCCGTTGGTTGTTCCTCAGTTTCATCTTTTCCTTGGGTGGTTCCTCTTGTATTTTGCCTTTCAAGCTATCTAAGATACCTGCAAGATCAAAACCGGAATCCTTTCTCGCCAAGCGAGCATTATTTTCGGAAAATACAACATGAGGGGATTCCTCCACAATTTGGGTTCTTTTATTAAAGACCCTATATGCTTTACTACGTGAGGAATATCCAATGAAAATACCTTCATCCGACTTAGCATCAAATTTACCCAATTGGTCTTTGCCATTGTTATGAACAAAACATTTGTAACCAAAAACTCTAAAATGGGAAATATTTGGTTTTCTTCCCTTATAAAGTTCATAGGGGGTTTTCATGAGTATCGGCCGAATTACTACTCTATTTAGAACGTAGCAAGCGATACTCACGGCGTCCGCCCAAAAATGTTTGGGTATCTTAGCTTCGTCGAGCATGGTTCTAGCCATCTCTTCGAGACCCCTATCTTTCCACCACCCCATTTTGTTGTGGTGTACGTGGAGCAAAAAAGGTATGCTTGATTCCGAGTTCGTCACAAAAGTCCGTAAAGAGATTGTGATCAAACTCTCCCCCATGATCACTTCTAATTGAAGTGACAGTTGTTTCTTTCTCATTTTGAACACACTTAAGAAAAAATTTAAAATTTTGAAAGGCATCACTTTTATTGGCAAGAAATAAAGTCCAAGTAAATCTCGAGTAATCATCAACAATCACAAAAGCATATTTATTTCTTCCTAGACTTTCAATGCGAGAGGGACCAAATAAATCCATATGAAGCAATTGCAATGGTCTAGAAGTTGAAACAATGTTTTTAGATTTGAAAGATGCTTTTGTTTGCTTCCCCTTTTGACACGAGTCACAAATAGAGTCATTTTCAAATTTTAAAAAGGGAAGACCAACAACTAAGTTTTGAGAAATCAATTTGTTCAAAAGATGCATATTGATATGTGCTACTCTACGATGCCATAGCCAAGTATCATCCTCTTTACTCATTAGACAATCAACATATTCGGGTGAGGAATTAGCAAGATCAACCATATAAATATTATCAACTCTAAAACCACGAAGTATGATTTTGAAATCACTACGTCTAAATACTAGGCATTCATCCGAATCAAATAGAGCAAGATTTCCCTTGTCACATAATTGGCTTATGCTCAAGAGATTATGCTTCAAACCTTTCACAAGTAATATATGCTTAATAGAGGATTTTTCATCCTTACCGACCGAGCCGATGCCGATGATCTTTCCTTTATTGTTATCACCGAAGATAACACTTCCTCCTTCTTTGTGCCCTAATTGAAGGAATTTGGATTCATCTCCAGTCATATGCTTGGAGCATCCACTATCAAGGTACCATAGTACACTTGATCCCTTCAAGCACACCTACAAAACAAATTAATGTTCTTTAGGTACCCATGCCATCTTGGGTCCTTGGGGGTTAGGCATATTATAATGATGCGATTGAGTAACATGTCTATGACGTGTAAAGCATGCAGGAGCAATATGACCAATACGTCTACAATAATGACAAGTCACATTTGGGTTATGCATCCTTCTAGGTTCATAGTAACTAGACGGATGAAAAGTGCTTACTCTATTTTGAGCACTATGACTATTTCGCATTTCATGAGAATTATTTCTCCTACTATGAGCTCTAGGATGGGCAGCATTTCTAGAGTGATTGTTTCTCGGTTGAGGGCCATTGCTAGGTCTTCTAAGGGGTTCAAAATTTGGCCTAAAATATGCATCATTTCTAGGGTGACTATTTCTAGGTGGTAAGTCATTCCTAGGTCTTCTAAAATGTTCAGCATTTTGTCTAGCATGCATATTGGCTCTAGAGTTGTTGTTTCTAGGATAAGCATTTCTATTGTTAATCCTAGGTTGAGCTTTAGGTTGTTGAGGTTTAGCTGCAACCTTTTCTTCATTTTTAAAGTCTATTCCATGCTTGGTTGATTTCAAGTTAACAAGAACATCATTCAAGTTTTTGTGCGAAGAATTAAACTTATCTAATGTGCCTTTAAGCCTACTTACTTCATTCTTAAGAAGCAAACAAGAAGTGCAATTTCTAGTAGAGCTTTCGGGCTTATCGGAACTTCTTTTTCCAAAAAACTTGTTTTCCTCTTTCAGCTTCTCATTTTCTAAAACCAGTTTTTCTAAATCCTTTTCTTTCAAAGAAAGCTGTTTTTGAAAATCCTTTTCCTTTAATGAAGCATTTTCTTTTATGCCCTTAACAGTTTTTGAAGCCTTAATAAACTCAGCATATAATTCATCAAAAGCAGTTCGCATTTCTTCAAGAGTAAAGAAGTTTTTAGACGAAATTTGACATACCTCATCTTTGTTGTCTTCTTGTGCCATAAGGCAAAGATTTGCTGCTTCGTCTTCTTCTCCTTCGCTTGACTCATCTCCGGAGTCGCCTCCCCAAGAAATGTATGCACGTTGCTTTTTAACATGTTTCTTCTCCTTTTTGATGTTTGGGCAATTTGATTTGATGTGCCCGGTTTCACCACATTCATAGCACTTGATTTGTTCGCCTTGCTTTTTGCCCTTGCGTTCATACTCCTTGCGCATGAACTTTTCAAATCTTTTGATAACGAGTCCAAACTCGTTGTCTCCTTCCTCATCAATTTGCGGTTGGCTTGTGCTCGCCTTTAGAGCTATTCTTTGCCTCCTTTGATCATCAACAAAAGGGTTAAGAATAGTAGATTCATAGGTTTTAAGGTTACCTCTTAGTGCGTCGATGGTGACGTTTGAAACGCCAATGGATTCTTGAATTGCATCGGCCTTTGATCTCCATGCCGGTGTGAGACTTCTAAGAATTATTCGAACGAGCTCTCTATCCGTGAATGTTTTCTTGAGAGCATGTAAGTCATTTACGATTATTGAAAATCGCTCAAACATTTCGTCCACCTTTTCACCTTCCTTCATGTGAAATAATTCATAAGAATGGGTTAGGAAATCAATTTTTGCTTCCCTTACCTGGTCCGTACCTTCGTACGTGACTTCTAGCTTGTCCCACATCTCCTTTGCCGTTGTACAACACGATATTTTCCAGTAATCGTCAGCATTAACAGCACAATATAATAAATTTATTGCTTTAGCATTATTTTGAACCTTTCGGATGTCATCCGCGTCATACTCATCCTCGGACTTGGGAACCCATTCGTTTTCCACCTTCTTTGTTGGAATTTGGTTTCCCTTCATTATCACCTTCCAAAGGTGAAAGCGGTTGGACTGAACGAAGATCTTCATCCTTTCCTTCCAGTACGTGTAATTTGTACCGTTGAATAGAGGTGGTCGTGTGGAGCACTGTCCTTCTTCAATTCCTGCAAAAGAATCACGAGTAGAAGCCATGGATGGTTCTCTCAAACTGTTAAGTTTTTAGAGAGTTGGGCTCTGATACCAATTGTTAGATAATACGCTTAACGCTAGAGGGGGGGGGGTGAATAGCGCTATAATAAAAATTAGCGTAAACTTGCGGAAATTAAAATTTGCAGGAAGTAAATAAGTGCGATAAATAATAACTTACACACAGATATATCCTGGTTCACCACAACGTATGGCTAGTCCAGTCCCCGAGAGACTCTCTCGAGATTTTCCACTAACGTGTCAAGCTTCCGGGTGCTTAACAAACCTTTACAACTTGAGGACGCAAGCCTCAACACCTTTGCTCGGAGTTACAACACTCCAAGACTTCAACCAAGGAAACACAAGTTCCTTACAACAAGAGAATTACAATTCTCTTACAAGTGTATACAACACTAAAACACTCAAACGAAATACTCCTTAATGAGTAGATATGAGTAAAAGAAGTAAGCTCTGGATCACAACAACTTTGAACAAGAATATGGCTCTCAAAAGCTTTATGAAATTGAATATAAAATGATAAACAAAAGTATGCAATCTTATAGCAATGTAATGATCAGTTGTAGTATGTTGTTGTGTTTAAAACACTGAAATGAAGCTGTATTTATAGTTAAAAAACTTGGCATTACCGTTGCCTAATTGCCAATTAAGAGTTGCTGATTTTACTCACTGACAATCGATTGTCAAACCCCAACAATCGATTGTCTGCCAGTCAAATCAAAATTCAATCCCAGATTATACGCTCGACAATCGATTACTTACAATCCATAATCGATTACTGGCAACGTTCAAAAAATCCTTTCCAGATTTTACCACAAACAATCGATTGTTCAGAATCAACAATCGATTACTCAGCAACGTTCAAAAAATCTTTTCCGGATTTTAATCAAAAAAATCGATTATACAAAATCAATAATCGATTATCAAATAACGTTCAAAAAATCTTTTCCGGATTTTAATCACAACAATCGATTATACAAAAGCAATAATCGATTACCTGACGGTATTTAAAAACTTTACGACAACGGTCAGCTTCACAATCGATTGCACAAAGTCAACAATCGACTACTTATCAGTTTTTGAAAAACATTTTAGACACTGCCTCTTGACAATCGATTGTTATATACTCACAATCGATTATTTATTAAATTTGAAAATCACTGGAAGTCACTGCCTCAACACAATCGATTGTCATTAGTTCACAATCGATATTTTGTGACTTTGAAAAATCTGAAGGACACTGTCTCTTCACAATCGATTGTCATTAGCTTCACAATCGATTATTTTGAGTTTTGAAAAACTTTGATGGACACTGCCTCAGCACAATCGATTGTCAGAAGGTTCACAATCGATTGTCATGCAGGTTTGAAAAAACCTGATGTTCACTGCCTTAACACAATCGATTGTCATTAGTTCACAATCGATTGTCATGCAGTCTTGGCTCAACATAATCGATTATCATAAGTACATAATCGATTATCTTAGTCCAATTTTCAGAGGCATGTATGAAAATCATTTTGACTAATGTAAATGTGCATGATTTAAAATCATTTAGCATTGAATTAAATATGCATGATTTTGGAAAATAGTTTTACGAGTCAAGTTGTAGGATCAAGATCACAATTAAGAATGACTCAATTAAACTATAAAACTTTGTCTTGAGCTTGAATCTCGATGTATATCAATTGTGCGCTTGTTTCTTGAACTTCGTCATATATCAGTTTCGCTTCGTTTGTCATTCATCAAAACCTATACAAAAGAACACACGTTTTAGTATATTGCATTGAGAACGTGTTTCCAACAACCCCCACGCGATCGCATAGAGAAATTTTGAGAACCCCCTCCAAGCCTTCTATTCAATCGCAACCACAAGCTCGCGATCGCGAAGAGCAAACCTGCTCTGCAATTTCTGCTGCAATTTTCCAACTCGAAAATCCCTGTTAGCCATCCGAAACCACTCCGAGGCCCTCGGGACCTCAACCAAAAGCACATATATGTTCTAGTACCTCAGTCAAACTTGCTCGAGTCATAAAAACACTATCGTTGACATCAAAATAGTTAAGTTTAATCAAATCAAAGCTTAAGTTAAACTAAAACTTTCAAAATTCTCATTCAATCAAAAACCCGACCTAAAAACCTCCGAATCAACTGAAATTTTGCACACAAGTCCAAGGTTACCTAACAAAGCTACTAAAACTCTCGAAATTCCATTCCGACCCTCGGATAAAAGTCTCACCTATCAACCGGATATCGTCAAAATCCTAACTTCGCCAATTCAAACCTAATTCTACATCGAACTTCCAAAATCAATTCCGATCGCACTCCTAAGTCATAAATCATCCCCCGAAGCTAACCAAATCATCGGAAATTAATTCCGAGCTCTCTAACTCAATAGTCAACATTCGATTGACTTATCCAACACCAATTCAAATCAACTCTAACGTGCCTAACACTGATAATGAAACATGAAGAAGCAATAAACGGAGACAACGGAGTAGTAATACATGAGACGACGGGTTGGATCGTCACAATAACTGTAGGGGTATGAATAGCCCAATAGCATAATGAAAGGTACAAGTAAATAATATTCGAAAGTAGAGGGATATATTTAGCCCTTTTCCGTTATGTGTATATATATATATATATATATATATATATATATATATATATATATATATATATATATATATATATATATATATATATATATATATATATATATATATATATACACTTTTTGGCTTATCTACTCGTTTGATAAAATTAATAAGTTAAGTACTTAAAAGCCAAAAATAAGCCAAGAGTCATAAGTTGGACTGCCTCAGCTTATCAAATTTCATCTTATAAGCACTTTAGGCTTGACCAAAATATTTACTATTATATCCCTAAAATACTTCTTTTTAGAACAAATTTCACGACCCGAATTTCCCACCATCAGCGATCATGATGACGCCTACTAATCAGAGCTAGGCCAGCCAATTCTTACTTATATTTCTATTTTTAGCAACACTTATTTTAAAACTATTAGCAATAATAATATGATTACTGAAATAAATAAATTTAGCGGAAGACTTAATAAATTCTACTAGATGCGACACGGGAATCCGAACATAAAATACTACCCAAGAACTGGTGTCACGATACTCAGAAACTTCTAAGAATAATGCACATAACTGTCTGAAAGAATAAAAATATTGTTTGTCTCGAATATATGCGATAACAGACTGAAAGTAAAGATAGAAGAGACGCCAGGTCCTGCGGACGCCTGCAAAGCTACCTCGGTGTCTTAGTGATCAAAAGCTAACACCTGCACTACTGTTGCTACTGTTGTCCAAAACCTATATCTGCACAAAAAGAGTGCAGAGTGTAGAATCAGCACAACCTACCCCATGTGCTGGTAAGTGTCCGGCCTATCCCGTCGAAGTAGTGACAAGGCTAGGTCAGACACTCACATAAACCTGCAGTTCAAAATACATATATACAACAGAAATGGCATGAAGCAATATTTAATATTTGGGAAGGGAGAACATGCTATGGTGTAGCACAAAATATAATGACAGAATGCAAAATAAAGAAACCTTAATTACGGAGAATGGATATATATATATATATATATATATATATATATATATATATATATATATATATATATATATATATATATATATATATGCACGACACCAACCATTGTGCTTTTTACTCTCGTTCTCACCAAATAATCAATTAAAATGTACGGCATCACTCATCGTACTTTTACTCTCAAACTCTCTTATCAAGGCACGGAAAGACCCATCGTGCTTAATTATTCACAACATGGAACGGAAAGACCCGTCGTACACAATCACTTATAACATAGCACGGTAAGACTCGTCGTGCATAATTACTCTTCCTCACCAAATCTATTTTCACAACCAATCAGGGTGAGGAAAATAAATAGATAGTACCAAATATTCTGACAGGGGAGAATACAATAATGACAGTTTACATGTCCCAGTAAGGGAATAAGTATATCTCTTTATCTTTCATTCACTTCTTACTCAATATCATATCACCGTTCGAGCCAACGCTCCAGGGAATTCACAATTAATAATTTTCTCCTCACACTTTCCACGTTATTTAGCAATCAATAATTAGATGTGGAAGAATTACATCAATATCAAATAATCACGAGTAAAGACTCACGGTCATACTAGACACCCAACGTATAAATACTTGCCACCATGCCTATACGTTGGACTCCTCACATAGCAATTAGCAAATACACTCAACTCCTATTCCCTCAAGATAGGATAGATCAAAAACTTACCTCGAAGGTATAAGGCCAACTAAATCGCTAAGCACCGCTTTTCCTTTTAAATTTGTCTCCAGATGCTTCAAATCTATTCACAAAAAATTCGATATACTCAACACGGATCGTAGGAATAAATTGGATAATAAATTTAAAAAATTTTCGGTTAAAATCCGAAATTCATTTTAATATTAAATAGTAGAACCCACATTTCGAATCCCGGGAAAACTTACAAAATCCAAAAACCCATTTCAATCAGAGTTCAACTATACCAAAATTGCTAAAATTCGATAACATTTCGACCCTCAAATCCTCAAATCTATTCGAGAGGATTTCTAAGCTTTTCCCGCTAAATTTATGGATTTAATGCCAAAACTTGCTATAGATTCGAGTTATATAACCTAAAATTAAGTTAGGGACAGTTACCCCGATGATTTCCTTGAAAAACTTTCAAAAAATTGCCTTACCCGAGCTCCAAATTGCCAAAAATTGCAAAATATTTTCGAACTTCAAGTATATTCCGAGACTCCTCCGAAACACTCCCGAACCCTCGGCGCTCCAAACCAAATATGCACACTAACTCAAAAAAAATCATACGAACTTGTTCGAGTGATCAAATCACAAAAATAATATCAAAATCAATGATTTGAGGCTTAAATCTAAGAAATTCTTTCAAAATTTCATAACTTCCAAAATTTCCTCCGAAACACGTCAAACGACGTCTGTTTTCAACCAAACTTTACAGGAAGCGCTTAACCAATATATATGACATGTACCGAGCATCGAAACCAAAATAGGAGCCCGGTACCATCACTTTTTGATCAAATTTTATTTTCATTTTCCTTAAACATTTTCAGAAAACAATTTCACGGAAAAATTCTTTTCTCAGGCCTGGGACCTCGGAATTAAATTACGTGAATACGCCCAAGTCCCATATTTTTCTATGGACATTCTGAGACCGTCAAATCAAGGGCCCGAGTTTACAAAAAATATTGACCAAAGTCAACTTTATCAATATTAATATCAAAATTCTTCAAATTTTTCACATAATTCATATATATATATATATATATATATATATATATATATATATATATATATATATATATATATATATATATATATATATATATATATATATATATATATATATATATATATCAACATAAAAAATTCCCGGCTTCGTGCCCGGACTGCGCATGCAAATAGATGAAACTAATGGTGAGGTTGTCAAGGCCTCTGAAGCTTGAAATGTCTAGTAAAACCAAGTGATGGCCCTTTGGGTTGTCACATTCTCCACCTCTAAAACAACTGTTCGTCCTCGAACAGACTAAAGAAAAAAATACCTGAGTCAGGGAATAGATGAGGATAACAGCTCCGCATGTCAGACTGGAACTCCCTGATCGATGCCTCTAGAGGCTGACCTTTCCACTGAACACGGACATAAGGGAAACTCTTCGACCTCAAATGTCGAATCTGCCGGTCTAATATAACCAACGGTTCCTCCTCATAAGACAGATCCTTGTCCAATTGGATAGTGCTGAAATCTAACACGTGTGAGCCGTGATATTTCCGAAGCATGGATACATGAAACACTCGAAGCACAACTGACAAATTAGATGGCAAAGCAAGTTTATAAGCCACCTTTCCCACACGATCAAGGATCTCGGATGGGCCAATAAACCTAGGACGAAGCATGCCCTTCTTACCAAATCTTATGACGCCCTTCATAGGCGATCCACGGAGCAACATCCGCTCACCAATCATGAAAGCTGAATCTCTAACCTTGTAGTCTGCATAACTCTTCTGCCTGGACCGAGTTGTATGAAGCCTATCCTGAATAATCTTGAACTTATCTAAGGCCTCCTGAACTATATCCGTACCCAACAACCGAGCCTCTCCAGCCTCAAACCATCCAACCATAGAACGACATCGTCTACCACACAAGGCTTCATAAGGAGCCATCTGAATGCTCGATTGATAGCTGTTATTATAAGCAATCTTTTCTAAGTGCAGGAACTGATCCCACGAACCTCCAAAATCAATAACACAGGCTCTGAGCATATCTTCCAATATCCGAATAGTCCTCTCTGACTGACCATCTGTCTGGGTATGAAATGTTGTACTCATATGAACCTCGGTGCCCAACGCTTTCTGAAATGCCTTTTAGAAATGTGAGGTAAACTGCAGACCTCGATCCGATATGATAGATATAGGAACCCCATGAAGGCAAAAAATATCCTTGATATAAATCTCTGCTAACCTCTCGGACGAGTAGATAGTGGCAATAGGAACAAAATGTGCTGACTTGGTCAGTCAATCAACAATAACTCAAACTGCATCAAACTTCTTCCGAGTCATCAGAAGGCCAGTTACGAAGTCCATCGTGATCCGCTCCCACTTCCACTCAGGAAGCTCAATTTTGTGAAATAAACCACCAGGACTTTGATGCTCATATTTAACCTGTTGACAATTCAAATACCGCGCTACCTACGCCACAATATCCTTTTTTATTCTGCGCGACCAATAATGTTTCCGCAAATCTTGATAAATCTTTGTTGTGCCTGGATAAATAGAATACCAGGAACTATGAGCTTCTTCTAAAATCAGTTCTCGAAGCCCATCAACATCTAGCAGACAAATTCGCACTTGAAATCTCAAAACTCCATCAGCATCTAAGGTGACCTGCTTGTCACCTCCTCGCTGAACTGTGTCTTTAAGGACACATATATGGCGATCATCAAAATGTCGATCGCGGATATGCTCAAATAATGAAGAGCGAGCGACCGTGCAAGCTAGCAGTCGACTAGGCTCAGAAATATCCAATCTCACAAAGCGATTGGCTAAGGCCTTAACATCCATAGCAAACGACCTCTGACTGACGGGAATATAAGCAAGACTGTCCATACTGGCTTACTTCCTACTCAAAGCATTTGCCACCATATTTACCTTTCCCGAGTGATATAAAATGGTGATGTCATAATCTTTCAGCAACTCCAACCATATTCTCTGCCTCGAATTCAATTCCTTCGGTTTAAATAGGTACTGAAGGCTCTTGTGATCAGTGAATACTTCACAAGCCACGCCATACAAATAATGCCTCCAAATCGTCAATGCGTGAACAATCGCTACCAATTCCAAGTCATGAACTGGATAGTTCTTTTCATGCATCTTCAATTGCCTCGAAGCATAGGCAATAACCTTGTCATTCTGTATTAACACTGCACCAAACCCAATACGGGAAGCACTACAATACACAATATATGGTCCCGATCATGTGGGCAACACTAACAGCGATGTTGTGGTCAATACTTTCTTGAGCATCTCAAAGCTCGCCTCACATTCATCTGATCATTCTAACTGAATTCCCTTCTCGGTCAATCTGGTCATCGGGGTTGCAATAGATGAAAACCCCTCCACGAATCTTTGTGGCTGATGATGGTCTAGGCCAATTCTTGACTGCCTAAATCTTCCTTAGATCAACCTGAATACCTTCTACCGTCACAACATGACCCAGGAATGCAACTGAACTTAGCCAGAATTCATACATGAAAATTTTGCATATAGCTGACTATTTTTCAGAGTCTGAAGAGCCTCTCTGAGATGATGCGCATGCTCCTCCTGACTGCGGAAGTATATCAATATATCATTAATAAAGATGATCACGAACAAGTCGAAATCGGGCCTGAACACTCGATTCATCAATTCCATAAAAGCTGCTGGGACATTTGCCAGTCCAAAAGACATGCACAGGAACTCATAATGTAACATATATCTTTTTTTGCACATCTCAATAATCCAAATTCTCCTAACTCCAAAAATTTTAAGAAATTTCAATAGAGTCACCTCTGTAATTGGGCCTATCCACATGTCAGTGTGATACCAAAAAACCTTCTAGAAATATTTCCACAATCCGAAAACACACCACAAGGTATATATCAAAACAGAAATGGCTAAATATGAATAGAAGTTATACAAGAATTATCAAATAAGCCTAACAGGCATGACTTCCTTTTTAAATATTTTTATTTTATTTTTTGATAAAAGGGAAATTTTAAACACCTAACTTTTCACCGCTAGGACCTTGTCATCCACCGCAACTTCAAGCTTGGTTCAAAATATTTCACATTATATAAAAATTTGATGTTCTAATCCTCAACTCTGAATCACAAGTATTTGCACATTATACCAACTGAAATCTTTTATTTCCTTTCTTTCTTATTTTCAATAATTTCTGTCAATGAAAATCACAACATAAAATTAACCCTCATATCGATAGGGATATAATTGACAATAGAAATTAATTATCCTGAAATTACATCAAAACCCACTGCATTAAGTAATAGAACGTCACTTTTTGCTCCATAGATATTCTTAGTGACCAACGTATAATGATATACATAGTTATCTCCATATAATTTCCCAACAGAGTATTCACATAAGAAGATTTTAGAATTATGAAGTTCGCTCATAAGTGGAGCGCAATAGGAGGACTTTCCTCGATACTCAGAACGAATCAAGTTAACAAAATTGTTGTTCTACAATAATTCGAGACCGTGTTTGTAATAACACCATCTAGTGTTGCGACCTCAGCCATGTTGGAAACACGTTCTCAAGGCTTTATACTAAAACGTGTGTTCTTATGTGTAGGTTTTGATGAATGACAAACAAGCCCAAATTGATATATGACGAAGTTCAAGTACAAGCGCACAATTGGTGGATAACGAGATTCAAGCACAAGACAAAGTTTTATAGTTTAAATGAGTCGTTCTTAATTGTGATCTTGATCCGACAACTTGACTCATGACATGGCTTCTCTCGTAAAATTATTTTTACAAAATCATGCATATTTAATTTAATGCTAAATGATTTTAAATCATGCATATTTACTTCAGTCAAAATGACTTTTAAACATGCCTCAAAAATCTGGACTAAGATAATCGATTATGTACTTATGATAATCGATTATATTAAGCCAAGACTGCATGACAATCGATTATGAAGTTAATGACAGTCGATTGTGTTAAGGCAGTGAGCATCAGGTTTTTCAAACCTGCATGATAATCGATTGTGAACCTTATGACAATCGATTGTGATGAGGCAGTGTACATCAAAGTTTTTCAAAACTCAGAATAATCGATTGTGAAGCTAATGACAACCGATTGTGAAGAGACAGTGTCCATCAGATTTTTAAAAGTCACAAAATAATCGATTGTGAACTTATGACAATCGATTGTGTTAAGGCAGTGTCTTCCAGACTTTTTCAAAATTATTAAATAATCGACTGTGAGTATAAAACAATCGATTGGCAAGAGGCAGTGTCTAAAATGATTTTCAAAGTCTGATAAATAATCTATTGTTAACATTGTACAATCGATTGTGAAGCTGACCGTTGTCGTAATGTTTTCAAATACCGTCAGGTAATCGATTGTTGATTCTGTACAATCGATTGTTGATATTAAAATCTGGAAAAGATTTTTTGAACGTTGCTGAATAATCGATTGTTGATTTTGTACAATCGATTGTTGATATTAAAATCTGGAAAGGATTTTTTGAACGTTGCTGAATAATCGATTATTGATTTGGTATAATCGATTGTTTTACGTAAAATCTGGAAATGATTTTTTTGAACGTTGCCAATAATCGATTGTTGATCTTGGACAATCGATTGTTAAGCGTAAAATCTGGGATTGATTTTTGGTACGATTGGCAAACAATCGATTGTGGCTTCTTGACAATCGATTGTCACTCAGTAAAATCAGCAACTCTTAATTGACAATTAGACAACGGTAATGCCAAGTTTTTCAACTATAAATACAGCTTCATTTCAGTGTTTTAAACACAACAACTGATCATTCTATTGCTATAAGCTTGCATACTATTGTTTATCATCTTATATTCATTTCATAAAGCTTTTGAGAGCCAAAGTTTTGTCCATAGTTGTTGTGATCTTGAGCTTACTTCTTTTACTCATATCTACTAATTAAGGAGTGTTTTGTTTGAGTGTTTAGTGTTTTGTACACTTGTAAGAGAATTGTGATTCTCTTGTTGTAAGGAACTTGTGTTTCCTTGGTTGAAGTCTTGGAGTGTTGTATCTCCGAGCAAAGGTGTTAAGGCTTGTGTCCTTAAGTTGTAAAGGTTTGTTGAGCACCCGTAAGCTTGACAAGTTAGTGGAAAATCTCGAGAGAGTCTCTCGGGGACTGGACTAGCCACGTGTTGTGGTGAACCAGAATACATCGGTGCGTTCTTTCCTTTTGTTTATTTAACGCACTTAATTATTTCCTGCAAATTTTAATTTTCGCAAGTTTACGCTAAATTTTATTATAACGCTATTCACCCCCCCTCTAGCGTTAAGCGTATTATCTAACAAGCCATAGCATAGAAATTATATTAACGGTTGGGTCTCCACCTCTAGGAATCTCGTCTCCACCTATAACACCCAAACTCCTACCCTCTGACTGGTTAGGTACGCTAGTATTGACTGCAACAGGGCACGTAGTCTGTGTGCTTTCAGAAATTATACTTCTCCAATCTACAACATTCACAACAATTTTTTTGAGGCTCAGATAACTCATTGAACCTGATGACATATTCGGATACTGTCATGGTGACCTGGCACAACCGTTCAGATCGCATATACCATATATTGCAGAGAATTTGGGAGGTAACCTCCTTCAAAACATTTCTCAGAATAGGGTTGACTAGGTAGTATTGCATTGACCAGTTTGCTTTCTTCCTAGGCTTGCCACAACACCGATGGCCAATTTCCTCTTTTTCTATGCTGGCTTGACACTGCTGAACTACCTCATTTATTCATATACTCTTCGTTATTATTTGGGGCGATTCTTACCCCCTGCAGAGTACCAAACCTTAAATATGTATAGATTATTTGGGGAACCTTTCCGTACCATATATATACATTCCAAGTCAAAACTGACATAACACATGGCCATACAATCCATTCACTAATAGTGGAATTCCCCATTTGGCGCTAACTCGAAGTCACAACATCTGATAATCCATAATATTAGACCTTCATGACTCAAATAAATCAACAAGACGTCAAGGTCCGTCGAACCCTTGCACGATTCATTTGGTGATCTCTTGATACGTCTATATATTCCGTTGGAACCATAGCTGGTTAGTAGATACATTATGTTTCCACTACTTCTATTTTCATCCGAGGTACATTAAAATCAACCCCATCGCTTTCGATTATTCCCACGTTCTGCAATACCTTATAGCAGTGATCAAGAAAAATCATGTGGGTTCTTAAAAGATGCACCGCTGAAGGTGGTAGCGAAGAGTTTGGTGACACCTATCCGATCTCTACAAAACTTCTGAAGGAGTAGTTGATCTATCACTGACCTGTATCATTGTTCGACTAAATAAGCGGTATGTGACTTCTCCATTCACGGGAAGAAGAGAGTGGAAAGTCAATTAACATTTGAAGAACAAATTCTCACGATCGGAAAGAATGAGGGTGAAATTTTCCTAACTCTGTAGCCTCTTGGGATAAATACAAACGTCTCTGTACCGATCCCTCAGACTCTACCGAGTTTGTTCGTGAGTTGTGAGACCTATGTAACCTAGTAATCTGATACCAACTTGTCACGACCCGAATTACCCACCATCGCGGATCGTGATGACGCCTACTAATCGGACCTAGGCCAACCAACTCTTACTTATATTTCCATTTTTAGCAACACTTATTTTAAAACTATTAGCAATGATGATATGATTACTAAAATAAATAAATTTAGCGGAAGACTTAAAAAATTCTACTAGATGCGACACGGGAATCCCAACATAGAATACTACCCAAGAACTAGTGTCACAATACTCACAAACTTCTAAGAATAATACACATAACTGTCTGAAAGAATAAAGAATACTGTTTGTCTCGAATATATGAGATAACAGACTGAAAGTAAAGATAGAGGAGACGCCGGGTCCTGCAGACGCCTGCAAGGCTACCTCGGCGTTTCAGTGATCAAAATCTAACACCCGCACAACTGCTGTTGTAGTTGTCCAAAACCTGTATCTGCGCAAAAAGAGTGCAGAGTGTAGAATCGGCACAACCGACCCCATGTGCTGGTAAGTGTCCGGCCTATCCCGGCGAAGTAGTAACAAGGCTAGGATCATACACTCATATAAACCTGTACAGTTCAAAATACATAGATACAACAGAAATGGTATGAAGCAATATTAAATATTTGGGAAAGGAGAACATGCTATGGTGTAGCACAAAATATAATGAGAGAATGTAAAATAAAGAAATCTTAATTAAAGAGTTCGCGTAGTTCGGGAGAAAAAATGCATCTAATTTGAAATAAAAACTATTTTTTGGTCTTTTTGAAAAAATGATGGAAAGTGCTAAATCTTTTTGGATTTTTCATTTTCTGCTCTTTTTGAGTTTTTTTTTTTTGGAAAATAATGGAAAAGTATAAAAAATATTGGAATTTTAATTTTCTACTTTTTTTTGAATTTTTGAAAAATAATGGAAAAATGTAAAATCTTTTTGGATTTATCATTTTCATTTTTTGATTTTTGGAAAACTATGAAAGAAAAATGCGAGTGGGCCGCACTTGCTTCGTTTTTCACCCTTCTTTCCCAAATATCGGCCTGCCAAATAGCCTTTTTACCCTCAAAGATGCAACATTTAGCACATAGGATGATTTAATGCCATTTTGGGCCACATGCCCATTTTATAAAATTTGGACAGGCTCCTTACAAAGGGACACAGTACGTGGGACCGAGCCCTACTAGGTGTGAATGACATGATGCAAATAAAATGACCTAAAGGCTGACCTAAATTTTGGGGTTCACTAACAAGGTAATTCGAGGGAGGGTATGGTCGATAGTGGCTTCTCAAGCTTTCCACCACTCCCTACGTCCGACGGCCCCCCTCCTAAATTGGGGTGACTCTACAAAGAGTTCGTGCACGCGGCGCGTGCTCCGAGACTTGTTGCAGAAAGAATTGACCGGGTAATGCATATGATGACAGTTATAAAGCAGTAAACACATAAAGTAAAACTGTAAACACATAAAAAACTAGAAAATAATAAAATATAAAACATAATAAAAATTGAGCAAAGCTAAAAAAAAGCGTAAAAAAACTCAACCAAATATTCTAAAAGCCAACAAAATCGATGTAACGACCCCACTCGTCGTCTACGGTATCTTTACCTCGTTTTCCCTATATTATGGTGTTATATGTTTCAATATATTTATTTGGAGAGTTTGAAGTAATTCGGATAGAGTTTGGATAGAAATGAGACAATTAGTCTCTTTATGAGAAGGTTAGTTTGGAAAAGTCAATCGAGCATTAAATTATGAGTTAGAGGGCTCAGAATGTATTTCCGATGATTCGACTAGTTTTGGATGGTGATTTGTGACTTAGGAGTGAAATCGGAACTGAATTTGGAGGTCCGGTGTAGAATTAGGCTTGAATTGGCTAAGTTAGAATTTTGGCAAAGTCCAGTTGATAGGTGAGATTTTGATAAGGGGGTCGGAATGGAATTCCGACAGTTGAAGTATCTCTGTTAGGTGATTTTGGATATGCGTGCAAATTTTCAAATCATTCGGAGGTGATTAGGTCGGATTTTGGATCAAATGTGTGTTTTGAAAGTTTTAGAAGAACTTAGACTTTAACCCGATATAAATTTGGTGTTTGATGTTAGTTTTGGTATTGTGAGAGTGAAACTAAGTTTGAATGATCATATGTGATGTGTTAGTATATTCATATGCGGTCTCGAGGAGTTCGTGTGAGTTTCGGATAGGTTTGGGCTGCGTTGTGCTCGTTTTTCTTATGCTTCGACGTCGTTTCTTCAAGCATAAATGATTTCATATTGAACAAATACGCTCCGATTACTATTTTGAATGAAGCACTAGATTCGTATCGTAATTATGGACCCTTAGCATAAAGAATAGTTGAATTTGGACACTGTATGAGTATTGTATGGCCATTTTATCAATGTTTGCCCAGATTTTTCAAATTAATAACGAAATTGCCCCTGACGGCGTATTAAAAACCTGCACTATTTGCAAATCTTAAAACCTACATATCTGCTTCATTATAAGGTGAAATTGAGTGATTTAAAATCCTCAATTCATTAGAATTTCACAAGGAATCCATTGGGAGCATCCAAACGCGTGAACAGTATACCTAGTATGAGAAGGTCGAGTTTTCTTCCAATTTTTGAACGAGAAGAAGCTTCTGAGGCGATTTTGAAGAGAGAAAATCAGTGGATATTGCATAGGTAAGTTATTTGATTATTTAAACTCGTTCATAGGTGATTATAAACCTTTAGTTCATGAAAACCAGTAGAAAAATAGGATTTTGGGGCCTTAGATTATGAGACCTTTAGAGGGCGATTTGAGGGGTCAAACAGACTCCGATTTTGGTGTTCTTTATATGTACGAACTCATGGCGAGACAAGGGATCCAAAGATGTAATTTTCAGAAATTTTAGAGAAGTGGGTCCGGGGCTCGGGTTTTGCCAACTTCGTGATTCATAGTATTTTTCAAATAATTTCAGTTGGGTTGTGTTTATTTAGCCCATATTTATGTATTCGTTGTGATCTTGATTAGATGTGATGCTCGAATAGGTCGATACAGGAGGAAAGGGCATCGCGGGCTAGTCTTACGACCAGTTAGAGGTGAGTAGTTTGTATAGATGATAGCCTGAGGGTTTGAAACCTCGGTTTATCACATCACGACGCTATGTTAGGGTGTGACTCGTACCCCATGACATGTGCGGGGTTGTAAATGATTGGGCATTGTGATTTGGTCCATCTTGAGAGCTGAATATGAATTATTGGCGTCTGATACGTACATTGTGTTGTTGATAATTGGGCGTAATGCCATGTTTGGGGCCTTGTGCCGATCTGTAGCACCCGTCTAGGGTGAATATCTATGTGATTACATGATTTTCATAATCATTGATCTCGGTCCTATGTTAATCATCGTAATGAAATGCTATGTCACTTTTCCTGAAATTAAATTATTAAATTATATTCTTCCTAAGAATTGGAAACTGGAAAATAAGTTGAATTTGTTATGTGACTCCTATGCATACTGTGGACTGAGCATGGATCGGGCTACACGTTGTAGCGATTATATACATTGGATCGGGCTACACGCCGTAGCGATTATATACATTGATATTGAGGCCGAAAGCCTGTTTTATGCCAATACATGGCTGATATTGCGCTTGGGCTGAAGGAGCCCCTCCGGGGTCTGTGCACACCCCCAGTAAGCACCGTCGATGATAAATAAATATGGATGGCTCGGGCTGCACGCCGCAACGTATTCATGTGCATTGCATTGCATTTGTATGTGATACTTGATTGTTATTTCGATAATGTTGTGCTGTTACTTTGTAGCTTGAGTAGATGACTGTTAGTTTTAGCTTTGCTTTGTGGCATTTCGTGAATTTCTTACTTCCGGACATTTTTTTATGGTTATTATTCATTGACTCGGTAGTACTCACCCCTACTTCCTGCACCTTGTGTGCAGATTCAGGTACACCGGAGGCTTAGTTGATACTCGTAATCTCCAGAGATATTTCCAGAGTTGTTGAGGTAGCTGCATGACGTTCGCAGGACCTGGATGCTCTTCATTTTCCAGTTTATTATTATTACATACATTCCAGATTTTATTATTCCCATTCATATATTATTATCCAATTTTGTTTAGAGGCTCTAGACTCGTGACCCCATATTTTGGGAGTGATTATTCAGATTTCGTAATATTCTATTATTATAATCGGTTCATTACTATTATATTCATAAACTGATGGTTTTGATACTCGGTATTTAATAGAAAGCGATTGTTGGTCAGGCTTACCTAGCTTTAGGGTTGGGTGCCATCACGATCAGGTTTGGGTCGTGCCAAGTTGGTATCAGAGCCTAGGTTACTAGGCCTCACGAGTCATGAGCCGGTTTAGTAGAGTCTTATTTATGGGTGTGTCGTGCACCACAGTTATAAGCAGGAGGCTACAGAACCTTTAGGAAACACTTCACATTCTTAAATTCTTATTGTGCATCCTTGATTCAGCTTTAAAAAGTAAACTCTTGAATTTCTTTCCATGCGATGGTATGCGCACGCGAGCGCTCAGTGACAAATGTGCCTTGATGGCTTGTGGTTCCCCGATCGAGGGGCAAGATGTAACTTCTATGATTGATGTTGGGCTAGTCTGGAGGACTTGAGGCCGGATCTTGCCTAGGGCCTGAGCACTGAGGTGTTGATCATATGAGCAAGTGTTTTGAACGTATATGTTCGGCATTGTCGCTATTAGCCTAAATGGTAGTTTGGATTTCGTGTGATGAGTATGCTAGCACTGCAAGATGCAATTATATGACCTGTTAGTGACGAAGGAGTCTGCTAGGTAATGGATGAACTGTCAAGCACCCGGCCTAGCTCGCGTCGTTCCAACAACCGCCGGGGAGCACCTCAGTATACGATCGCAGGCAGTAACAATTATGTTTCCTATGGTGATCCGATGAGTAGCCCGAGTTGTGGGCGCATGAAAATTTTTTTCGAGTCTCCTAGTGGGAGTGAAGTAAATTGCACGATACGATATTAGTTCAGAATTAGGAAGACTACATAGCTGTGTAATGTGTATGACGGTGGAAGGCATACAAAAATGTTATACTGAGGCGAAGCAGGAGGGTTATGCGGGGTGATCTGAAGTGATGTGATTCTTATATGTGTAATTGAAAGGTATTTTCTATGTGCTATGATTCAAATAGGTGCAACGCATGTCCATGTATTAATTTTGATAATAGAATACATTTAGTATTGAGATTAATGTTGTTGATATACATTGTGATGCTTTGTCAAGTTGTGGACGTGTTCTTAGGATGGTTTTGGTTATTTTCTGACAGGTGGATAGGCTCAATTACAAAGGAAACTATGCCGAAATTTTTGAAAAATCTGGACTTCGTAAAGAATTTTGTCGCCGAAAGAGTGGGCTCAACTGATATGTGAATGAATGAAAGAATTGCAGAAGAGTTAAAATTTCTAATGACTCGTGCTTCCACAAGCTTATGAAAGAGTGAGTTTACTCTCACCATGATGTTACGAAAACAAAATAATATAAGTGTTGTAGTATATATGGCTTCGAGCTAAGTTGGGGAGGTTGCCGTTGATTAGCTTATTGTATGATTAGGTAATATGTTAGTCCCGATTTGATACATGCGGGTGAATAAGTTCTGGTTGCAGAAATTGAGCTGAGGGAGGCACGAGTGAAGCTAAATTTCAACAGACGTTATATGGTGCTTAGTAGATGTGAGAAAATAACAGGATGTCTTGAGTTGTTGATAGATAATGCTTAGTGTAGAGAGAACGAAGTTGTTTGGTTGTATCGGAATGAGATCATGTTCTGAGGTGTCAGAGTGCTGATAAGGCACGAGTGGTTCGATTTGTTAAGTCAAGTATTTTGCAGTGGGTATAAGAGTGGATGACTCCTGAGAATGATTTTGATGTGTTGAAGATTCAATATGTAGCACTCGGATATTTTAAGGTTGAGTATGTGACCAAGTCAGTGTTTTCATTAGAACAAGTCAAGACTTGTGGTAATCTTACGTTAATTACGGGATTTTATGTATCAGTATCTGGAAGTAAAGGTAGCAGACTTAGATTCGCAGGGAGTTCTTCAAAGTAGGGTATTTTGGAAGGTGGTATTTTTGGAAGCGTTTGAGGAAGTGTGTAGTGGCCTATTGGTCTTAGATAGTGTGGTCTTACGTTAGAGTCTCGTGTGGTAAGCCTGGGTTGAGGCATTGTGGCGCTACAACAAGAGAGTTTATCAAGTTGAAAATGAATCATAAGGAAATCTAGACAAATGAAGTAGCTTATGAACGGACTAAATTGGTATGGTAAAGATATCATCAATTCCTTATTTAGTTTATGTTCGAGGTAATGAGCCCATACGGGGTATTGGGCGGCAGAGCTTTTTAGCTCGGACAACTTGCTTAGGCTGGTGTGGATAGAAGGATTTACTCCTGACAGTATAGCTGGTGGTTAGGAAAAAGGAGATGGAGTTCTCAGGTTACCCTAGTATGGTATGGTATGTGCGGTCTGTTGTTGAGGATTGGAATTTGTGTGTGTAAGGTACGGTTCAGTTCCAAATGGAAAGTCATTAAATTCTTAAGCTGCACGGGCATCTTCAAGTGATTTAAGAAGCAACCCTCGGATGATTAAGCAAAATGGTATTAATATTCTAGTGATTTGAGGGGAGTATACATTCAGTAAGAGGGGAAGGTGATGTAAACTGATAACAATTCGGTGGGATTGCGGCAGTTTCCTGTTGGATCGACTATTGACATTTGAGTTTGTTAATGGCACATGAAAATTTTTGAATACCTTTCGTGGAATGAATGGGTACTTGATGTATAATAATTATTCATACGGCAGAATGTGGGAACAGGTATAGTGATTTTAATGTTATATGGAGCTAGAAACTAGGAGTTCTCCGATGCAGTCTATGTAGTGGTTGTGGATCGTGTGCATTGGCACCGCAAGCGGCTATTGGGATTGGAAAGCCCAAATGGAATTTTATTTGTTGATATGTTAAATTTTTGACATGATGTTGGGGGTAGACTGGTTGCCTCAGTGTTGGGTTATTCTAGACTATTGTGCTATGGGATAGGTCAAAAGAAATGCAACAGGTTGCGTGGCGAGGTGCATCGGACTATGTTCTAGCGGAATGGTTGTATTTCAAGGACCAGCAGATGGCTGGTAGGAGTTGCTTTCCTTAATTTGGCCTTTGAGGTGGGAGGCAGTGTAGAGGTTTCTACCAGTGATTCAGTTCCGGCATTAAGGGACTTGTCGAATGCGTGTTCCAGTCTGAGTCGACTCGATTGGCTCCGAATTGTATTGTCGAAAGATAAGTTGACTTGACCATTGGTGAGCTTATCAGCAATCTGGAGAGATCTATGAGTTGTTTTCTACATTGCGAGACGTTATGATTTACGAAATACGGGCACATATGGTGCGGCGCTATCGAGATTTATAGTGGAAGTTGAGTTTTCTAACTTACACCGCCATAAGTAGATATGATTAAGCATTCAGTGTGCTTGCGAAAGATACTCGGTACTATGTGATTATGAGCGAATTCGGCTCGATGTGCATCTCCCTATGTGAGATAGTTGAGTGGATCGGGTGGCACGCCGCCACAGGGTATGTTATCTAGATCAGGTTGCGTGCCTCAACAGTGTGACATTGAGGATAGTTTCCGTGTGTTACTTTGTATGCCTTGTTTCCTGGTTTCTGAAGACAGTCCGTATTGGGAGTTTCTCGGCAAATAGCTCATCGACTAGGTTCTATTAGGATTGAACGGTGTACATAACTCGCTTCACCGTGGGTGTGATGGATTGCTTGGGTTCAGACATCAATCTGTGTGTGGTGGTCAAGTTCGAGTATAGCAACTCGAGGTGCTTCATGTGGAATGGTGTTGGATGAGATCGCGCATTATTGCGAGGCTACATGGAGATTAGACCCTTCCGGAAAGGTTCAGGTATTCTATTCCTATTATGTGAGATGGGGTGTCAGCCTTGTGTTGTAATGGTATTGATGAGCTTAAGGTACAGCTATTTCGTTTGAGTCATTTTCATAACTTGAGTATGTTCAGACCGTCTCTTATTGGTGTGTGTGTGTATTATGTAAGTTGTCAGGCCGTATTAAAGTGTCTTGTCACCAGGATGGTGTGTTTGGTTAGAAGAGACCTTTGGGTTCATTAATGGGTACGTACGAATTTGGTTTCAACTTTTTGGAAGGTGAATATCAAGTTTCGGCTCGGAGATTTGTTGTGGTATTAGTCAAAGGGGAAGAAATGTCTTCTTCGTGAAGGGTTGATCTGAGAAATTACTATAGTCTAGTGCGTGTTCATTATCATTGATGGAGTATAGCAGTGTTGGAATAAGACTCCAGTATTACAGCCGGTTCAGGCTTATTCTGAGTGTAAATGTAAGGTTCTGCTCTTGCGTATGGTTTCGGAGGTGCAATGCAGTTCTGCAGTTATGGGCTAGATGGCCTGTGAAATTTTAGCTGCATTGTGTTATCGGTCATGTGTGAGTTAGGGTGACGCGAGATCACCCCGGGTATATGATTAGTAAGGTCATTCAGAGATTGGTTTACTCCTAGTGCAACTCTGGGCACACTCGAGGAAGAGCGTTTGTTTAAGTTTGAGAGCATGTAATGACCCGACCTGTCGTCTCATGTATCTTCACCCTATTTTTCCCCGTTTTATGTTGTTATATGTTTCAATATATGTATTTGGAGAGTTTGAAGTAATTCGTATGGAGTTTGGATAGAAAAGAGACAATTAGTCTCTTTATGAGAAGGTTAGTTTGGAAAAGTCAATCGAGCATTAAATTATGAGTTAGAGGGCTCTGAATGTACTTTCGACGATTTGACTAGTTTCGGATGGTGATTTTTGACTTAGGAGTGAAATCGGAACTGAATTTGGAGGTCCGGTGTAGAATTAGGCTTGAATTGGCTAAGTTAGAATTTTGGCGAAGTCCGGTTGATAGGTGAGATTTTGATCCAGGGTCGGAATGGAATTATGACGGTTTCACTAGTTCCGTTAGGTTATTTTGGATATGCGTATAAATTTTCAGAACATTCGGAGGTGTTTAGGTCGGATTTTGATCAAATGTGTTTATCGGAAGTTTTAGAAGAACTTAGTCTTGAAACCGATGTAAATTTGGTGTTTGATATTAGTTGGTCTTTTGAGAGTGCAACTAAGTTTGAATAATCATATGTGATGTTTTAGTATGTTCATATGTGGTCCCGAGGAGTTCGGATGAGTTTCGGATAGGTTTGGGCTGCGTTGTGCTCGTTTTTCTTATGCTTCGACGTCGTTTATTCAAGCATAAATGTATTGACCAAATAAGCTCCGATTACTATTTTGAATGAAGCACTAGATCCGTATCGTAATTACGGACCCTTATGAGTATTGTATGGCCGTTTTACCAAGGATTACCCAAAATTTTCAAATTAATAACGAAATTGCCCCTGATGGTGTATAAAAAACCTGCACTATTTGTAAATTTTAAAACCTACATATCTCCTTCATTATACTGTCAAATTGAGTGATTCAAAAGTCTAAATTCATTAGAATTTCACAAGGAATCCATTGGGAGCAGCCAAACGCGTGAACAGTATATCTATAATGAGAAGGTCGAGTTTTCTTCCAATTTTTGAACGGGAAGAAGCTTCCGAGGCGATTTTTAAGATAGAAAATCAGTGGATATCGCAGAGGTAAGTTACTTGATTATTAAAACTCGTTTATAAGTGATTATAAATCATAATCCAGCCTTTAATCATGAAAAAACAGTAGAAAAATAGGATTTTGGGGCCTGAGATTATGAGACCTTTAGGGGTCGATTTGAGGGAGTCAAATGGACTCCGATTTTGGTGTTCTTTATATGCACGAACTCGTGGCAAGACGAGAAATCCAAAGATGTAATTTTAT
The DNA here is from genome assembly GCA_034376525.1 of Nicotiana benthamiana. Lineage (NCBI taxonomy): Eukaryota > Viridiplantae > Streptophyta > Magnoliopsida > Solanales > Solanaceae > Nicotiana > Nicotiana benthamiana. Next base: position 2,864,562 of record CM067336.1, read on the forward strand.
ATAATTTTTCGAGAAGTGGGTTCGGGGCTCGGGTTTTTCCAACTTCATGATTTTTAGTATTTTTCGAATAATTTCAGTTGGGTTAGGTTTATTTAGCCCATATTTATGTATTCGTTGTGATTTTGACTAGATTCGACGCGCGAAGAGGTCGATACAAGAGGAAAGGGCATCGCGGGATAGTCTACGGCCGGTTAGAGGTGAGTAGTTTAAATAGATGATAGTCTGAGGGTTCGAAACCCCGGTTTATCATATCGCGACGCTATGTTAGGGCATGACTCGCACCCCATGGAAGGTTCGGGGTTGTAAATGATTGGGGATTATGACTTGGTCCATCCTAAAAGCTGAATATGAATTATTGGCGTCTGATACGCACATTGTGTTTTTGATAATTGGGATAATGCCATGTTTGGGGCCTTGTGCCGATCTGTAGCACCCGTCTAGGGTGAATATCTGTGTGATAACATGATTTGCATAATCATTGATCTCAGTCATGTGTTTAATCACCGTAATGAAATGCTAAGTCACTTTTCATGAAATTAAATAATTAAATTATATTCTTCCTAAGAATTGAAAACTGGAAAATAAGTTGAATTTGTTATGTGACTCCTATGCATACTGTTGACTGAGCATGGATCGGGCTACACGCCATAGCGTATATTTAAATTGGATCGGGCTAAACGCCATAGCGATTATGTACAGTGATATTGAGGCCGAGAGCCTGTTTTATGCGAATACCTGGCTGATATTGCGCTTGGGCTGAAGGAGCCCATCCGGAGTCTATACACACCCCAGTGAGCGCCGTCGACGATAATTAAGTATGGTTGGCTCGGGCTGCACGCCGCGGCGTATTCATGTGCATTGCATTTATATCTGATACTTGATTATTATTTCGATATTATTGTGATCTTAGTTCGTAGATAGAGTAGAGGAATGTTAGTGTTAGCTTTGCTTTGTGGCATTTCGTGGATTTCTTACTTTCGGACATTTTTCTATGCTTATTATTCACTGAGTCGGTAGTACTCACCCGTATTCCATGCACCTTGTGTGCAGATTTAGGTACACCAAAGGCTTAACTGACACTCGTAGTCTCCAGAGATATTTTCAGAATTGTTGAGGTAGCTGCATGACGTTCGTAGGACCTAGCTGCTCTTCATTTTCCAGTTTATTATTATTATATACATTTCAGATTTTAGTATTCCCATTCAGATATTATTATCCAGTTTTGTTTAGAGGCTCTAGACTCGTGACCCCAGATTTTTGGGAGTGATTATTCAGATTTTGTAATATTCTATTATTATCGATTCATTATTCTAAGTTACTATTATATTCTTAAACTGGCGGTTTTGAGACTCAGTATATAATAGAAAGTGATTGTTGGTTAGGCTTATCTAGCTTTAGGGCTGGGTGTCATCACGACCGGGTTTGGGTCGTGACAATCGAGTACTAGCTCGAACCCGCGAATATCCCCAACGGAGTCGCCAGAGATGTCACACCCTTTTTTTTCAAAAACCTCACACCAAACCCCCTTAAATAAATAAAAGATTTAGTAAAAACTTGAAAAGAGTTTTCCATTTGAAAAGTGACAAAAATTTATTTCAAAAGAAAATACTCAGAGTCGCCACCTGACATTTGATTTCGGTGTGTTACGTTACCCTTTTTTTTTCTAAAAATAATAATTTCCTTTCAAAATACTTTGAACTCTAAAACTAACTCTACACTAGAGATTCGGGTAAGAGGGTTCATTTGACTCAGGGAGAAGGTGTTAGGCACTCCCCAAGTCCCGTAACTAGTACGGTTGCGTACTCAATCAAGTTGGCTTTTAGAACATTCGAGTTGAGGTAAAACAAACACAGAAAAATAAACACACAAAAGGGCTCGAGGTCGTCCCCACCTAATAAAAGAAAAATAAGAATAAAGGACTACACTATACTTCCTTCACCAACGCGTCACGCCCTCCAAAATATTTACAAAGTATTTCGGGGCATTCCCCGGATTAAATATTTACAAAGTGCACGGGGCATTTCCCCAATGAATTTAACTAAGGGAGGACCTCTCGCCTTGAATCCAAAAGCAGATGAAAAATGCTAACGTGCCTAAACACGCTCGTAATGATTAAATTAGTAAATGTAAAAAAAGAAATAACAGAAATCAATTTAAGCTAATCATTTTAATTGCTAGTTATTGATCAATCTATCTTAAGCCTCCCAAATCATTTTTGAACCTCTAAATCCCAAATTTTACTACCCAATTTTATGGCCCACCAAGTAACAATTCTTCCTAACATTGTTGTTTATTTATCTCACTAAGATTTATCATTCAAGCAAATGGATTTGACAAAGAAGCTTCAAAGTAAACCCACTTGAACCATATTGCAAAATAAATTGAAGAATGAAAAGTTTCCTACTTAATTTAAACGAGTACCAAGATAGCATAACAAGGAAGTCAAAATCTTAACAAATAAAGTCTTGCACCAAATCACTTCATCGAATAATTTATAAAAGAAAAAACACCATTCAAATCATGACATAACTAAAAGAAGGGAGAAAGAGAGTGGACCTTTAATTGTATTTGAGGTTGAGTATTTGCAACTTAACAGAACAGAGACAACGACCAAAAATGAGCAGCAAATGAACTCAACCAACAGGAACCATTGACCAGAAAACTTCCACGTCGACCTCGACGGGCTCGACCCTTTCACAGACCCATAGCACGAACATTGTGAGGTTGATTCACTGGGTTTTCATTTATTTTTAGACTGGTTTTTGAAGCTGTTGTGCTGAAGTTTTTTGAGCTGGATTTTTGTGTGAACTCCAACTCGTTTCATGGCTGTTTTGTGGCAAAATTTCAGCTGGGTTTGGACCAGTTTTTCAGGTCATTTTTGAAGCTATTTTGAGGAGTGTTTTTCAGCTCGTTTTGGAGCTATTTTGAGCAGATTTAGTTGCTGTTTTTCGGTTAGTTTCTGGGTATATTAGAGCTGGATTTTAGGGCTGTTCGCAGCTGGTCTTTTGCTGCATTTGAAGAGGTCGTTTAGGGCTGTTTCAGAGTCTTTTTTTTTACTGAGAAAAGGGCTGGTTTGGAGGCTTATTTTCAGCTCGTTTTTGGGCTGTTGTTTGAAGCTTTGGGGACTGGTTTTCATGGCCGAGACAGCTGGGTTTTGAGGTATTTTCAGGTGGTTTTAATGGCTGAATAGGCGTGCTACTTGGCTGCTTAGGAGTGAAGAAGATTAAGCTCAAAGGGACTAGCTCTGCTGAAGAAGCAGCAGCGGCTGGAGATTTTAGGCAGAGAAAAGCCTAAAAATGCCACCCAACTTTTAAAAATGATTTATCTATATCATCCGTTAAAAAATTGTTATTTTCATGCCACTGCCGTTAAAGAAATGACTAATCCATATTATTATTGACTAACAGCTCAATGTTTATTTGACTCATCCATGTCATTGCCCTTAGTCAATAATGGCATGAATGTGCCATTTCTTTCATGGCAGTGGCATGAAATGAATATTTTTTTAACGAATGAAATGAATAAACTATTTCTAAAAATTAAATGGCATTTTTAAGCCTTTTCCTAATTTTCGGCTATGGTGTTGCTGCTGAGACTGGATTGAGATGTCTAGGTTCTTACCAAGAAGACTGGATTAGATTTTTTTAGTCTTGTTCACTTTGGGCCTTTTTTGATTCATGAGCTCAGGAATCGGTTTAATTGAGCTAAAATAAGACAAAAAATTCCCTACTCTTTAATGTAAAAATAATATAGTAACGAGATATACTACTAAAGTACTAATTAATATTACGTAACAAAATAAATTATAAAAATAAAATAAATATTAAAATGAAGCTACTTCTTTTTTTATTTAGAAGATTATACTAAGAATAAGAATGCGCCCGAAAGATAATACCACTACAAAAATACTACTGAACTTAAATAAATAAAATATCGATTAACTTTAATTAAAAAAAATTTTAAAATTTCTAATTTTGTGACAAAATAAATTAAAAGAGCCAAAATTATAATTATATTAGGCCTCAACTAAATATTTTAAGCTAAATAGGTGAAATTTCGAAGAGAGTCAAAAATCACGTGTCTACAACATCAATATCAAATAATCACGAGTAAAGACTCAGGGTCATACTAGACCTCTAACGTATAAATACTTTTCACCATGCCTATACATCGGACTCCGCACATAGCAATTAGCAAATAGACTCAACTCATATTCCTTCAAGTTAGGATAGATCAAACACTTACCTAGAAGATGTAAGGCTAAATAAATTCTTAAGCACTGCTTTTCCTTTTAAATTATTCTCCAGATGCTTCAAAGCTATTCACAAACAATTCGAAATACTCAACATGGATCGTAGGAATAAATTGGATAATAAATTTACTAATTTTCAGAGTAAAATCCGAAATTTATTTTAATATTCAATAGTGGGACCCACATTTCGAATTCCGGGAAAACTTACGAAATCCTAACACCCATTCCGATACGAGTTCAACCATACCAAAATTGCTAAATTTCAATAACATTTCGACCCTCAAATCCTCAAATCTATTCAAGAGGGTTTCTATGCTTTTTCCGCTAAATTCACGGATTTAATGCCAAAACTTTCAATAGATTCGAGTAATATAATAAAAATTAAGTTAAAGACACTTACCCCGATGATTTCCTTAAAAAACTCTCAAAAAATCGCCTCACCCGAGCTCCAAATTACCAAAAATGGCAAAATATTTTTGGACTTCAAGTATATTCTTCCCAGAAATTTTTGGGCTACTGTGCACCTGTGTTATTGTTCACGGGTACTGTTCACGGGTATTGTCCATAAAAACTGTGCATATGTACTGTTTATGCAATTTTTTTTCAAATTTTCCTAAGTAGGAATCACTCCGAGGCACCTCCGAAACACTCCCGACCCCTCGGGGCTCCAAACCAAATATGCACACTGACTTAAAAATATCATACGAACTTGCTTGAGCGATCAAATCGCCAAAATAACATCAAAATCAATGATTTGAGCCTTAAATCCAAGAAATTCTTTCAAAATTCCATAACTTTTAAAATTTCCAATTTAAGGCCGAAAGACGTCAAAAGACATCTGTTTTCAACAAAACTTTGCAGGAAGCGCTTAACCATCATATATAACTTGTACCGGGTGTCGGAACTAAAATAAGAGTCTGATACCATCACTTTTTGATCAAATTTTATTTTTATTTTTCTTAACCATTTTCAGAAAATAATGTCACGGAAAAATTCTTTTCTCGGGCCTAGGACCTCGGAATTCGATTCCGGGCATACGCCCAAGTCCCGTATTTTTCTATGGACCTTCCGAGACCGTCAAATTATGAGTCCAAGTCCGTTTACCAAAAATATTGACTAAAGTCAACTTTATCAATATTAATATCAAAATTCTTCAAAATTTTCACATAATTCATATATATCAACATAAAAAAATTTCGGCTTCGCACCTGGGCTGCTCACGTAAATCGAGACAACTAATAGTGAGTTTTTCAAGGACTCTGAAGCTCGAAATGTCTAGTAAAACCAAGTGATGACCCTTTGAGTCGTAACAACAAAACTATTCGTATACCCAGTTGTTCAACTGCTTATTATTAATTTCATCACTTTTATCCAAATACATAACTGCTTATTTTTTAAATCAGCTTCAGCACTTAAAAGTACTTTTCAGCACCTAATATTTATCAGCTACTTTAAATAAGCTAAGCTAAACGGGCTCTATGTGTTGTATTTGAAAAAGAAAGAGTCTATGATAAATTTCCCTTCAGCACGGCAGTTCCGGAACGTGAGAATTTTGGTTTCTATTGGAGAAGGATTTTTTAAATTAATTTAGGGATCTTAAATTTTTCCAAATATAAAAGAAATATTTAGTTTTAAGCCTAAAAACATTTATAACATTTTAAGTTTAAGTAAAAAAAATCTTACAACCCTTTAAAATCCTAATTTACGTTAGTTCATATAAAGTTAAAAACTAAATTAAGTTAGATATCTTTTATAACTACTTTAGGTTCCTAAATAGTATGAGTTACTACATAATTCAAATAATTGAGTCAATTTTAAAATATTAATTAATAAAAAATCATTAAATAATAATTTTAAAAATAAATTTAAAGGAAAAAATACAGGGGCGAGTTTCTATGAATATCTTTCTTTTACATGACAATAAATTGGTTCTAATAATGCAGATGAAACTTAAGTAAATCTATCATCTTTGAATTCAGAGTGATATGAATACTCTATAATGATCATTTCATCTTGTAAATAATTTGTTGATAAATTTAGTCAGTTATTCTTTCACATAAAAATTTTGATTAAAGATTTACGTGCAACGCACGTATATAATATATATATATATATATATATATATATGCGCAAATATCAGCAAGAAACACATACAATTCAAATTATTTAACTTTAATATATGTAGCATGTCTTTGAAAGAATAAATAACTGACCCCACTTGTTTAGATTAAAACGAAAATGCTATTAACATCTTGAAAACCTTTAGTGTGTGTCCTTACCCGGGGACGGAGCTAGAATATTACGGGTTTGTCGAATCCAGTAACTTGCGAAATTCACTTAATGTATACAAATTATTATTTTAAAACGTTCATTAACTTAAAAAGGATTAAAATTTCGAACACATAGCTTTAAATCCGGCTTCGCCTATGCCTTCACCTATGTCTTCACAATAACTTAAGAATCTTCATTCACGCCACACTTATTATCAGCAACATCGGACTGATCAGTAACCAAATTAACCAGAAAATCAAAGATATCAGTTGCTATAACAGCAGATGCAACATCTTCTTCATGTAGAGTTCTTCTTTTTCCTTGCATGGTCATAATCCATGCATTTTTTGTAAGTTCTTCAATGAATAATTCACATGCCTTAGAAAAAATAATGGGTGCTTCTCCAGATATCATTTTCACATCGTCACTTGATTTCTTCATTATTTTCATGATTCTTGCTAATGGTAATGAATGTGGACCTGTCTTTGATATCCCTCCTGAAAGAATTCCTGAATATGCCCCAGCTTGCCTCATTGTTTATTTGATAATCGTGATGCCCGGACCAACATATGCGTACATCAGTAACTTACGAGATACCTGCTAGCTACGCCCCACCTATATAAATGTCGGGTACTTTTGGGATAATATAGGAGTGTTGTGAGAGGAGAGTGGATGTAGGGTCAGCTCGTGCGCACCTCGGCTTATTTACAGGACACCTGCTACGTCCTACCAACGCAAATACTTTTGAAATAATAGGAGTCTTTTGAGAGGAGAGCAAATTTAGGTAAGCTTGTGCACACTTAGGCTAATCCACAGAACACCCGTTACATCGTACCAACACAGATACTTATGAAATTGTAGGAGTGTTATGAGAGGGAGCAAATTTAGGGTCAGCTAGTGCATACTTCGGCTAATCCACAGGATACCTGTTACGCCGTACCAACACAGATATTGTTGGGATAATATGAGTGTTGTGAGAGGAGAGTGCAGTTTGTGCACACCTCAGCTAATTCACAGGATATCTGCTACGTCCTACCAACACAACTACGAAGTACTTTTGGAATAATAGGAATGATGTGTGAGAGGAGTGAATATAGGGTCTTGTGTGAAAAAATGAGAAAGAAGGTTGTAATTGTTGGTTTAATTTCAAGAGCTATAAAATTAAAATGCATGAATATATATTTATAGATATGGAGTGTAGTAAGAACAAAGAATAGGATGGCCGGCTGTCTTGGCCGGCTAGAGGGTATCAGTTAGGTTATTTCACAAAATTCTTATTTAATATTTAGAGGATTTCTTATAAAATAATTTTATGCATTTTTCTTTTCTTTTCTTAAATAAAATTTTTTCGAAATTATTATAAAATACATTTATCCCGTTTTGATTATGTAAGAGTTTCTAAAGTGCCCAAGTTTTTAGTTTGGACACTTTGCTTGTGTAGGTGATAGGAGATACATAACACGTAGTGGCGGAGCCGGATTTTTTATCAAAAGGTTTAAAATATAAATAAGTAGATACATCGAAAAATAAAGGAGAATTAACGTATAATAAATATACATAAAATAAAAAAAATTATCTAACAATATAGTGTAATTTTTCAGCAACAACATGGCTCCGCCACGGATAACACTCATCTAATGGAATAATTAAAGTGCATACAAACTGTCAAGAGGATGAGAAAATGTAATCTAAGGGAAAGGTTTTTTTTCTTGCAAAGTACTCTTTTGAAAAATAGTGAATTATTACTTACGATGAATCGATATATTTTAATTAAATTAAAAAAGGTTTGAAAATGGCAGTGGTGAATTGTCAATTTTTTAATTTTATCATATTTGATATTTATGCGTTTCTTTCATAGAATCATCTAATAATTATATAGATGTTGACTAAATCTAAAATTTGCGATTATGTTATTGCCAATCAGGACAAACTACTACTTTTAGTGAGACTGACAGGTTGTTTAATTAAATGAGCCCTGGTTATCATTATTTCTTCTAGAAATTGTTCCATTAAGGAGAAAAATAACTGAAGAAAAAAATAAGAATGATATTCATCTTGCTGCATTTTGGATGGATCAATACCATCGCAAAGAAATCATTGATGGCCTGGGAGAGGATGTGTACACCTAAATTAAGAGAGGGTTTTGAATTGATTAACCTAGAAGTGTGGAACAAGGTAGCCATTGCAAAGTTGTGTTGGGATGTTGCAAACAAAAGTGATAGATTATGTATACGATGTATCCATGCATACTACATCAAGGATAGGCAGATGGAGGATATAGTAATCCCATAACAAGTAAGCTGGATGGTGAGGCAAATTCTAAATGCTAGAACAGTTCTTCAACATGTTCAATATAGGCAACAGACTAAAAAGAGTATGATCAGGCAATTTCACTATCAGCTACTGGGAGATGGACCAAGAGTGGCATGGAAGGCTGTGATGTTTAAGAACAAGGCTAGGCCAAAAGCTATTTTCACAATGTGGCTAGAGATACAAGATAAACTACTAACCACAGATAAATTGATCAAATGGGGGGTCAATGTGGATACAAAATGTAGTCTATGTCAGATGATTGATGAAACCATAGATCAGTTTTTTGTCAACTGTCCATTCACTAAAGCAGTATGGTCGAAGGTGTTACAATGGATGCAGAGACATGAAGATATTGGAAATACTTGGGCACAACATCAAGACTGGATAACCCAAAGAACTAAAGGCAGATCATGTGCAGCACAACTCTACAAAATGGTATATGCAGAGATAATACATGGAGTCTGGATGGAGAGAAATATAAGAATATTTCAAGCAAAAGAGCAGAAGTGTAGATAGCTTAGCTAGAGAAATAGCCTACATATGTAATGTAAGAGCTACAAAAGGAATTAGTAGCTAAGTTCAAAATTTTATATTCCAGTAGATATAGCATGTAAGAGTTTTTCTCGTTTGTTCTTGTGGCTTTTTGGATAGGATTGATATAGCTGTTGAGTATAAAGCAGGCTATGCATTGTAAAGATCATTGGTGATTAATAAAAAATGTTAATTACCTAAAATGTTATAGCTAGTACTTTAAATATTTCCATTGCAATAATTACATGAAACATAGAGTTATAAGCCCTTATTTGTTGAAATACTCGTCTTCATAACTATCTAAATCTAACTATTTCCAATAATGTCCTCGTGAAAAAGACAATAACTTAACTAGTCTTCTCTGTGCTCTCATCTCACGTTAGCTAAACGTGCACCGAGTGTTGCTGCATGGCTAGGGAGCGAGGTAGAAGAAGAGGAAGGCTAAAAAGATCCCTAAGAGACCAATATCAAATGTTAGAAACTTAATTAGTACCAATTCGAAAGTTTAACAACGAAACCAAATCATGCAAATACCAAATCAGCAGGAAGGAGTAGAAGCAGAGAAAGGTGAGGATAGTCCATTGACTAGCTTGGAGGTTAGTAGGAAGCTGACTCTAGACATATCAACTCAACCTAAGCAAAGTGTGATTAGAAGTACTGCTACATAGCTTATGGAAATTCCAGTGGAACAGTAGTACACTTGACAATTAAGGACATGCAGAAGATTCTAAGCACAGAGACTAATGCAGATCAAAGACAAGCTGCTATTAGAGCTCGAGAACATGTGAATCTAGAAGCTAAAGAGGAAAATCATGTAGATCGAAGAGAAGAGCCAAAAAAGTAGGCCAACTTTTTCCAACATAATTGAGTTTCAACCCATGGAATGGCTCTTCTATAGAAGGGCAAACTGTAGTACAACTTGAGATGCATGATGTGAAGGAAGCTGATGTCATGACCCAATTTCCTAACCCGGTCGTGATGACGCCTCTCGTGAAGACAAGGTAAACCAGACCGTTTCAGAACACCAGTTAAAGCAGTTAGCCAATTATATAACAGATCGAATCTAAATTAATGATATTAATCAATATGAATACCAATACAGCCTGACCGGGGTGTCACAAGCCACGAGCATCTAGGAGTGCCTTTATCAAAAATTAAAGATCTATAACACATAGAGAAAAGATCTAGGAATCAAGAAGAAGAATCTCGGTGCCGCGAACACCGGCGGTCACCTAGCTTAGCTATAATAGCAATACCTTCAATCTGCTACTAACCCGCTACCGGGTAAACAACACTTGCAACTGCATGCGAGGTACAGGGAGTAAAGTGAGTACTTCCAACTCAGTGGTAATAAGAGAGAATAATATCTGAGCGATAAGAAAACACGTATGAGCACACCAAACTGCAATAAAAGACAGAACAATTCTTTTTGAGAAAAACCAAAATACTGTGAAAAATCCCTTTAGAAAATCTCAAGATAAGTTCAAGAAATCTCTTTGAAATTATGCTTTTTCAACTGTTACAAAGGTAATTTTAACAAGTAGGAAAAGTAATCAGAAACCTGCCCCTCGGGCTCAGTGTCAACCTCTCAGTACAGTATCAGCCCCGCGGGCTCACTCCAAACTCAAAATATCCAACATCAGCATCTCGGGCTCAGCACTCATTAACATATAACACCAGAGTATCTGGTCAACAAGGCAAGTAACAGTATGTATGCCAATGATGTATGAGTGCCAAATGTCATGCCACGTAGTACAAGTAGGAGTAAATGCATGAATACAATGCAATGCAATGCATATGACCGCTACGGCACGTAGCCCGATCCATTTGGGTACCTGCGCTCATTGTGGGGGTTCAGATTCCTAAGGGGCTCCTACAGCCCAAGAACAATATCAATATCACACCGCTAAGGCGTGCAGCCCGATCCATGCAATATGCTACTGTGGCGTGCAGTCCGATCCATGCATGTCTATGCACATGTACACATAACAATCGAGGCCTGACGCCTCCTTACATTATCTTCATGCTCTCACATATGTCCCTCAGCCTCAATCAGTCCAAAGATAGTCAAAAAGCCCCTCAGGCATCAGCATAACAATAATACTCAGCTTAAACAATAATTCAAATGTTAGTTAAAACTCCAAGTTGAGAAAAATATAGCTGAATTCATGAAACGGTGTAAATCACATGGACTGAATTCAAATAATCATTCAAAGAGTGAGGAAAACTGTGATGATGGTTCATAAAGAGTTCAAATAACCGGCAATAAGCCTCAAGTATGTCAATGAGCCCAAATCATAATGATAACAACAAATCAATTACAATTTTGCGGTAAAAAACAACAACCGGGATGGACCAAGTTACAATCCCCAATGATGCTCTACCCCACGCTCAGGTTCAGCATGCAAGTCACCACAATATAGCACAACAACAACAACAACAACAACAACAACAACAACTACCCAGTATACTCCCACCAGGTGGGGTCTGGGGAGGGTAATATGTAGACAAGCCTTACCCCTACCCGAAAGGGCAGAGAGGCTGTTTCCAATCGACCCCCGGCTCATAGGATAAAAGGAAAAACAGCAGTAAAACAAAAACAAAGACAAAAATACAAATAATAGAGCATTAGTAACTCCAGCAGAAATAGCGTAAATAGCGTAAATAATTATCTAAACATACGAAACATAAATACAATCGCATGCAATAATATCATACAGTAACTACCATAACTAACAGCCATAGGGGGGACATATGCTAAAACACAAATCATCTATGGGTAACCCTGCTGACCCACACCCAACCCCGGATGAGGCGTACGAAAAACTTTAGGAGCCCCTATCCTACAATCCTGATTCTAGACCTCCAGACTTTCCTATCAAGGGTCATGTCCTCGGAAACCTGCATTCTAGTCATGTCCTGCCTAATCACCTCTCCCCAATACTTCTTAGGCATCCCTCTGCCTCGCCGACCACCAACAACCTCCAGCCGCTCGCAGCTCCTCACCGGGGCATCGGGACATCTCCTCCGCACATGCCCGAACCACCTCAGCCTCGCTTCTCGCATGTTCTCATCCACCGGGGCCACCCCCACCTTCTCTCGAATAACTTCATTCTTAATCTTATCTAGCCTGGTGTGACCGCACATCCACCTAAGCACCCTCATCTCCGCAACCTTCATTCTCTAAACATGAGAGTTCTTCACGGGCCAGCACTCCGCCCCATACAACATCGCAGGTCTAACCACGGCTCTATAGAATTTCCCCTTGAGTTTGTGTGGAACTTTCTTGTCACACAGGACTCCTGATGCAAGCCTCCACTTTGACCACCCCGCTCCTATACGATGAATGACGTCCCCGTCAATCTCTCCGTCCCCCTAAATCACAGACGCAAGGTATTGGACACTGTCCCTCATGGCGATGGCATGGGAACCAATCATCACGTCCCTGCCTACTTCGCTCGGCTCGGCGCTAAACTTGCACTCCAGGTACTCTGTCTTAGATCTGCTTATTTTGAAACCTTTATACTCGAGAGTCTGTCTCCATACCTTTAACCTTTCAATAACACCGACCCTCTTCTCATCTATCAATACTATGTCATCAACAAATAGCATACACCAAGGCACATCCCCTTGAATATGTCGGGTTAGAGAATCTATCACTAAGGCAAACAAGAGGGGGCTCAACGCCGATCCTTGATGGAGCCCCATAACCACTGGAAAATGGTCTGATTCGCCACCCACCGTCCTAACCCTAGTCTTAGCTCCACTATACATGTCCTTGATTACTCTGATGTAGGCTTCCGGCACGCTCTTCGCCTCCAAGCACCTCCATAGCACCTCCCTTGGGACCTTGTCATACGCCTTCTCCAAGTCGATAAGCACCATGTGTAGGTCCTTCTTCTTATCCCTGAATTGCTCCGCCAGCCGCATGACAAGGTGGATAGCCTCTGTAGTGGAGCGGCCCGGCGTAAAACCGAACTGGTTCCCAGATATAGTTGTCACCTCCCTCACCGGCGCCTCAATCACCCTCTCCCAAACCTTCATCATGTGACTTATTAATTTGATACCCCTATAGTTGTTGCAGTACTGAATGTCCTCTTTGTTCTTGTACAAGGGCACCACTGTACTCCACCTCCACTCATCCGGCATCTTTTTGGTCCTGAAGATCGCATTGAACAACCTGGAGAGCCACTCCCCTCCTGACTTACCCATGCACTTCCAGAACTCCACTGGGATCTCGTCAGGCCCAGTCGCTCGACCCCTACTCATCCTACGCAAAGCCCCCATGACCTCCTCCACCAAAATGCGCCTGCAGTATCCAAGGTCTCTATGTTGCTCTTAATGCCCCAGCTCCCCTAGCTCTATGTTACGATCCCCCTCCTCGTTAAGTAAGTCCCGAAAGTACGCCTGCCACCTCTGTTTGATTTGAGATTCCCCCATCAGAACTCTACCATCCTCGCCCTTGATACACTTAACTTGGTCTAGATCACGTGCCTTCCTTTCCCTTGCTTTAGCTAACCGGAATAACTTCTTATCCCCGCCTCTCTCCCCTAGTTCCTCGTACATGTGACCGAACGCCGCGTTTTTAGCTTCCGTGACTGCCATCTTCGCTTCTTTCCTCGCCACCTTGTAGATCACCCTGTTCACTCTCCATTCTTCCTCGCTTGTGCTCCCTGCCAACCTAGTGAACGCCGCCTTCTTCACCTCCACTTTTCCTTTGACTACATCGTTCCACCACCAATCACCCTGATGTCTGCCTGAATAACCCTTGGCTACCCCGAGCACGTCTCGTGCTACCCCCCTAACATAGTTCACCGTCACTGTCCACATAGCGTCCGCTTCCCCAGAACTTCTCCAAGCTCCGCCCTCAACTAACCTCCTATCCAACTCCTGTGCTTTCTCCTTTGTCAAAGCACCCCATCTAATCCGCGGCTTTCCCCGAGCGCCCCTCCTCTTCCTCTTCACCCAGAGACCGACATCCATCACTAGGAGTCTATGAAGAGTTGAAAGAGACTCTCCCGGAATAACCTTGCAGTCCTTGCACATACCCCTATCGCTCCTTCCGATGAGAATGTAATCAATCTAAGTCCTCGCCGCCAAACTCTTGAAGGTGACCAAATGCTCCTCCCTCTTCTGAAATGTCGAGTTCGCAATCAGAAGCTCGGAAGCCCAGGCGAAATCAAGCAGCGAAGTGCCTCCTCCGTTCCTAATCCCAAAGCCGAAGCCACCGTGCACCTCATCATAGCCACCAGCATCAGCCCCAATATGACCATTAAAGTCCCCTCCAATAACTAACTTCTCAGATTGGGGAATGCTACTCACCAGATCATCCAAGTCCTCCCAAAAGCGCCTCTTAGCCTCCTCGTCTAAGCCCGTTTGGGGCGCGTAAGCGCTGATGACGTTGAGGACGCAACCCCCAATAACCAGTTTAATAGACATTAACCTATCATTCACTCGCCTAACCTCGACCACGGACTCCCTTAGGTCCCTATCTACCAAGATTCCCACTCCATTCTTACCTCTCACGACCCCAGAATACCACAGCTTAAACACATCTACATTCCTCGCCTTCGACCCTTTCCACCTAGTCTCCTGGACACACGCTATGTTAACCCTCTTCCTCTGAAGAACCTTCGCCAACTCTATGGACTTACCCGTCAGAGTGCCTATGTTCCATGACCCAATCCTTAATCTATGGGTCTCCGCTACCCTCTTCCCACCCTTACCTCCCGCCCTACCTGCAGGACCACCCCCTGCTCCCCTACTCACTCCCGCCACCACCCCCACCCCCGAGGACATGACCTTACGCTATCATCCCTCGCCGTGGCCACTATCCCTCCAACCGACAATGGGGAACAGTGGCGCATACACGCACTATAACGAAATACGCAAAAAGGTACAAACTAGATAGCAACAGAATAGACCTCACTCGAAATGCTAGCTAAAATACGTAAAATGGTGCACAAAGTAAACAAGAGAGCGGGAGGTACCAACTCCCGGTGGAAAAATCTGAAAGTATGCTTTGATGCGCCCAAGTTTTCCTGAAGCTTCGTGTAGTTCTATTGCGTCCTGCCACGAGTCTGGACGGGAGTCATCGGGAGTGTTGTGGCTTGCCGGAAATCCTCGCCGGTAAAATAGTCACCTGTCCAAGAAAACAGAACACACCCACACACACCCACAAAAATGCAGTGGAGAGAATAGAAAGAAAAGAGCAGGAGTTGCCAGAAAAATTTCCGGCGAAAAGCAAGAATTCAAGAGTAGTCGTAGTAGTAGTATATTTTTTAATTTTAACCACAAAAGAATAAAAAGAACAACTGGATGGGGTGAGACTGTAAAAGTACGAAAAATTTAGGGTATTACAAGGGTTTATTTGTTGTTTGTCTGAAAGTGGTAGTGGAGAAGCAGAGAATAGAGACAATATGAGAATCCTTCCTAACTTGTCTTGCAAAATAAAAACTAAAGACAAACTTCACATATGAAACCAGTATAAACAAGATAGCGAAAACTATTTTGAATCCATGACAACTCTGACTGTCCCGAAAAGAAATACGGGATTTCAAACCCTCAGGATATCATTCCCAAGTATTACTCACCTCAAACCGGAGAAATCTCAAGCTCGTGATTCCTTTGCCCCTTAAATTGGCCTCCACGCATGTCGAATATTTCTGGAATCCTCGTCTCGCCACAAGTCTATGCATACCAAGAACTCCCAAATCCGAGCTCAAATGACCTCCAATCGGACCAGGTCTTGCGAACTCAATACACAAATTTTGCTCAACCACAAAATGAACTACGCGATCGCTACAATACATATGCGATCGCACTGCTTTGAGACACAACCCTATGCGATTGCAGGCAATATCATGCGATCGCAGAGACCAAATTTCCGGCCTGCCCAAACTCTTCTATGCGAACGCACTGAATAACCTCCCCAAACCTATGCGACCACACAGCTTCTATGCGATCGCATAGAACAAATATGGAACCCCACCAGAACCTCTTATGCGATCGCAATTCCCTCTATGCGATCGCATAGAGGAAACCTCGGCAACACCAACATCTGAAAACCAGCAGTCCACAAAGTCCAAAAATAGCCTGTTTGATCACGCGAAATCACCCCAAGGCCCCCGGAACCTCAACCAAAAACATCAACCTACTCCAAAATATCATACGAACTTGCTCCAATCATAAAAACACATACAACAACAATAAAATTATCAAATTATCACGGATTCAAGCCTAAATTTTCTTAAAACTTCCGAAACTCATATTCGATTAAAAACTCGACCAAACGACGTCCGATTGACCTGAAAATTTGCAGACATATCCGAAATCACCTAACAAAGCTACAACAACTCACATAATTCCATTCAATCCCCGGATCAAAATCTCACTTATCAACCAGAATTCGCCAAAAATTCAAACTTAGCTAATTCAAGCTTAATTCTACACCGAACCTCCAAATTTAATTCTGATCTCACTCCTAAGTCACAAATCAACCCCCGAAGCTAATTGAATCACCAGAATTCACATCAGATCCCTCTAACCACTCGGTCCACTTTCGGTTGACTTTTCCAAACTAGCCTTCTCCTAAAGAGACTAATTGTCTCAATTCCAACCAAACTCTGTCCGGATCACTTCAAACTCTATAAACACATATAATGAAGCACATAGACGCATAACACGGGGAAAACAGGGCGGTAACACATATGACAACGCGTCGGGTCGTCACATCCTCCACAACTTAAATAAATGCTCGTCCTCGAGCGTACCCAGAGTTGTACTAGAAGCAACCCAAGAGCTGTATGACCTTACCAATCATATACTCGGGGTGATCCCACATCACCTTATCTCACCTAGGTCCGATAACACAATATAGCTGAAATATTTCACCTATTTCACCCAATTAGTCCATAAATCATAGAACTACAGTTCATCCTCTGAAATCTTACACAAGATCAGAACCTCACATTTTTACTCAGAATAAACACGACCCAGCTGTAATAATCCATACTTGCAACCTCGGATGCAATCACATGATATAACACATAACTCAACACATGCAACGATAACTTTCATTCACAACAATTGCTTACAATAACCAAATACTGATAGAAAAACCTTTTTGTTAGCTAAAGTCTTATCCCAACACTTTTATATACTGCCAACGGCAATTGAAACACGCGATAAACCAAACCCATCTCTCAGATCAACCATTCATGAATCCATTTCCTTCTTGACTGGTACTACAACAGATTTTGGAGCCAAATCTCGATATTAGCTTTTTAACAGGCTGAAATCAAATATGCTCGTCTCAATAATGACTCCAACGATCATCTCAACTACAACACGCCACTCTGGTGATATGACACCTCAATACCAGCCTAAGCCACAACGTGCTCATCAGAGGCGCCAATAAGAAACGATCTGAACACAATCAAATCATGACAATTGACCCAAACGAAAGAGCTGTAATTCAAAATCCTCTGTACGATCACAACACAGAACTGAGATCCCATCTCACATCATAGAAATAAAGTACCTGAATCCTCGTCGAAGGGTCATAACATCATGTGGCCTTGCCACAATGTGCTATTCTATCCAAACACCATTACCCATGAAGCACCTCAAGTCATCATGCTCAACACAGATAGTCACGCACAGATTGAGCTATGAAACCAAGCAATCCATCACACCTACGGTAAAGCAAGTATTATGCAATATTCAATCTTGAAAGGACACAACCGATGCGCTCTTCACCGAGAAACACCCAATACATATTTTTCCTCATAAACTAGGAAACAAGGCATACAAAGTAACATATAGGAAACTATTCTCCGCATCACACTGTTGCGGCGCGAAACCCGGTCAAGATAACATACCCGTGGCGGCGTGCCACCCGATCTAGATACCATGCCCGTAGCAGCGTGCCACCCGATCCGCACATATATCTCACAAAAGGAGATGCACACCGAGTCAAATTTGCTCATTACAATAAACACATATAGCCTCATGCCCGGTCACAAGAAAATGTATCAGAAACCTCAATGTCGGAACTGGATCAATGGTAGAAACCTCTGCACTGACATCCACCACTAAGGCCTAATCAATAAGCAATGCTTGTCAGTCGTATGCTTGTCTCTGGAATACAAGCTACCATGCTAGAACATAATCTGATGTACCTTGCCATGCAGCCTGTGGAATTTTCTGACATGGCACATAACACATTAGTGTAGACAATCTGACATTGGGACAACCAGTCTGCAATCTAATGCCATAGCCCATATTTAACATACCAAGCAAA
Organism: Nicotiana benthamiana; assembly: GCA_034376525.1. Lineage (NCBI taxonomy): Eukaryota > Viridiplantae > Streptophyta > Magnoliopsida > Solanales > Solanaceae > Nicotiana > Nicotiana benthamiana. The sequence continues at coordinate 2,883,233 of CM067336.1, forward strand.
TAAAGATCCACTCAGACCTCCAATTTCCAACAACTGCAAGACGATGTCGATACACATGACCCGCAACCACTACATGGTTGGATCACGAGAACTTCTAGTCTCCAACACAAATAACGCATGAATCACTATGCCTGATCCCACTCCGCCGTAGGAATACGTAACACACATCAAGTATCCATTCATACCACGAAAGATATTAAAAATTTCATGCGCCATCAACAAACTCAAATATCTGTAGTCGATCCAACAAGAAAATATCACAATACTACTGACATATCATCAATTTACATCACCTTAATCATCTGAATATCGATTCTTTACTCACCTGTAGCTGACCGTGCTACTCAAGAATTTAATGATTTCCCGTGATTAACACAAAATACCACAAGTCTTGATCTTTTCTAATGAAAACACGGTCTCTAGCCACATACACAAACTTAAGACACCTGGTTGTTACATACAAAATCTTGAACATAGTAAAACCATTCTCGAGAGTCGTTCACTCTTATTCAGCTGAAATTCACCCGCTCTACACGAACGGTTCCACTCATGCCTCATTAGCACCCTGACACCGCAGAACATGATTTGATACAAATACAAACAACCATTTTCCTTCTTTATGCACCGATCATTCTTTATCAACAGTAGCTCAAAACATCCTAGTATTTTCTCACATTTACGAAAGCACCATATAACCTTTGTAGAAATTGTCCTTCGCACGTGCAGACCTCGGTTCAATTTCTGTAAACTGAATTGATCCGCCATCATACCTCAAAATGGAACCAACATATCATATAATCATGCAATCAGCTGACCAACAACAACCTCCCCAACTTGGCTCGAAGCATATATTAAGTCACTCTTAACAACTCATACCACTTTTACTCTAATGATGCCACAATGAGATCAAACTCAAATCATTTACAAGTTTTGTGAATACACAGATCATCTAGCACTGACATTCTCTGCAAGCCTCACATTCATTTCCATATCAGCTGAGTCCACTTTATTAAGCGTCCAAATTCTTCAAAATACAACACATACCCTTCAATTACACATGAGCACGTAAGGATCATACCGCTCAAAACCCTCCGTAGGAGATAACCCACATGTTTTGTCCCATTTCAATATTTCCACATACCTTCCACCATCATATACGTAATACACAGTCATTTAGCCTTTCTGAGTCCGAACTCATACCTCTACATGCATTGCACCTCACTTTCCAGCTAGGGGATACGAAAATATTCTTCATGTGCCCATGCCTTCGGCTACACAACAGACTGCAATAGGAAACAAACACTTAACAGCTCATCTATTATCCATCAGACTTCTTCGTCACAACCAAAATTATATAGATATACCTCACAGTACTAACATGCTCATCACATGGGTACCCAGCCGCCATTCCGGCTGATTAGAACAACACTGAACATATAAGTTCAAAACATTTGCTCACACAATCAGCACCTCGGTGCTCAAGCCGTAGGCAAATATCCGACCTCAAATCCTCCAGACTGGACCAATATGAACTCATGGCGATTACCTCTCGCCCCTTGATCGGGGAATCAGAAGCCATCAAGGCACATATACTACTAAGCGCTCATGTGCGCATACCGACATGGGGAATGAATTTTCAAGAGTTATCTCAAACTGAATCAAGTACCCACGATAAGAGTTCCAACAATGGGAAGTTTTCCTAAAGGTTCTGCAGCCTCTCGAGGATAAATACATATGTCTTTGTACCGATCCGTGAGACTCTACTAACCCTGCTCATGACTCGTGATACCTAGTAACCTAGGCTCTGATACCAACTTGTCACGACCCGATTCCCTAACCCGGTCGTGATCACGCCTCTCGTGAAGACAAAGCCAGCCAGACCGTTTCAGAACACCACTTAAAGCAGTTAGCCAGCTATATAATAGATCGAATCTAAATTAATGATATTAATAAATATGAATACCAATACAGCCCGACCAAGGTGTCACAAGCCACGAGCATCTAGGAGTGCCTTAATAAAAATTTAAAAATCTATAACATATAGAGAAAAAATCTGGGAATCAAGAAGAAGAATCTCGGTGCCGTGAATGCCGGCGGTCACCTAGCTTAGCTACCATAGCAATATCTTCAATCCGCTACTAACCCGCTACCGGGTGAACATCACCTGCAACTGCACGCGAGGTGCAAGGAGTAAAGTGTGTACTTCCAACTCAGTGGTAATAAGAGAGAATAATATCTAAGCGATAAGAAAATACGTATGAGCATACCAAACTGCTATAAAAGATAGAACAACCCTTTTGAGAAAGAAAAAAATACTGTGAAAAATCCCTTTAGAAAATCTCAATATCAGTTAAAGAAATCTCTTCGAAATTATGCTTTTTCAACAGTTGCAAAGGTAATTTCAACAAGTAGGAAGTAATCAGAAACTTGCCCCTTGGGCTCAGTTTTAACCTCTCAGTACAGTATCAGCCCCGCGAGCTCACTCCCAACTCACAATATCCAACATCAGCCTCTCGAGCTCATCACTCCTTAACATATAACACCAGGGTATCTGGTCAACAAGGCAAGTAACAGTATGTATGCCAATGATATATGAGTGCTAAATGTCATGCCACGTAGTACAAGCATGAGCAAATGCATGAATGCAATATAATGCAATGCATATGACCGCTACGGCGCGAAGCCCAATCTATTTGGGTACCCGCGCTCATTTTGGGGGTTTAGACTCCGGAGGGGCTCCTACAGCCCAAGTGCAATATCAATATCACATCGCTGCGACGTGCAGCCTGATCCATGCAATATGCTACTGCAGCGTGCAGTCTGATCCATGCATGTCTGTGCACATGTACACATAACACTTGAGTCCGGAAGCCTCCTTACATTATCTTCATGCTCTCACATATGGCCCTCATCCTCAATCAGTCCAAAGATAGTCAAAAAGTCTATCGGGTATCAGTTTAACAATAATACTCAGCTTAAACAATACTTCAAATGTCAGTTAAAACTTCAAGTTGAGAAAAATATAGTTGAGTTCATGAAACAGTGTAAATCACATGGATTGGGTTCAAATAATCATTCAAAGAGTGAGGAAAACTGTGATGATAGTTCATAGAGAGTTCAAATAACCTTAAATAAGCCCCAAGTATGGAAATGATCCCAAATCATTATGATAACAACAAATTATTTACAATTTCGCGGTAAAAACCAACAACCGGGATGCATCAAGTCACAATCCCCAACGGTGCTCTACCCCACGCTCAGGTCCAACGTGCAAGTCCCCACAATACATCACTAAGATGTGCAAATTCGGGGTATCAAACCCTCAGGATACCATTCCCAAGTATTACTCACCTCTAACCGGCCAAATCTCAAGCTCGTGACGCCTTTGTCCCTCAAATTGGCCTCCACGCGCATCGAATATTTCCGAAATCCTCGTCTCGCCACGAGTCCATGCATACCAAGAACTCGCAAATTCGAGCTCAAATAACCTCCAATCGCTTCCCAGTCGAAACCCTCTCAATTCCTTGCCAAAAGATCCCAAGCTTGCTAAAAATGGTGGAAAATAAAACCCAAGTCTCGGATGAAATGTTTATATATAAACTGATCTGCCCAGCGAAATCCTTCTATGCGATCGCGGACCAGGTCTTGCGATCGCAATGCACAAATACCATAAAATGAACTACGCGATCGCAGCAATACATATGCGATCACACTTCTTTGAGACACAACCCTATGCGATCGCAGGCAATATCATGCGATCGCAGAGACCAAATTTCCAGCCTGCCCAAACTCTTCTATGCGAAGCACAAACACTATTGTGAACGCACTGAATAACCTCCCCAAACCTATGCGATCGCATAGAGCAAATATGGAACCCCACGAGAACCTCTTATGCGATCGCAATTCCCTCTATGCGATCGCATAGAGGAAACCTCAGCAACACCAACAGCTGAAAACCAGCAGTCCACAAAGCCCAAAAATAGGCCGTTTGATCACCCGAAATCACCCCGAGGCCCCCGGGACCTCAACCAAAAACACCAACCTACTCCAAAGCATCATTCAAACTTGCTCTAATAATAAAAACACATACAACAATACAAAATATATCAAATTATCACCGATTCAAGCCAAAAGTTTCTTAAAACTTCCGAAACTCTCATTCGATCAAAAACCGAACCAAACGACGTACATTGACTTAAAAATTTGCAGACATATCCAAAATAACCTAACGAAGATAAATCAACTCACGGAATTCAATTCCTACTCCCGGATCAAAATCTCACCTATCAGCCGGAATTCACCAAAAATTCAAACTTAGCCAATTCAAGCCTAATTCTACACCGAACCTCCAAATCCAATTCCGATCACACTCCTAAGTCAGAAATCAACCCCCGAAGCTAATTGAATCACCAGAATTCACATCCGAGCCCTCTAACCACTCAGTCAACCCCCGGTTGACTTTTCCAAACTAGTCTTCTCTTAAAAAGACTAATTGTCTCAATTCCAACCAAACTCTGTTCGAATCACTTCAAACTCTACAAAGACATGTAATGAATCATACAGAAGCATAACATGGGGAAAATGGGGCGATAACATATAAGACGGTGGGTTGGGTCGTCACATCTGAAGAAAAGTGGAGTTCTGCAATGATAGCATATATTGTGGGTGAAAATCTAGGCTATAATGCTATGTAGAGTTATATTACTCAACACTAGCTTGATGTTACTGAACCAGATATATTTTTTCATAAGGATGGTTATTTTGTGATAAAATTCCAAAACCTAGATGATATGCATCGAATATTTTATGCTGGACCTTACACTTTCAGGAATAAACCAATAATACTTAAGCCCCGGTCTCCAAAAGTACCAATGAGCTGTTGGGGAAATGAAGCACTGAGTAAAATTGCAAGTGCTATTGGAAAACCTTTTTTGTTGATGAGTATATTACCAAGCAAAACCGAATTTCATATGCAAGGATATTAATTGAAGTGAACATGACTAAAGTTATGCCTACAAAGATTATAGTGAGGGATCCTTGAGCAATAATGTTCCAACAAAATCTAATCTATGAGTTAAACCAATGTATTGTGACAAATGCCAAGCTATTGGCCATGTCTGTTCAACTCACCAAGAGCCTAAAGAGCAAAAGCAGGTTCAGCCTAGGAGGAGAAGAGATCCAAAGAAAGTCACTTATGAATGGAGAACTAAAGGACCAGTCACAAATGCTACAAGTAACTCGGATCCTAGGCACACAGAAGCAACTGGTATTAAGGTACCTATGGTAGCTGGAAGGTCAAATGAAGTTGCCATGGAAAGGCCTCAACATCATTCAACAGAGAAGGCACAACAAGCATTAGACTTTAGCCTTGAAATCTCCCCTATGTTAACACCTTTAGCTAGCAGAGGTAGTCTAAAAAGTGGAACATCAGGTGCTATAGTAGCTCTACCCTGCCCCATGATAGAGGTGGGGGATCTAAACTCAATAAATGAGGTGATTATTTTGAAATGTTAGGGGTAGTAATAAGTGGCACAAGAGGAAGGAGCTGAAAAACTATCTAAAGAATAAGAACATTAGTTTAGCTGGGATCATTGAAACAAGAGTAAATGAACACAATGCTAGTTGTGGCAGCCATCACACAGCCCCTGGGTAGGAGATGTTTAATAACTATAATGCTACAAGTAATGTAAGAATATGAGTTCATGGGATACTAATTACTACTCAGTCAGGATGATTAAAGCAGAGACACATGTGCTACACTATGTTATCACAAGCATCAGAAATGATCATGAATATGTAGTGTCTATAGTTTATGGTTTTAATACAGTTGAACAAAGGAAACATCTATGGGATAACCTGAAAGAGATAGATCAAATGGCATCCATTCCATGGGTGATTGGGGAAATTTTAATGTTATTTTTCAACTACAAGATAAAATGCATGGGTATCCAGTTACTAAGGCCGAGACTCAAGATTTCAGCAAATGTGTCCAAGAGTTCAGCTTAGTGAATTGACTTGAGAGGGTGATTATTATACTTGGTCCAATAATCAAGGTATTGGGGACAAGATATGGAGCATAATTGATAGGATGTTTGGTAATTATGAATGGATAATGCAATGGGGATATATATCCAATGTGTATGAACTACCATTTATCAATGATCATGATCCTATGACATTAACCTTCAATGATCAGCACAAAAATAGGAAAATTCCTTTCAAATTTTGCAATATCTGGGCTAAGCATGAGAGGTCAACTATAAAGTGCAGGAAATTTGGAAGCAAAGTTTTCATACACAGAAGATGTAGAACATGTGGATGAAATTTAAAGTATTGAGACTAATACTAAGGAAACTGAATGTGGAGGAGTTTAAGTTCATTAGAAAAAAGATAGATATAGACATAATTGAACTTGAATAGGTGCAAAAAAGCATATATATATATATATATATATATATATATATATATATATATATATATATATAAGTAGCTCCTCTGAGCTGCTACTGTAAGAAAAGGAGTTGATTCAGAATTTTAAAAAATGGGATCTGATAGAAGAGGGAGATCTGAAACAAAAAGCTAGAGCCAAATGGATACAACAAGGTGACTCTAATGCTAAATATTTTTCAGCTGTGATAGAGGAGCCAAAGGAAGTAAATAGTGAAATTACAATCCAGCACTGGCAACAGGATTACTGATTCTGAAAGCATCCAAAGGAGGATAGTAGATTTTTAGAAATAACTGATGGGTACTGCTACCCACTCACTGCCTGCTATAGACAAAAGTGTTATGTGTATGGGATCTAAACTTAACAACAACAGATTGAGTTATGCAAAGATGTGACTCCAGAAGAAATCTATGAAGGATGATGCTCTATTGGCAATGACAAGGCACCTAGTGTTGATGGCTATAATGCATATTTCTTCAAGAAAGCATGGCATGTTATTAAAGATGAAGTCACAATAGTTGTTATGGAGTTTCTTATCACTAGAAAATTGTATAGAGCTATCAATTGCACAGCCATAACCTTGGTCCCTATGGTGTCTAAGCCTAAAACTGTTAAAGAGTTCATACCTATAGCATGTTGCACTATCCTCTACAATATGATATCTAAGGTTCTAACAGCAAGAATGCAGGGAATCATTACAATTATTAATGAAGCACAAGCATGGCTTATACCTGGGAGAAAGCTAGCAGACAATATCCTTCTGGCAGATGAATTGGTGAAGGCTTATACTAGGAAGAATATATCTCCTATGTGCATGATAAAGATAGATCTCCTGAAAGCAAATGATTCTGTTGAGTGGCCATATATGAAGTAAGTTATGGAAGAGCTAGGATTCCCTCAATTATTCATATCTTGGGTTATGGAATGTGTTCAAACAGTTAACTACTCTATTTTAGTTAATGGGGAAACAACTAAGCCCTTTAAGCGGTTAAAGGATTGAGGCAGGGAGATCCTATGTCTCCATTTTTGTTTGCTATAGCAATGGAATATCTGAGTAGGAACTTTGCTAGTCTGAAGCAGGAGAGGGACATTAAGTATCGCCCTAGATGTGCAAAGCTTGGGATCACTCACCTAAGCTTTGCAGATGATTTATTATTATTTTCTAGAGGTGATCTAAGGACAATACAAATGATGCAGCAAAAATTCTATCAATTCACCCAGGTTTCAGGTCTACAAGCAAATCTTAGTAAGAGTGAATCATATTTTGGAGGGGTTCCTTTAGTAGATAAATAACAAATCCTGCAGTTGCCAGGGCTCTCTAATGGTGAACTTCCTTTTAAATATTTAGGGGAACCTCTGTCTACAAAGAAACTAAGTATAATACAATGGCAACCACTTATTGACAAAATGACTACAAGGATTACTTCTTAGACTGCTAAAAATCTATTATATGCAGGAAGAGTCCAGTTAGTCCAAAGTGTTTTATTTGAAATTCAAGCTTTCTGGGCACAGTTATTCATTCTTCCAACAAAAGTCATCAAGATTGTAGAGGGTTTATGCATGTCCTATATTTGATCTGGTACAAATAAAATAACAAGGAAGGCCTTTCTTGCTCGGGATAGAGTTTTCTTGCCAAAGGCAGGAGGTGGACTGAATATTGTTAACCTGAAACTATGGAACAAAGCAATTGTAACGACCCGACTGGTCGTTTTGAGCCCTAGCACATTGTTCAGCAGTCTGCAGCCATGGGCAGCTTCATTTTAGGTATTGTGACTAGTGCGTATGGTCAGAATTGAAGTTCAGGAAGATCAAAGTTGAAATTAAATGGGCATTCTCGTTTTTGAATGCTTAAAGTTGGAGAAATAAACTAGGATTGAAATTTTGAGTAAATGACCTCGAAATCGGGATCCGAAGGTTACAGCAGATTTGTATGATGATTTCGGACTTGGGCGTATGCCCGGTTCGGGTTTTGGATAATCCGGGAGCGTTTTGGCGCCTATTGTGGAAGTTATCATTTTTGAAGTAATTTCTTAAGTTTGGCTTGAAGTGCATTTCAGCATTATCGATGTCCGTTTGGGATTTCAAGAATGGGAGTAGCTCCGTATTGTGATTGTAGATTTGGGAGCGCGATCGGAAGTAAATTCGAAGGTCCGTAGGTCATTTTGTAGCTGTTTGGCTAAAGCTAGAAATGTTAAGGTTTTTGAGAAGTTTGACCGCAAGTGAACTTTTTGATATCGGGGTTGGAATCCGATTCTGAAAGTTGGAGTAGGTCTGTAATATCGAATATGACTTTTGTGTAAAATTTGAAGTCAATCGGACGTGATTTGATAGGTTTCGGCATCGGAAGTAGAAGTTGGAAACTTCAAAGTTCATAAGGCTTGGATTGGAGGTCTATTCGTGGTGTTAGCGTTTTTATCTAATTTGAGGCCTCGAGCAAGTCCGTAATGTGTTTTGGGACTGGTTGGTATGATCGGTTGGGATCACGGGGGCCTCGGATGGATTTCGGGTGGTTAACAGATTAAAAGTTGGATTTTTGGAAAAAGTAGCAGTTGGTATCTGGTATTTCCGCTTCTGGGGAAATGGGACAGGAGAAGCGACCCCGCAGAGGAGACATATGGACCACAGAAGAATTTTTGACCAATAGTGAAGGGGATCACAGATGCGGTTGGGCAGCTGCATAAGCGGAACTGCACCTGCGGTTGGCGGGTCGCAGAAGCGGAAGAGGGGTTGGAGCCCAGGACCGCAGAAGGGGCATTTTTGACAGCAAAAGCCGAACCGCATAGTCAGAAATAATTCCGCAGAAGCGGAAAGAGCTGGGCCATAGGGGTTGTTTTAAAAATCGAATTTTGGCTCATTTCTCTCATATTTTAATAACTTGGGCGATTTTTAGGGAGCTTCAAAAGGGGATTTTCATCGTCAATAATTGACGTAAGTTATCGCCACCCATTTTGAGTTAAACATATCAATTTTGTGTAGATTTGGGCATATAAATTAGCATAAAAATTGAGGTTTTGGTGGAAAATCTAGAAAATTATATTCCTTGATTTTGACCACGATTTTGAGTAGGAAATTAAGAGAATATTATATATTTTAGTTCCTAAGGTCATGGGCAAAGTTTATCCTCGAAAAATTTTGGATTCGGGGCACGTGGACCCAAGGGCGTTTTGGTCAAATTTTCGTTCGGGGTAATTAATAAAAATTGAGTTGTAGAGTTAATTAAGAATTTATTAATGGGTTGGAATGATCATTGGCTAATTTTGGAGCATTTGTGCTTTGGTTCAAGTCTTCGGAAGGATGTAAAATTCCGGTTGCAGATCTTCGAAGCGAGGTGAGTCTCCTTTCTAATCTTGTGAGGGGAAAATTTCACCATAGGTGAGTTAAACTGATTATGCGCTCCTATTTGTGGGGGCTACGTACGCACGAGGTGACGAGAGTCCATGCGTAGCTACTATTACGCTATTGTCCGGGTAGTCTAGGACCCAAAAGCATGTTATACTTGGATCATTTATAAATTATTTATGTCTTGAGATGCTTTAATCATATTAAATTAATAAGCAAATTTCTAAAAAGACTAAATTTATGTTTTTCTCAAATTATTAAAAAGGAATGGACCTTACTTGGATATTTGCTCCATACTGACTGTTTGACTGATTATCTGTCTGCGTATGTTTATTTTTGGAATGGGTCGATTGCCTCGGTAAAATAGATGCATCTATAATACGGGCGCTCAACCCTCGGTAGTTCACACTTTATATTTCTTTTGGAGCGGGCCGTTGATCTCGGCATGATTTGTGCATGTTTGTGTTGTTGTCCTGAACTCATTCAAGTTGTGTTATGCCATACTATGGCTCGAGATCATTTTATTAATAATAACAAAAAATCTAAGAAAATTTTCCATGAAAGAATTATACGGCTACTTATTTTTCCACATCTGAATTAGAATCATGTTTATTAAATGAATTCACTATTTGAATATATTTATTAAGGATAAATAGTCATTGGACTGCTAGTGAGTGTAAGAGTTGACTATCTCGTCTCTACTCCTTCGGGACTAGGCAGGACACTCATTGGGTACATGTTATTTTTGTACTCATACTACACTTACTGTACATTTTGTTGCACAGGTTTATTGCGTGGCTCATGGATTAACACCATAGCGGCATGACGGGCGCAGAGACTAGGTGAGTTGTATTTCTTCGAGGCGATTCCGCAGCTAGTATTGTCTCTTTCAGAATTTTATTTACTTTCTGTCCAATTGTATTCCGGGCAGTTATTTTACCTATTTGGTTTCTCTTAGAAATTGCTCATGTACTTGAGACTCCGGGTTCTGGGGATGTATTTGGATTTATTTAGAAATTTTGAAAGTTAATTTAATATTTTCTTATCTATTTGGAGGGACATACTGAGTATTGCTTAAATCATACTAAAGAAGTGTTTTCGAAATTTTTAAAATAAAAAATTAATTAAGTATTTTAGTTGGCTGGCCTGACAGCGGTATCCGGCGCCACCATGATCCTTAGTGGATTTTGGATCGTCACGGCAACCATTGCCAAAAACTGCTGGTATTTAGCTCAAAGAAAGATAAGTTGTGGATCTGCCGGATTCATACTTACTACATCAAGAACCAACATATGAGTACAATGCCAATACCCCAACAAACTTGTTGGATGGTAAGAAAAGTAATAGAGGCACATGAAATTCTGGACGCTAGACAGTTTATGCAAACTTACAACAGAAGCCTGATCAGATAAATATACTTACATACTTGGTGACTATAATGGAGTGGAATGGAAAACATTGGTGTATAACAATACAGCAAGACCAAAGGCAAAATTCATAATGTGGATAATGATGCATGGGAGGTTGATGACTTGTGACATGATAACTAATTGGAAGGTTAATGTTGGTACACAATGTGTAATTGCAGAAAAGCAGCGGAAACAAGAGATTATCTATTTGGGTAGTGTGAATTTACTCAACAAATATGGACCAAAATGTGTAACTGGATGGAAAAGCAATTTCTGCAATTCTACCGATGGTTAGTGGCATGTGCCAAAGGAAAAACTTAACATGCTCGGGTCTTTAGAATGGGTTATGCAGAAGTTGCTTACCACATTTGGATGGAGAGAAACAGATGGATATTTGAACAAAAAAGCAGAGTATGGGAGTATATTACAAAAGAGATAGCTTATGTTGTTAGTGCTAGAGTCACTCCTAGAAATAAATCTTTTGTGTATTGCTTATATTTCTAGGTAGTTGAGTATACAGTGTAAATGGATAGATAGCAAATTGTGTTAGCTATGCTAAAATTTTGTAATTATTTCTTGGTGATTAATAAAATATGTAAGTTACCAAAAAAAATAATGTCCTAGCTAATTATTGTGTGTGTGTTTTTTGGGGGTTTGGGGGGAGAGGGAGACGGAAATAAGATAGAATTTGAAAATCAATCGATTAATCATGAACAGGATTACAACACGATATTATATTTTGAGGTAGATTTAACTTATATTTACTGATAATATATATATATTAATATTTTTACTCTATAGATGCAATTAAATTTATCATAGATCAGAAGTTTAATTTTTTTTTATTTTAGCTTGCTAATTCCATTTATTATGGATACGTAACTGCAACTTTTTATATGATAGTAACCAAATATATAACTTCAACAATTACTGCACAAAAGTTAAACTCTTATTTTCTTCGGAAATCACTAAACACTTGTTATTATAATTAAACACCATAGAGAAAAAACTTGATATTATAATGGAACATAAATGAAAACAGTAGAATTATTTTTAATACTAATAAAGGAAACAAAGTTGACTAGCTTCTAATATAACTGCCAAAAAAAATAGATACGAACTTCGTCTCTATCTAGCGATAATTTTTCTGTTTAGCTACAGAATTTATGGATAGCTAATTCCTGTTCTTCTAGTATTTCAATAAGCTTCGCCTTCCGTCAAGAAATTACTTCTTCTTAGGCACATATAAGAAACAAAATAAAAAGGTCAAAATTAAAAAGAAAATAGGGATGGCCATATAACCACAGGACGAATTGCAACGATTACCATTAGCAAGAATCTCATAAGCTGATTTTCCTGCTACTACTGCAATAGAAATAGTAGTTATGAAACCAAATACTATTGATATATATCGCATCACGAGGATAATCATCTTTATTTTTAAATAAAATACAACAGCGACAATCAACGTCGTTCGGAATATCAAGTTGGCGCAGTCGTCTTTATCTTTCTTTTGATACTTATGGGCCTCTTGAATTCTCTTTTTCCCTATTTCTTCCTAGAATTTAAGGCGCTTATTTAACAAAGTACAGAGAGAATTTAAGGTTATCACACTTTATTGTGATGATTTATAAACAACCCGGGTTCCTCACCCGTTGGTGCCTCTGCCATACTGTATGGATTCGTACGATAGCCTTAAGTTAATGGCGCAAAAACGATGGAGAAAGGCCTTGTAGGAGTTAGGGTTACAGAAACCCTAGCTACAATATTGTAAATTATATACAAACATATATATATATGACCTGATGGTATAAAAATTCTATCATGTATATATAACTTATAATCTTGTTCTGAATAAAAATTCATGTATTTCGATAAATATGAACATAGTGGATATATAGTTGTTATCAAAAAGCTTCGTATTATCCATAGAGTTTTCGATAACGTCAAAGATTTTTTCTTAAAAGCTGAAAAAACTTGCTTTTGAAAAAAATAATGAAAGGACTCTCTTGAAAAGTTAAAGAGTTAATAATTTATCAAATGGTCATCCAACGTATTACTATTTTTGTCTCAAATTATCTGTCGCGTTTCTTTTTTACACACCTTTTAAGAAACATTAATTAGGAAATAGATTAGACTATTTTATCCTTATTTATATCTTACTATAAAACTTCTCTTTATTGAATATTTATTCTATTTATGTTTTATCTCCATCTTCAAGAATAATTATTACTAAGGGTAAAATAAAAAGAAAAATTAATTTTGTCTTGAACTTCTAAAATAACAAATAATTTGAGATAACTATTTTTAATAATCACGATAGGTAATATAAGAGGAGGGGAGTGCTTTAGATTTACGAACTAATTAATGATCGGTTATTAAGAAAATAAAAGGACAAACTATTTTGACATAAGCATGCCAGTTAATTAAAGAATTTTTAGTATTTGAATCGTCACCTATGACCACATCCAAAAATATAAAGTTTGAAAAATTCCAGTGCTGAATATAATCATAAAAATAAAAAATTAAAAATTAAAAATACAAAAAAAAGTAAAAAAAGAATTGAGGGGGTTTGTGCGGGTGGGGTTGGGGGGTGGGGTAAGGTGGGGTGCATAAAAAAAAACAGAAAATTAAAAATGCAAAAAAAAAGTTAATTTTTTTTAAGGGGTTTGCGCCGGGGTAGGGGTGGGGGTAGGGTGGGTGGTGCATAAAAATAAAAAAAATATAAAAAATTGAAAATACAAAAAAAAAGGAATTTTTTAGGGGTTTGGGGGGGTTGGGGTCGGGGTTAGGAGGGAGGGTAGGTGACGCAGAAACACAAAAAAATAGAAAATTAAAAATACAAAAAAAAAAGTAAATTTTTTTGGGGGGGTAGGGGTAGGGTGAGTGGGTCGACAACTAAGTAAATTTCTAGATAAGTTGGGTTGAGATCCTTTATTGTGGGTGAGTTTCATGAGTTGTATTTGTGTTGTTAAATGGGTCATAATGGGCTATAAAAAATAATGGGTTAACTTGGGCTCAACCCAAATAGACCCATAAGCTATATGTTGTAGCCCAACCCATTAATCTCTGGGTTAGTTGTGCGGGTTAAATGGATTTGGGCTCAAATTGCCACCCCTACCCCTGCCGCGATTGGGGCAGAGAGGCTGTTTCTGATAGACCCTCGGCTCAGAAAGATGAAAGTAAAGTAAGAAAAAACAAGAGGAGAGAAATCATTAGTAACTCCAGTGAAAATCGTAATAATAATAGAAACATAAAAACCAAAAGATGAATAACATGCAATAACAGTAACCATAACCTAAGGCTCGGGCTGAAACAAACCACTGGAATAGTGTGTGTTCAACATAAACTGCAATCCATCTAAGACCAACCTTAATCCAACCCCGCATCACCCCCGAAATGAAGTAAGGACAATGTTACTACCCCTATCCTACCACCCTAATGCTTGACCTCCAGGTCTTCCTATCAACGGCCATGTCCTCGGAAATATGCAGTCATGTCATGTCCTGCATGATCACCTCTCCCCAATATTTCTTAGGTCTCCCTCTACCTCTTCCCGTACCCACCACGACCAACCGCTCACAACTCATCACTGATGCATCGAGGTTTCTCCTCTGCACGTGCCCGAACCATCTGAGCCTCGCTTCCCGCATCTTGTCATCCATAGGGGTGACGCCCACCTTCTTCCGAATATCTTCATTCCTAAACTTGTCTGTTTTAGTGTGCCCGCACATCCACCGCAACATCCACATATCTGCTACTTTTATCCTCTGGATAAGGGAGTTCTTAACCGGCTAACACTCTGCCCTATACAACATGGCCGGTCTAACTACAGCTCTATAAAACTTACCTTCGAGTATCGGTTGTACTTTCTTGTCATACAAGACTCCAAATGCAAACCTTCGTTTCATCCAGCCCACCCCTATGCGGTGAGTGACATCCTAGTCGTTCTCTCTATCCCTCTGAATCATCGATCCAAGGTACTTGAAGCTATCTCTCTTGGGGATGACCTGTGGCCCAAGCCTCACATCCCCGCCTACATCCCTCGACTTAGAACTAAACTTACATTCCAGGTACTCTTTCTTAGACCTGCTCAATTTAAAACCCTTAGATCTGAGAGTCTGTTTCCAAACCTTCAATCTCTCGTTAATACCGACCCTCATTTCGTCAATTAAAACTATGTCGTCAGCAAATAACATACACCATGGCACCTCTCATTGAATATGGTGTGTCAAAGCATGCATCACCAAGGCAAATAAAAACGGGCTAAGCGCTGAGCCTTGGTGTAATCCCATGACAACAGAAAAATGCTCCAAGTCCCCTACCACCGTCCTAACCTTAGTCTTAGCTCCATCATACATGCCTTTGATTGCTCGTATGTAGGCTACCGGCACACCCTTCGCCTCAATACATCTCCCGAGCACCTCTTTAGAAACCTTGTCATACGCTTTCTCCAAGTCAATAAACACCGTGTGGAGATCCTTCTTCTTATCCATGTAGTGTTCCATCAACCTCCTAATAAGGTGGATAGCTTCCGTAGTGGAACGGCCTAGAATGAATTCAAACTGATTGTCAGATATAGACGTTGTCTTTCTCACCCTCACCTCCACCACCCTCTCCTAGACTTTCATGGTATGGGTAAGTAACTTCATACCCCTATAATTGTTACAATACTGGATATCACCTTGTTCTTGTACAACTGTACCACTGTACTCGGCCTCCATTCCTCCGGCATCCTCTTCATCCTAAAAATTACATTGAACAACCCAGTCAACCATTCCAATCCTGCTTTACCCACACACTTCCAAAACTCAACCGGAATTTTATCTGGCCCGATCGTTTTACCCCTACTCATTATATGCAATGCCCCCATGACCTCCTCCACCTTAATGAGCTTATAATGCCTAAAATCTCGAAGACTCTATGAATGACCCAAGTCCCCTAGCCCTATATCTCGGTCCCCCTTCTCATTCAAAAGACCATAAAAGTACGTCTGTCATCTTTGCTTAATCTGGGACTCTCCGTGAATACCATACCATAATCGTCTTTGATGCACTTTACTTGGTCCAGATCCCGGGCCTTCCTCTTCCTCGCTTTATCCAGAAAAAATAACTTTCTTTCCACGCCTTTCTCCCATAATTCCTCGTATAAACGGCTAAACGCTGCATTCTTATCCTCTATGACCGCCATCTTTGCCTCCTTCCTTGCCACTTTTTACCTCTCTCTATTCGCACTCCTTTCCTCCTCGCTTGTGCTCGTTGCTAGCTTCGCGTACGCTACCTTCTTTGCCTCCACTTTACCTTGGACTGTGTCATTCCACCACCAATCTCCTTGGTGTCTTCCACAAAAACCCTTTGATACACCTAGCACCTCTCTAGCCGCCTCCCTTACATAGTTTGTCACTGTCGACCACAGAGTGATCGCGTCTCCACTACTCCTCCAAGCTCCCATAGTGGATAGCTTCCCCTCCAACTCCTGGGCTTTATCCTTGGATAAAGCACCCCATCTAATCCTCGGTCGGCCACAAGCATACCCCCTCTTCCTCTTCATCATAATGCCGATGTCCATCACTAGGAGCCTATGTTGAGTCGCGAGGTTCTCTCTCGGGATAAACTTGCAATCCTTGCACAACCCTCTATCACACCTTCTGAGAAGAATCTGAGCCTTCACCACCAAACTCTGGAAAGTAACCAGATGCTCCTCCATCTTCAGAAAAGTCGATTTCGCAATCACCAGATTGAAAGACTTAGCAAAGTACCTCATCCGTTCCTATCCCAGAAGCCAAATCCACCATGCACCTCACCATAACTAACAGCAGCCACCCCAATATGGCCATTAAAATCCCTTACAATAAATAACCTTTCAGTAGGTGGAATACTATGCACAATCTCATCTAAGCCCTCCCAAAAATTCCTTTTAACCTCCTCATCTAGGCCCGCTTGCGGCACATAGGAGCTAAAGACATTGAGGTTGCACACACCGATCACCAACTTAATTAACATTAGCCTATCATCCACTCGCCTAACCTCAACCACAGACTTTCTAAGGTACCTATCCACCAAGATACCTACTCCATTCTTACCCCTCTCGACTCCAGAGTACCACAACTTATAACCATCTGCATTCCTTGCCTTCGACCATGCCCACCAAATCTCCTGGACACAAGCTATATTAACCTTTCTCTTCTGGGGAATATTTACCAACTCAATAGGCTTACCCGTCAGCGTGCTTATGTTCAATGAACCGATCCTCAATCTACAAGCTCCTTCTTTCCCCTTACCCCCATTTCCTCTCGTCCCCACCCTTGACCCCCTCCCCATCCCTGTACTCACCCTCGATACCCCTCGAGGACATGACCTTACTCTACCATCCCACACCAAAGCCACTATACCTACAACAAACTCCAGACAACACTAACACGGACCCAAACTTAAAAATATCAGGTCACAACTACAAGTACTCTGATAATAAGCTCAAAGTGATGCTAACTAAATAGCCACAAATTAACTAACAAAGAGAAATAGACAAGAAAATGGGAGGTACCGACTCTCGATGGAAAGAACATAGAAATATGACTTGATGCACCCGGTGATGCTCCATTCTACTCGCCCGTATTCCTCACGCTTGCCCGGGAAGCCATAATAATTCTCACGAATACAACCCTGGTGCTTTGGAACCCGACGTCCATCCCTTTGCGATGGCCAAATGGCTAGCTCTGCTTTGCCCATACACCTCCCACCGTCCCTACACATCCAACCAAAGTGCTACCTGAAACACACACAACACACCACGGGACCAAGAAAATGAGGGAACTGTCATTGGAATGGTCGCCCGAAAATAGTACTAGTCCGAGAAACAGTTGTATGACGAAGAAAGGTTTGAAGAAAGGGAAACACAGAGGAGAGTGGTCTGGTAGGGTTGGAAAAGCAGAAGGAAGATGAGACGGCACCGGTGGGTCGTCGGACGCCGGCCTAACTGTTGCTAGGGTTCAAAGAAAGAGGAAGAAAGAGAAGGATGCTGGAAGAGAGAAAGGAGAAAAAAAGGAGAGAGAGAGGGGGGGCACGGAGAGAGAAAGGAGACGGGTACTTACCTGGACAAGTGCCGGCGGTGCTGGTTTGCTGGTGGATTTGCTTGAGAAGACGGGGATGTTACCGTTATTGTATTGGGAAAAAATTGAATTTATATATTGAAGATGATGTGTCATGACACATAGACTATTCAAAAGGTCAAAAATCAGTAAATAGCCAAAATAAACAAGCGACGATAGGTGTGGGAAAGATAAAACTAAATAGGCACGAGACGCTATCCAAAGGGCACGAGTCTCCTACCTATTTGAGTCATTTAAAGTCAAGATATCCAAAGGAATTGAAGCTACAAATCTGATGACGTAAAGGAGTCCAAATTCAGTATTAAATGCTAAATACGTTATGGAATTTGTATTAAATAAGAATGAGGATGTAACATTTCTTTTAATGTCATTTATTGCTTATAATTATCTCATTAAAGCAAAGGCATTACACATTCTCCTAAAATCAACTATAAAATGAGAAGGACTCAACATCCATAAAGACGACACATTATTGAGATTACATTGAAACACACATTTACTTATTGCTTTATTATTCTCAAGAGTCTTATATTGTTTTTGTCTCTAGATTATCAGCAACGCGAATTTCTTTTTAGCTTTGACCAAAGACTCATATTTTTGGTTAAACAAATTGGTTCTGTTACAGGGAATCTGATAATCTTTTATTTTAAGCTACGCTGTTGTCAACATGTCAAACAACAACAACAACAATAACAGTGAAAGCATCTTGGGAAATCATGAAAATCAAATCCACCAAAATCAAGGAATTTAGAAAACATTGACGTGGTCCTGCCCCTTAAAATTTACCACGTCAATATCATGAAGGCACTCATGTTCCCGAATCTTGTGCTGATCAACAAGAGCAATCTAAACATTTTGAAGGGCCAATGAAGCTTTACAAAAATTAATTGATGCACAGGTTAGCAAAGCTCTTCAGGCTCTAGTTAGTCGATTGCATGTTGCACCACCCACACCTACACCTAATAATAATACATTGGAGAATCCTTGTTCCAGTCTTTTTAATTCTGAAAATAGAGGAACCCCCACTGAACCACAGGAAGGAGAACCAGATTATTAAAATAATTCTCATTTGCAAAACTTAGTACTAACTTTGCACCAACAACTTAAGGAACAGAATGAGCGCATCGAGAAAATCCCTTGAGTTCCCCCTACAATCAAAGGGGAGATGTGGATAAATAGTCACAACAACCTTGGAAACCAAGTGCTGCTCCTCTTCAAAACCCTAAAAAATTTAAAATGCCTGATATCTCAAAGTACGATGTCACAACAGGTCCATGTGATCATGTAACCACATTTACAACAGGCGTAAAGGGCAATGACTTGACCAAGCAAGAAATTGAATCAGTACTGGTCAAAAAATTTGGAGAAACACTCATCAAGGGTACATTAACCTATTATTCTCTTTTACCTGAAAATTTAATAAATTCTTTTGTTGAGCTTGCAGATTCTTTTATTAAAAAACACTCGGGAGCTCAAAAAGTTGAAAAACGTATGGAAGACATTTTCAAAATTAAACAAGGGGACTCAAAGTTGCTCAGAGATTTTGTTGATATATTCCAACGTGAAAGGATGACTTTACCCTGTGTACCTGACAACTGGGCTGCAATAGCTTTTGCAAGAAACTCTAATAAAAAAATTTCGAAAGCCACGAGAAGAGTCAAAGAAAGCCTTCGATAATTCCCTACAACCACGTGGAATGATGTTTACAGCATGTATAGTACGAAGCTGCGAATTGAAAAAGATACCGTACCTAAGTTTCATCACGAAGAAAGGAGCGGTTCCAGGAGATCAGAAACCAAAAAAAGATCAGGTAAAAATAGGTACAATCCATATATGGGACCTACAAGGAAGTACTCACGGTCAAGGCAGGATAACCAACAATATGATAAAAAATCGAGATATAGGGAATCTGGTTCTTCATCAAGGTTCAGAAATGATCGAAACAGACAGGAGTCACAGGATGATGACAGAAGTTTAAAGGCAATGTTCGGTGGATATGATTTAATGTCACTACCTACAAGCTCGTAGCTGTTTTGAGGAGCATGGGAGACAAGGTATGATGGCCGAAAGAGATGCGGTCAAAGCCAAATAGACGCAATCTTGACCATTGGTGCGAATTCCACAATGATCACGGGCACAAAATTTTAGAATGTAGATTCTTACAAAGTGAAATGAATCATCTATTAAAGCAAGAGTATCTAGCTGAGTTATTTAGTGAGAAAGGTAAACAAGCCTATATGAAAAATAGACAGGAGCCACCAAAGCCCCTTTCACCCAAGAGAATCGTGAATGTAATAAGTGGGGGGGTGCAAGATATTCACGGTGTAACATATACAACTTCCAACAATGTTTATAAAGTAACGATTACATATGGCAAACGGGTACAACAGCTTTTATAAAATGAAAGTATTTCATTCGATGATGCAGATACCGAAGGAGTATGACCCCACATAATGACGCACTGATAATATCTTTACTTGTACATGATACTAATGTAAAACGAGTTTTGATTGATCCAGGAAGTTCCGTAGATATTATAAAACTAAGGGTATTACGTGAACTGCAAGATGAAGACAAAATGATACCCAAGGCGCATACCTTGTCTGGGTTCGACAATTCAAGTGTGGTAACAAAAGGAGAGATAATTCTGACAACCTTTGATGCTGGTGTTGTTAAAGAACCTAAATTTAGGTAGTGGATATGAAAATGGCTTACAATATCATCGTGGGGAGGCCTTAGATCCATGATATGGATGTTGTTCTGTCAACTCTACGTCAAGTTATTAAATTCCCATCACCGTGGGGATTTGCCAAATTTGTGGGGATCAACAGAAAACCAGGAGTATCAATGTTGTAACAGATACGAGCACCGTAAATAAAGAAAAATAGCAGTTACAGGAAACCGTGAAGGTATCAAAAATCAACCTCAATTAAGCGAGAAAAGACTGATTTAGACTTGAGACGTGATACAATTCAAGAACCTGAAGAGAATGAGAATATCAAAACAACAATCCAAGAGCTCGAGGCTGTGTTTTTGTTTGAGCAATGGACAGAACGGAAGGTTTATGTTGGAGCCAACTTAAGCTCATACATGCGAGGTATGTTGATTGAATTTTTAAAAGCTAACGTGGATTGTTTTGCTTGGTCCCATGCTGATATAACAGGGATACCAGCGGATGTAATGACTCACAAACTAAACGAAGGCCTATCCTTTACACCAGTAAAACAAAAGAAAAGAAAACAAGGAGCTTTCAAAAATCAGATGATTCAAGATGAGGTTCAAAAATTATTGAAAATTGGGTCAATCCGCGAGGTAAAGTATCCTAATTGGTTAGCAAACACAGTTGTTGTACCTAAGAAAATGATAAGTGGGGGGTTTGTGTGGATTATAAAAATCTTAACAAAGCCTTCCCAAAAGATTCTTTTCCTTTACTGCATATAGATCAATTAATTGATACAACTGCAGGACATGAACTTTTGAGTTTTTTAGACGCATATTCAGGGTACAACAAAACTAAAATGGACGCCAGTGATGAATAAAAAGCTTATTTCATCACAGATAGGGGGACTTACTATTATAAAGTAATGCCCTTTGGTCTCGAAAATGCTAGAGCAACGTATCAAAGGTTGGTCACCAAAAATGTTCCAAGAACATTTAGGAAAAACCATGGAGGTATATATAGACGATATGCTCGTCAAAATCCAGCATTCTCATGAACATATTTCTCATCTATCTGTTACATTTGAAATTTTACGGAAATTTAATGTGAAACTCAATCCAGAAAAATGTGCATTTGGTGTTGCATCAGGTAAGTTTTTGGGTTTTCTTGTTTCTAACCGTGGTATTGAGGTAATCCTTCTCTGGTCAAAGAAATAGAGGAAATCCTTGATATCCATATGAATAAAAAAGAAGTTCAAAAGCTAACCGGACGAATTGCAGCCTTGGGAAGATTTATTTCCAAATTTCCAGAAAAATGTTTTAAATTTTTCTCCGCACTCAGAAAACAAGATCATTTTGAATGTAATGAAGATTTCCAACAAGCCCTTATAAATTTAAAAGCTTACTTGTCAAACCCACCACTATTGGCAAAACCAAGGGAAGGGAAAAAGCTACTAATCTATTTGGCCGTGTCAGAAGTTGCGGTAAGTGCTGTTTTAGTCCGTGAGGACCAAGGTAAACAATCTCCTATCTATTATGTAAAAGTCTTTACTAGATGATGAGACACGATATCTACAACTAGAAAATTTAGCATTAGCTTTGATCATGGAATCTTGAAAATTAAGACCTTATTTTCAATGTCATCCCATCGTTGTAGTTACTGCTTTTCCATTACGAAACATTTTGCATAAACATGAATTGTCATGGAGATTAGCAAAATGGGCTATAGAATTAAGTGAATACGAAATTATTTATCAACCTAGGACTGCTATAAAATCTCAAGTACTAGCTGATTTCGTTGCTGAGTTTAGTCAAGGGATGCATTTAGAAGCAGAAAAAGAATTACAAGTTTTTAATGGTGCAAACCCAGGGACTTGGATTTTACTTACTAATGGCTTATCTAATGTAAAAGGAGAAGTCCTAGGAATAGTTCTCGTACCACCTACGGGAGAAACTATTAGACAAGCTATAAAATGTCATTCTATAACTAACAATGAAGCAGAGTATGAGGCTGTAATTGCAGGTTTAGAATTGTCACAAGAACTCGCCATAACATAGATTATAATCATGTGTGATACTCAACTCGTGGTCAATCAGATGTTGGGGACTTATATAGCCAAGGAGACACGAATGCAAGAATATCTCGAAAAGGTACGGGAACTAATAAAGCAATTCCAAATTTGGAAGGTAATGCAGATCCCGAGAGATGAGAATATGGAAGCCGATGTTTTAGCTAATCTCGCATATGCAGCAGATGTAGCAAATAACACAAACACTTCAGTCATACTTTTTTTTCATATGTTCTTGAACCTGATAAGAACATGGTAAATTTTATTCATTTAACATGGGATTGGAGAAATGAGATTTTTTTTTTTTTGCAGCATGGAACTATGCCTGGTGACAAAAATAAGGTTCATGCACTTTGCAAAAAGCTGCTCTTTACTGTTTATATCAAGGAAATATTTGTCAGAAGATGTTTGGCGGACCACTAGCAAGGTGTCTCGAACCTTCTCAAACAGAATATGTGATGAGGGAAGTACATGAAGGTCATCACGGAAATCACGCAGGGGGAAGGTCACTTGTAAAAACGTTGATTCGAGCAGGGTATTATTGGCATAAAATGGAGAGGAGGAAAACAGTTTCGTGTCCAAGTGTGATAAATGTCAATGATATGGCAATAATATGCATAGAACAACTGAGTTATTACACCTGTTATAGCCCCGTGACTCTTTATGAAATGGGGGATGGATAGTGTAGGTCCATTACCACGAGCAAAATGTCAGGTAAACTTTCTACTTGTACTTACAGATTATTTCACTAAATGGGTAGAAGCATGAGCATTCAAACAGGTACGAGAGAAGAAAGTTAAAGACTTCATATGGAGAAATATAATATGCCATTTTGGAGCACCAAAAGAAATCGTGTGTGACAATGGTCTGCGATTCATAGGATATCAAATCACAGAATTTCTTCAAAGTTAGCAAATTAAAAGGATAACATCTACCATCCAGTGGGTAATGGACAAGCGGAATCCACAAACATAGTCATTATCAACAACTTGAAAAAAAGATTACAAGATTCAAAAGATAATTGTCCTGAGGTATAACCAGGAGTGTTATGGGCTTATCGTACAAAGGAAAAAACAAGCACGGGAGAAACACCATTTTCAATGGTTTATTGTGTGGAGGCCTTAATTCCAGTTGAAATAGGAGAACCGAGCACACGGTACATTCAAGAAACGGAGGAATCAAATGATGAAGATATGTGGGTGAACCTTGATTTGCTCGAAGGAAGAAGAGAAGCTTCATTAATAAGAATGGACGCACAAAAGCAAGTAATTGAACGTTATTACAATAGGAAAACACGCTTCAAATTTTTCAAAATTGTGGACTTCGTGCTTAAAAAGGTACTCCAATCTACAAAGGTTGCTAATTCGGGAAAGATGAGTCTAACATGGGAAGGACCCTACAGAGTTCATGACATTGCAAGAAAAGGAGCATACGAGTTGGAGACAATGGATGGCAAGGTTTTACCCTCACATTGGAATGCTGTCAATTTAAAGAGATATTACTTCTGAGAAAGTACACACGGTCAGGTATCACCATGTTAGAATTTTTTCTTTGAGTTGTTAAAGTCTTACTAACGATTTTAGATGTTAGGAAAAAATCCTAACTCTTTCCAAAGGATGAGTCACGACCTGCACGGAAAAATGGAATATTCTAAAATTCCCAACCCAGGGTTACAATTAATCTGATGGAAATATGCACGGGTTAGGTAGTCTTCATCTCTAATCGCACCTCCGAGTCCCGTATGTTTTTTTTGTTTCTGGAAAAGGACCAAATTGAGAGTAACAAACAAGTGCTCGAGGCTTCATACTTCACCGCTCAAACATTTGGGGGACTACATATTATACACAGATATGTGCAGAAAAACATATACGAATATCGAACAAAAATTGATCGAGATTGAGCAAGATTTAAAACAAATCCAGCTACAAAGAGACAAGTGTTACGAAAAAGTTACGAAGTCTTCAGAAACAACCACATATGCGGTTGGAACATAGTGGTCACTGAAGGGTTGGGTTGATAGAAGTTTCAGAAAAAACCATAGATGCAATAGTAACTTCTGAAGAAGCAGTAATAGGAACGGTCTCAGCTGGGCCTGAAGTACCAAGTTCGTCGAGGGAAGCAAGAATCACGGGAGCTTTAGCTTCCATAGACTGTGTTATAGAGTTTCATCCTCGGGAGCTGGAATCACAACATTCTCAACTTCAACTACCACAGCAACGGCTTCATTATTCAAAGGTTCTTCAGCCACAAGAGCTTCGAGTGCAGGAGAGTCAAGTGGTTGTTGGGTTTTTTCAATAGTGTCTAAAACTTTGTCCAACTCTGATTGTAAATCAAAGTTTTCTTGAGTGGCCTCCATCAAAGTATCACGACGAAAATTTAGAAAATCCCAACTCACCTCTATATTATAATTATCCTCAAGAAGTTCATACTCCCTTTTCCCATATAGCAAGATCATTCTTCAACACTTGGTGCTCAGCTAAATGGGAATCAAGGGAAGCTTCAAGGGAGGCATGATAACTCTCTAAGGCACATATTTTGTCAGAAGAGATCTTTAAATCAGCTTGAGCTTGAGTCAAGCTTTGCACTAGTTCCCCTGCATATTCCTCTTTTTTGGCCAAGAGTGCCTTGAGTTCTCTGACTTCTTCACTTGACTTTGATAATTGTTCTGAAAATGCACATTCAAGACGCTCCTTATCTTTTTCAAATTGGCTTGAAAAAGCCTTGTGATTGCTAATTCAGAAGTCAAACCTTGTTTTTGCTGCTCCAGGTGATATCAACTCTCTCGCAATTCCTCTATGGTTCCCTGAGCATTCTCAAATTGTTCTTTCCAGTTAGCTGCTTTAAGCTAGGCTTCTTTGGCGATTTCCTCAGCCTTGTGGATAGACTTATTAGACGCACGGGCTTTCTTTTGTAAAAGGGAAATTCTTCCCTTCAATTCAGTACCAATGAGGTTAGCCTACAATGATAAGATATAAGAGTCAGAGTCTAAAAGTAAAAAAAGCTCGTAAACAAGAAGAAGAAAAGTACCTTAAAAGTATAATGAACTATGTCATTCATTAGCATTAAGCAACTGTGACTGCTCATTTTCTTCTTCTCAATATCCCCAATCAATGGCTCAAGCCAAACATCTGCCCTACATGACTTCCTTAAAAGACTGTTATTAGCAAGAACTTCTAGTGTAACTCTCCTCATAGCTAAGCTTCTATTACTAGAACCCTCCCCTGCCTGATGAATAAAGGTAGGGGGAGCTGCAGAAGGAGGAGAGGTGAAGAAGTGAAAATAACAGGAGTCGAAGGATCTGAAATAGGTAAGGGAGCATTAACAGATAAACTAGGCAAGGAAATAGAAGGAACGTGAATAGAAGGAGAGAGAGGAGTCTCATCAAGAACTGGACCAAGTTCTCCACTTTCGAAACCACTAACAAAGAGATGTTGAATAGACTCAGTGGTGTCTATTTGAGTGGTTTCATCATCAGAAAGAATGAGAACAGGACCAGAGAGAGAGGCACATGTAGGAGTAATTCCAGCTTCATCCACAAAAAAAATGTGTCTCCTAGCTCTTGGTCTAGCTATCAAAGAGGTATCCTCATCTTCCTCATTCTCAAAATCTTCTTCTATAACTTTCTTCTTCGACAGCATGACTTGAGTTCTTTCCAAAAAAAGTGAATAGCTAGAAGAAGCTCGAAGGGCAACAACTACCTTAGCTTTCATACCCCTAATACCAAATCCTGATAAAAAGAGGGATGAAAGGTTAAGAGCAATAAAGAATTTAATATACGAAAAAGCATAAGGGATACGTACCATGAGTCTTTACTTTCCAACCATGTAAATTGGAAATGAATTTCTAAGTTCTCTCCTCCATAGGCACGGCTTTCAAGATTGAATCTACCCAACCACGAAAATTAGAAACGAGTTCCACATTTCCCATGGTTTATACAGAAAAGCAAGAAAAGAATGAAATCAGTAGGGAATTTAAAACTTTTACAAATAGGTACAATAAGTAAAAAAAAACTTACGTGCAAAGTTCCACTTCTCAGGAAAGGGAATGTTTGTTTCTCCCACCAAATGAACTGTGTGTACTGCCACATAACGAGCGTACCACCCACGATCTTTGTCATCCCCAGGGCTTACCAAAACCCTTTTACTCCTTGCAGTTAAGGTAAAAACCACATGGAGGAATAACTTGGGATGGTAGAGGTGAGAAAGATGGGAAAAGGAAAAACTAACATTGGCTTTGATGGATAAGTACCTCAAACAAGCCATTGCTCTCCATATAAAAGGGCCAACTTGTGCTAAGAAGATTTTGAAAAAATGACAAAAGTCAAGTATAACTGGGTCAATAGCAGGCTTAAATCATAAAGTGAAGGGATAAGTATAAACAAAAGAAAATCCAATTCTGAAAGAAGAAATTCTCTGGTTTGGATTAGGAATCATCATACGAAGATTACTTTTCCAGTTACAATCATTCCAAATAGTGGGAATCAACGGTTCAATTAGTAAAGAAGGAAAGGTGTCAGCTTTCTCTAAATTAATAACATGTTCTTGAAGAGATTTTCTATCGCTCCCAAAAGATAAGTCATTGGATACTATTTCTTCGACTATGGGTTCTTATAGAGGCTCAGAAAGTTCTTTACCTTTAGAAGAAGGTTTCTTAGAGATAGAACCTCGAGAGATAGTGCCAGAACTAGAAGAAGGAGCGATAGAACCAGAAGAACCACCACGAACAGATCCCAGGCTACGAAGCCTGCCACCTCTGCCTCTTCTATGCCTTACATGAGCATTGGGGAAGCTATCAAGAATCGAGACTCTCTTGGGGTTAGGATTCGGAGATTTAATTGTAGAGAAAAGATGAAATAAAGGAGAAAGGGAATAAAAGTAAAGAGTAGAGTATTTGTTAAGGGTTTATGAAGAAGAAGACAATGGAAAAAAGGTTAAATATGTATATAATAGCAACCGTCAAAGAAGTATAATGATGGAAAGCCTATAATAAAGGTAACTTTCACTTCGTGAATAGAGGGGAAGAAGAAGTCTTGAAAAAATGCTATAGAATTACAGAGCCACTCAGAAGGTGACACGTATGCAGAGCATTAAATAGAAAAGACAATTGAAGCGTCAGTACTGCCATAGCATTGATTACGGCAAAAATTCCCTTTTTTGTGAAAATCCACTTCCCAAAGATTTAAGTGATAAATATATGAAAAATGGGGGGATTATCTGTATTGGGAAAAAAATAAATTTATATATTGAAGATGAACATGATGTGTCATGACACGTGGACTGGCCAAAAGGTCAAAACGCAGTAAATAGCCAAAAGACACGAGCAACAACATGTACCGGGAAGAGAAAGCTAAATAGGCACGAAACGCTATCCAGACGGCACAAGTATCGTACCTATTTAACTCATTTAAAGTAAAAAGATCAGAAGGAAATGAAGATACGAATCTGATGACGTAAAGGTGTCCAAATTCAGTATTAAATGCTAAATACGTTATGGAATTTGTATTAAATAGGAATGATTGTGTAACGTTTCTTTTAATGTCATTTGTTTCTCATAATTATCATATTAAGGCAAATGCATTACACCTTCTCCTAAAATCAACTATAAAAGGAGAATGACTCAACATCTGTAAAGACGACACATTATTGAGATTACATTGAAATACAAATTTACGCATTGCTTTATTATTCTCAAGAATCTTCTATTATTTTCGTTTCATGATTATCAGTAACCCAAATTTCTTTTTAGCTTTGACCGAAAACTCGTATTTTTGGTTAAACAATTACGAAAAAAGAGAAAAGAGATAAAGAGAGAGAGAGAGAGACGGTGCTTAATTTCACGTGCAAAATATACGACGGAGAGAATTGAGAGAAGCAATGGAAAGCAAAAATCCTATGTCTCCAAACTGAATAGTCCGGAAATCTATTTTCCTATAACTACTATAAAAAAAATTCGTCGAGATCAGATATAGTGGTTTTCCTTTTTCTAAAAAGGGATTTGACCAATTACACTGATTGTGTTAAGAACTTTTACACTAATAACGTGTTTTTGTTATGAAATAATATAAAAGACAAGAACAATAATGCAAGAACAAGAGCAAATAGAGAGAAGAGTAGAGAGAGTTCTTCTTATTGATACTTAGAGATTGTTAGGAGTGATTTACAATGGTAGAGGGCACCTCTATTTATAGGGAGGAGGATGATTTATCTACCAAGAATAGAACTCTAGAATCTCTCTAATTAAAGACATTCACCTTAAATAGAAGTGTATTTATAACACTCCCCCTTGAATGTCTATTCAATGATGTGCCTCGTTAAAACCTTAAAACAAAACCCAATGGGAAAAATTAAAGTAAGGAAAAAGAGTACACATGTTTGAATATGCGCCTATTGGTTGCCTCGTTAAAAACCTCGCAAGGAAAACCCGGTGGGACAAAACCTTGTAAGGGAAAAAGAGTGCAACGCGCCTTAACTCCCCCTGATAAGAACATCAATTTATGTCCTTAAGTCTTCGCATCCCGATCTTGTGAACTAGCTTCTTGAAGGTTGACTTTGGTAGAGATTTTGTGAACAAATCAGCCATATTGTCGCTTGAACGAATCTGTTGAACATTGATATCACCATTCTTTTGAAGATCATGTGTGAAGAATAACTTTGGTGAAATATGCTTCGTTCTATCTCCTTTTATGAATCCTCCCTTCAATTGAGCTATACATGCTGCATTGTCTTCATACAAAGTTGTGGGTAGTTTA
Source organism: Nicotiana benthamiana (assembly GCA_034376525.1). NCBI lineage: Eukaryota > Viridiplantae > Streptophyta > Magnoliopsida > Solanales > Solanaceae > Nicotiana > Nicotiana benthamiana. The sequence continues at coordinate 2,913,012 of CM067336.1, forward strand.
TCACACTTCAAACCACATTTGTCTTGGATATGATGTATTATCGACCTTAACCACACACACTCTCGACTTGCTTCATGAATAGCAATTATCTCGGCATGATTAGATGAAGTAGCCACAATTGATTGCTTAGTCGATCGCCAAGATATGGCGGTTTCTCCACAGGTAAACACATAACCCGTTTGAGATCGAGCCTTGTGTGGGTCGGACAAATATCCAGCATCAGCATAACCAACAAGATCCGGGCTGCAATTCTTGCCATAAAATAAGCCCATATCGGTAGTTCCCTTTAGGTACCGCAATATGTGTTTGATCCCATTCCAATGTCTCCTCGTAGGAGCCGAGCTAAATCTTGCTAAGACATTAACTGAAAAGGATATGTCAGGTCTTGTAGTATTTGCAAGATACATTAGTGCGCCAATTGCACTAAGATATGGTACTTCAGGACCAAGTAGCTCTTCATTCCTTTCTTGAGGTCGGAATGGATCTTTGTTCACATCAAGTGATCGAACAACCATCGGTGTACTTAAAGGATGTGCTTCATCCATATAAAACCGTTTCAATACCTTTTCTGTATAGGTAGATTGATGAACAAAAATTCCGTTTGCCAAATATTCAATTTGCAAACCAAGACATAGTTTAGTCTTTCCGAGATCTTTCATCTCGAATTCATCCTTTAGATAATCAATTGCCTTTTGGAGTTCTATAGGGGTTCCAATAAGGTTTATGTCATCGACATATACGGCAAGTACAACAAATTCCGATGTTGTTTTCTTTATAGAAACACACGGGCAAATGGCGTCATTTATATAGCCTTCTTTTAACAAGTACTCACTAAGACGATTATACCACATTCGTCCAGATTGCTTTAGACCATACAAGGATCTTTGCAATTTAATTGAGAACATTTCCCGAGATTTTGAATTATGCGTGTTTGGCATCTTGAGTCCATCGGGAATTTTCATGTATATCTCATTATCAAGTGAGCCATAAAGATAGGCAGTAACCACATCCATTAAGTGCATGTCAAGCTTTTTATGGACAGCAAAACTTATGAGATAACGAAAGGTTATCGCATCCATTACAGGCGAATATGTCTCTTCATAATCGACACCAGGCCTTTGAGAAAAACCTTGTGCAACAAGGCGTGCCTTATATCTTTGTACCTCGTTTTTCTCATTTCTTTTGCGTACAAAGACCCATTTATAGCCGACAGGCTTAACACCATTAGGTGTTTCAACTATAGGGCCAAAAACTTCACGTTTTGCCAGCGAATTCAATTCTGATTGAATTGCTTCTTGCCACTTTGGCCAATCCTGTCTTTTTCGACATTCTTCAACAGATTGAGGTTCGAGATCCTCACATTCTTGCATAATGCTAGATGCTACATTATATGCAAAGGCATTATCCACCACAATATCCACTGGATTAATATTTGCCTCAATATTAATTGGATTTAGGGATAGTTCCGTATTTTCCAGAGTCTCGGGCTCAATGGATTCTTCATGAGTCTCAGAATTTGTTAAATCATGAAATTCTTTCGTGGTGTCATTTTGATCGTTCTTTTTCCTCTTTCTAGGATTTCGATCTTTGGAACCTAATGGTCTGCCACGCTTCAGGCGTGCATTCGACTCATTGGTTATGACACTAGATGTTTGTCCAACAGGGACATCAATACGGATTGGAACATTTTCCGCGGGAATGTGGGATTTTGTTATCCTTTTCAACTCCGTAAATGCGTCAGGCATTTGATTTGCTATTCTTTACAAATGGATAATCTTTTGTACCTCTCTTTCACAAATAGAGATATGTGGATCAAGATGAGATAATGATGCATTTTTCCACAAAATTTCCCGTTTGGTTTCACCAACTTCTCCCCCTAATTTTGGGAAAAGTGTCTCATCAAATCGACAGTCTGCAAATCGTGCAGTAAACAAGTCGCCTGTCAATGTTTTGAGGTAGCGAATGATGGAGGGCGATTCAAACCCAACATATATTCCTAACCTTCTTTGCGGACCCATTTTGGTGCGGGATGGTGGTGCTATAGGCACATATACCGCGCATCCAAAAATTCTTAAATGGGATATATTGGGTTCATGACCCAAAACCAATTGCAACGAGGAATACTTGTGGTAATTCGTCGGTCTGAGACGAATTAGCATTGCTGCATGTAAGATGGCGTGACCCCATACCGAAGTGGGCAGCCTCGTTCTCATAAGTAATGGCCTTGCAATCAACTGCAGGCGTTTAATTAACGATTCTGCAAAGACCGTTTTGAGTGTGAACATGAGCTACAGAATGTTCAACTTTTATCCCGATTGATAAGCAATAATCATTAAATGCTTGGGATGTAAACTCAGCAGCATTATCCAGTCTAATGGACTTGATTGGATTACCTGGAAATTGTGCTCGTAGTCTAATTATTTGTGCCATTAATTTCGCAAACGCAAGGTTGCGTGATGACAACAGGCACACATGAGACCATCTACAGGATGCGTCTATCAAGACCATGAAATACCTAAACGACCCACTAGGTGGGTGAATAGGTCAACAAATGTCCCCTTGTATACGTTCCAGAAACGTGGGTGACTCAGTCCCAACCTTTGTTGGTGATGGCCTGATAATCAACTTGCCTTGATAACACGAAGTGCAAGGATATTCATTATTCGAAAGAATTTTGAAATTCTTTAACGGATGCCCATATGAGCTTTCTATAATCCGTCTCATCATGACCGATCCTGGGTGTCCCAATCGATCATGCCAAAGTACAAAGGTATTGGAATCAGTAACCCTTTGGTATACTGTTGAATGTGCCTCAATTACACTAATTCTTGTCCAATACAGGCCACAAGATAATGACGGGAATTTCTCAATAACCCTCTTTTGGCCGGTGACATTCTTTGTGATGACGAGATATTCAAGATTATCTTCATCCATTGTCTCAATATGATAGCCATTCCGGCGTACATCTTTAAAACTCAACAAGTTTCTCTTAGACTTGGAGGAGAACATTGCATTCTCTATGATTAACGTCGTGCCTTTGGGCAGAGTTACAATTGCTCTTCCGGAGCCTTCAATCAATTTACTACTTCCAGAGATTGTAGTAACGTTTGCCTTACACATATTTAGTTGAGAGAAATATTTCCTTTCTTTGAGTATTGTATGTGTAGTACATGAATCAACTAGGCAAATACTTTTACAGTTGGACTTTGATCCAAGTTCGCTTTGTGAGATATTCATATTTGCTATCCCATAGTTTGACATACAAAAGAGATACACGAACATAAGAATAAACAAGTTCAATTCGTTTGTGTCACATAATATTTTCAAAATCTGCTGCTAACAGTTGACTAACAAAATCAGATATGTTATCCATAATTGATTACTTTGCAATTTGAAAATTTCAGTTTAAACATTTTCTTCAAACAATCGATTGTTAAACACAAACAATCGATTGTTGAACATTGACAATCGATTGTTAATCACACACAATCGATTATTTGCTATTTTGAAAAACTTCAGATCACACTGTCTTAAGACAATCGATTGTTATGCATAGACAATCGATTGTTGGCTATTTTGAAAAATTCCAGAGCACACTGTTTTAAGACAATCGATTGTTAAGTATAGACAATCGATTGTTGGCTATTTTGAAAAATTCCAAAGCACACTGTTTTAAGACAATCGATTGTTAAGTATAGACAATCGATTGTTGGCTATTTTGAAAAATTCCAGAACACACTGTTTTAAGACAATCGATTGTTATGCATAGACAATCGATTGTGGATGATTTTTGAAAAATTCCAGATTACACTGTCTTAACGACAATCGATTGTTAGACAAAGACAATCGATTGTGGATGATTTTTGAAAAATTCCAGATTACACTGTCTCAACGACAATCGATTGTTAGACAAAGACAATCGATTGTTGATCAATTATTTTTTCAGCTTTAATGCGAAAATAGTAGATAATCGACTAGTTTTTCAGGCTAGTCGATTACCCCTACTGGAAAATAAAAATATTATTGATATTTGAGCATATTGAAGATATTCTAAAGAACTACTGCTAACATTGCATCATGAACTAACTAATACGAGCTAATACTAATGACTATTAGTTTATTCACTAACTAATACAAATAAGTAGAATAAAATCAAATAACTCCATCTTCTTTCATCACGGACCCATCGCCGATTAGGTGGTCTATTTTCCCTTCGGGTTGCTCAAAGAAGTCTGCCACATCCAGGTGGGTGATGTCCTCATTGTCGTCATAGACAAAATTTGTTTCAGGGCCTTTTCTCTTTCGAGATGCTTGATAAAGGTCAACCAAGTGTCTTGGTATACGGCAAGTCTTTGACCAGTGCCCTTTCCCACCGCAACGATAACATATAGTTTCTGAACCATTTGCCTTAGGATCTTCATGACCCCGTTTCTGCTTTCGGCGGTTATCTCTCCTTGGGGGTTGACGGACTTCATTGGAATTTCTTCCTTGTCTACGTCCCTGGCTATGACCCCGTTTACGACCATGACCATGGCCCTTTTCATGTTTGGCATAATGAGAGTGCACCTTATCTGCTTCAGGCAGTGGTGTAGACCCAGTGGGTCGATTTTCATGATTTCTCATGAGCAGGTCATTATTTCGCTCAGCCACTAGTAGAAGAGAAATCAGTTCAGAGTACTTTGTAAAGCCTTTCTCTCTGTACTGTTGTTGCAGTACCATATTGGAGGCATGAAACGTTGTAAACGTTTTCTCAAGCATATCATAATCGGAGATATTATCCCCGCATAGCTTCAATTTAGAAGTAATTCTGAACATTGCAGAATTATATTCAGAAACGGACTTAAAGTCCTGGAGCCTCAGATGAGCCCAATCATATCGTGCTTGTGGCAGAGTGACCAACTTCAGGTTGTCATATCTCTCCTTTAAGCCGTTCCACAAGATGAGTGGATCCTTGACGGTGAGATATTCAATCTTCAAACCTTCATCAAGGTGATGGCGCAAGAAAATCAAGGCCTTCGCACATTCTTGGGTGGATGCTTTTTCTCTATCTTTGATGGTGTCTCCGAGACCCATAGCATCTAAGTGGATTTCAGCATCCAACACCCATGTCATATAGTTCTTGCCCGAAATTTCAAGGGCAACGAACTTTCTTTTCGTAATGTCAGACATAATCGAAAATTAAATTAGGAAGAGGGAAATACCTTAGATTTCTCGAGAATGGTTCTTGAGACGGTAGAGTCTCGTGCTGATAACGTGTTATGAAATAATATAAAAGACAAGAACAATAATGCAAGAACAAGAGCAAATAGAGAGAAGAGTAGAGAGAGTTCTTCTTATTGATACTTAGAGATTGTTAGGAGTGATTTACAATGGTAGAGGGCACCTCTATTTATAGGGAGGAGGATGATTTATCTACCAAGAATAGAACTCTAGAATCTCTCTAATTAAAGACATTCACCTTAAATAGAAGTGTATTTATAACAGTTTTAACTAATTATAGGAGATTATTAATTTAACAAAAGGACTATAGACATGATAACAACATGCTAAAATAGCACGGTATAGTTAGTTTTTGGACTGACCATTTAAAAATAGCCAGCGTTTATTAAGTCAATGAAAAATAGGCACTATTTTGCTGCAACAGAGATCGATCCAGCATAATATACTGGAGTTTGGTGCACCTGTGTATAATATGCTGGACCGGAATACTTTGCTGGCTCCAGTATAATATACTGGAAACTTATACTGAAGACTGCAGCACCGGTGCTCTAAACTCCAGTATATTATGCTGGACCGGTATACTTGCTGGAACTCCAGTATATTATGTCGGAGTTATTGTGTACTTATGCTGGAACTCCATCATATTATGTTGGTGTTCGAGCATACTTATCCTGCAACTCTAGTATAATATGTTGGAGTTCAAGTATACTTATGCTGGAACTCCAGCATAATAAACAGGTGTATTTTTCGAGAGTGTTTTCGCTCAAATTTATCTTTATATGAAAAGTGCCTAAATTTCGATTACTTTTGAAATTAAACTGTTTTTAAACAACTATTTGTAAATCTGACTATTTTTAAATTTCTTGATACAGTATTTGATTTTGGTTGAGGTTTGGTCCAAAGCTTGTTAACCAAATAAATGTTATTAATTACTCCTATGAATTAGAAGTATACTCTAAGAATCTTTATTATTTTTCTCCTATAATAAGTTTTGTGGTCAAATGTCTTCATTGATTTAAGAGCATCCAAAATCTCGTTTAGGACAAAATATAGTTGTCGGTCAATCTTCATTATAAATTCCCCCTCCTCAAATTGGATTATTTCATGAACATTATTATAAAAATATAATAAGGGGCTAAGGGTACTTTCAATGAGTATTAATAGACTTTTGTGAGTTCCATCAAGTAATAATATGCACCAAAAGAAAAATCGATCATTAAAATGGACATTTCGAAGTTGTTTTTAGATATCCTATCAGCGTCTTTAAAAAATGTGAAATAAAATCCATTAATATTCTCCCTCCGTCTCATAATATGTGTTGTGATTCTCTTGTGCACGTCCTTTAAGAAAGAATAGTTTTTGATTACTTTATCCTTATTAAATAGTTTTTCAATTTATGTATCATCTCTATTAATGGCATTGCCTATATTTTTACTAAATACGAATGCAATTGATTATTAAGGATAAAAAGGAAAAATATAATTAATTTTGTCTTGAACTTCTAAAATGATAAATAATTTGAGACAATTATTTTTAGTAATCACGACACGTAGGAGTAAAACAAGATGCCATTTGAAAATTTTGATCGTTGTCGACGATGATAATACTTTCATATGCACATCGTCAATAACTTGAAGATCAAGTTTGAACATTTGGGCTTTAGTGTAAAAAGAATTGGGCTTATATAGTGACTGACCCATGAAAGTAGTAAAAATAATACGATATAGGCAGTTTTCGGAATGCTCATTCAAAAATAATTAGCTTTTACCAAGTCAATGAAAAATAGCCATTATTTTGCTGCCACAGAGGTCGATCTAACATAATATATTGGAGTTCGATGCACCTGTGTATAAACTCTAGCATATTATGCTGGACCGGTATACTTTGCAAGCTCCAGTATAATATACTGGTGATTAGAGTACCGGTGCTTCAAACTTCAACATATTATGTTGGACCGGTATATTATATTGGAACTCCAGTATATTATGCTAGAATATTTTTTCGAAATTTGAACAGTAATTTCGTTCAGATTTATCTTTACATGAAAAGTAGCTAAATTTCGATTACTTTTAAAACTGTAACTATTTTTAAATGACCACTTGAAAATTTGGTTATTTTTAAATTTTTCCCACAACTTGCGGATCAAGTTTGAACATTTGGGCTTTAGATGTAAAAAGAATTGGGCTTATATGGGTACTGACCCATGAAAGTATGACTTTAGATGGCCCAGATTTATCAATTAGGCTGCTGATGAGTGGGCTCTATCTGATATATATGCGAGAAATTTGAAAATAGTCAGATTTATAACCGGTTGTTGAAAAATAGCCAAGTTTTAAAAGTCATTGAAATTTAGCCACTTTTTATGTAAAGATAAATCTGAGTGAAAATACTGTTCAAAATCCGAAAAAATACTCCAGTATATTATACTGGAGTTCCGACACAAGTATGCTTGAACTCTAGCATATTATACTAGAGTTCCAGGAAAGTATGCTGGAACTCCAGCATAATATGATGGAGTTCCATCATGAGTACACTAGAACTCCAGCATAATATACTGGAGTTCTAGCAATTATAATTGTCGAGTATAATATATTGGAGTTTGGAGCATTGGTGCTCTAGTCTCCCGTAAATTTTACGGGAGTTCCAACAAGTATAATTGTCCAGTGTAATATACTGGAGTTTGGAGCATTGGTACTCCAGTCTCCCGTAAATTTTACAAGAGTTAGCAAAGTATATTGGTCCAGCATAATATGCTGGAGTTCGTACACAAATGCACCAAAACTCCTGTATACTATATTGGACTGGTCCCTGTGCAACAAAATAGTAATTATTTTTCATTGACTTGGTAAACGCTGGCTATTTTTCATTGACCAGTGTAAAAACTGGTTGTACCATGATATTTTAACGATATATATTGCACATTCACCACTATCTAAATTGTATTTTCTTCTCTCTTTTTTCCCCTTCTAAATCCTGAGTAATGGACTGGAGTACTATTTCTGCATTCCCAAAACAAATCCATCTACGTCTAGATTACTCGTCAATGGTTGATTAAATTTGATAGATTTGTCCATAAAACAAGAATTCAGGTCGGGGTCGTGAAAGGGGCAACCTGATACAAGGCATTTCGCGTTCATGCATATTCAGGGGAAGGGCAAGGGCGTAGGCACCTTGCATGAAGCAGTGAAACCTGACACTGCTTCGTCGAATTTTGCATGTAATATGTACATATAAATAATAAATAAAATTAAAATATTATGTATAAATATAAAAAAGATGCCGCTTGCCATTATAGTACTTTATTCATTTGTTCACTATTTAAGATATTGACACCAGTTATGAAAATTCATGCATATGTCGCATTCCAAGGGATCATATAAACAACCTACCCTAATACAAGTATTAGTGGCAAAACAACTTAATCATTGTTTCAAGGCTATCTTTGAGGGAAAGGGCCTTTGAAAAATTCTCCAAACATATGTAAGACAACACTTACTATGAACATATATATGCTAGAGTTATTCATGCTCTAGTTATAAAACTGGTCCTATATTCATTCTCCTACAATTACACATTATATTCTCATCATGATTAATAGCTATAGAGTTCTCTAGGAATTTATTGATACAAGATCTTTGTTAATCATGCATTTGTTTTTACACAACTTGCTTCACTATCAATCCAATGACACACATCTTCTATATCAACAATTTTTATTTAATAAAGATGACATGTGTATAGGATTGTCAATATCTTAATTTAGCCATATTATCCTTTTGAAGTATATGTGCCAATAAGATAACTTAGTATTTATACAAATAAATTTGAGATTGCCATCTTGTGAACAATCGAAGTACATGATTATGACCATTAGATGGTCCCCTTCTTCGTTCCCCAACTTTTCTTGTGATTTTTTTTTTAAATTACTCATCATCGCTCGTTCAGTTTTCACTAGCCAAAATTTCTTTAAAATATATATATATATATATATATATATATATATATATATATATATATATATACACTCATCATCATTTCTATTTTCACACCTCAAACCAAGCCTTAACTCTAATTTTAACTAACCTTTTATTTTTTTTTCCTTTTTATAACAATCTGGTGTATCTGGCGCTAGTGGCGAAGATAATGTATATATTACGGGTTTAGTTAAATTCACTCATTTAAGTCCAAACACGGTATCTGTATTAAAATATATTTTTCTAATATACATACAAATTTTTAGTTTAAAACTCAATAACTTAAAAGGACTAGAATCTGAAACCTAATATAACTTGAAATTCCGACACCGCGTCTGTCCGGTACCCATTGGCAATTCAGATTTGTTGCGCACAGGGCCCATTAGAGGCAAAAAGATTTCACACTGGCGTTCTTTTAATGAGGTATTATCACTTTTAGCTCATGCCAGAAATTTTTTATATTCCATCATCAAAGAGTATATAAACTTTATATATATATATATATATATATATATATATATATATATATATATATATATATATATATATATATATATATATATATATATATATATATATATATATATTTTTTTTTTTTTTTTTTCCGGCTATTATTTTAAGAACGGATATACAATATTTTTTTTTAAATCTCAAGGTTTTAACTCAAGATTTCTAATCAAAGCTAGAGAGATGTAATCTATTCCATTACATTTCTGGGTGATCTAAATGCTTCATATCTACTCTTCCAAAAAAATAGAAAAGAAGGATTTGATGGCTTTTTAACTAATAATTAGCCCATTATTTTGTGTATTTTTTTTATCGTGGATAACTAATAGTGATTAACTTGTTTGCCTCTGGTTGGTGTTTTCAATCCTATAACAACAATAGTGATAACATTACCGCAAAATATTACTCTAAATATAACTCATGATAGGAGAGATAAATATATTTGTCTGCACTTTGTAAAAAGTCTTTTTTGGATCACATGATAACATGTCATTTAAAGCTTTTCATTTTTTACTTGTAGAGGAGGCGATACCATAAAGTGAAAGAAGAAGACACTAAAGCTGCAAAAAAGTAAAATAAAATTAAATAAAAAACAATCAATGAAGACCGTGGCCGAAACCGAAATTCTTATAAGTAGATTTAAAAAAAGAATTACAATATCACATTTAGAGTCATTTGGTTTGAAGATAAGTTATACTAAAGTTAATTATGTTAGAATTAATTATCGTTGTATTATTTTTTATTTACTTTTCCTTCATACTAAACGACCCCTTAGGATTTGAACTGGTGGCCTAATGCAATTCTTGAACACTCTATACTACTAAAATACAATATTTTTCCTTATGTCAAGAGGATTTAATCGTTTGTATATAACCAAAAAAGAGTTTTATTTCCACTTATATAATATAATTTTCGGAAGAAAAAAGATTTAGTTGGTGCCCTTAGCACAAGGAAACTTCACCACTGAGTGGAGAGACCCGACCCCTTAGGATTTGAATTGGTGGGAACCCTAAAATAGAATTTTCTTATGTCAAAGTTTTCACCCTATTTATATAGCAGTATATTTTCTCGACAAAGAAGATTCAATTGAATCCTTGGCACACGGTAACTCGGCGTTGGGTCAAGAGAAAAGTAAATAGATAGAAAAAGCAAAAGAAAGAAGGAAAAGATCAAATTGAGATTTTTCTATTATTAGACCAAACAAGTTGAGAAGGTGCAATCATAAGTGAATGTGCATATGCAAGGGAGACAACACAAGGTGCTTATGTGATGAAGAGGTTACCCTACCCTCAAACCCCACCCTACCCACCCCATTTTCTTTCATAGTTGGAAACAGAAACAATATCACATTCTACAGTACTGTAATTAAACACAACAAGAAGAGGCAAAGAGGTCCAATTTTTTTTAAAAAAATACAGAGGCGGATCTAAAGTAGGCGCAATGGGTTTGTCACGACTCGAACCTGATTGTGATGGCGCCCAACACATTGCTAGGTAAGCCCGACTAATCACACTCATATTCCGAGCTACATGCTCACATCCTTTACTCACAATTCATTAACAACGAAGAGAAAACCGAAAATTTTTGCAATTATAAAGAAAACATCCCAAATAACAAGTACATATCAACCTCCCACATATCTGGGGGGTCAGGAGTCAAGAGCCTCTACTAGAATAGCGTAATAATACTAAAATATATCATAATCTGAGTACGAGGAAATATCAAAATACTAAAATAATGGAAGAGCCCGGTCCTGCGGACGCCAGGCAGCTACCTTGACAAGCTCCGGTGAATACTCTAAAAATCAGCTGAAAGATCAACTCTGCCCTGAGGTACCTGGATCTGCAGACATGGTGCAGGGAGTAGAGTGAGTACTTCCAATTCAGTGACTAATAGCAATAAATAATAACTGAATGTAAGAAATCCGGTAAAAATATTATACAGTTTTATTTTCAGCAGTAAAGACCGTAGATAAGTACCAAACATAGAAAAGAATCTGATAAATACTTTCCTTTCCGTCCGACCAGTTACTAACACTGCTGCGGCGTACAGCCCAATCCAACACCATATCTATATATACATATACTGATGCGGCGCGTATCCCGATCCAATATAACATATAAGATGTTGCGGCATGCAGCCCGATCCAATAAATATAGTCGACTGCGCTCACTGGGGTGTGTACAGATTCCGGAGGGGCTCCTTCAGCCCAAGCGTTATAATACTGCGACGTGCAGTCCGATCCATATAATATATATCACTGCGTTATGCAGTCCGATCCATATAATATATATCACTGCCGCGTGCAGTCCGATCCATATAATATATATCACTGCGGCGTGCAGTCCGATTCATATAATATACTAGTGCGGAAAGTACAGTAAGTCATCAATCGGGATGGACCAAGTCCGATTCCTCAACAGATACATCACCACGCTCATCACAAGACGCGTGACTCATCTCAACATAGAACCGCATAGTGCAAATATGGGGTTTCAAACCCTCAGTATATCATTCATAACCATTACTCACCTCGAACCGGCCAAAATCCTAGCTCGCCTTGGTTTTTCCTCGCGAAGACCTCCTCGAGTGTGGGATCTGATCAAAACAACAAGAAATATGTTATAATATGCTAATGGAACATAACCCAATAGAAAAAACTCAAAAAACATCCAAAAATACGAAGTTGGAAAAACACGAGCGCCGAGCCCACTTCTCAAAAAATTACAAAATTTACATCATCGGAATCCTCATCTCGCCACGAGTCCGTACATATAAAGTTCATCAAAATCGAAGTCCAAATGAGTCATCAAATCCCCAATTTTCATTTCTAAAACCAAGCCCTAGCTTCTTCAATTTTTACCCAAATTTCAGAGAATTAATGGATGATTCTTCGATTGAATGACGTATTTAGGCCTTGAGACTTACCTCCAATCACTTCCCGTCTAAATTCCCTTCAAAATCTACCAACAAGCTCTCAAGGTAGTGCAAAATGGAGGAAATAATGATAAAGTCGTGGATGAAATGTTTAAACAAAAGCTTCTCTGCCCAGCGATTCTCTTCTATGCGATCACAACCCCTGGCTTGTGATCGCAGATCACAAATTTAACCCTCCAGATTTTCCTCCTATGTGGTCGCGATAGACCCTATGCGATCACAATGAATCCATGCCTCAAACTACGCGATCGCATCCTTACCTATGGGAACGCACATAACCACTTACCAATACTACGCGATCGCATAGACCATTATCGATCGCATAACACAAAAATAGGACCTAGACTAAACCTCATATGCGATCGTAATTCCTTCTTTGCGATGGCATAGAATTGCAACAGTTGAAGCCCAGTTCTGCAACTTTCAACCATTCATACACTCTCCGATAACCACTCGAAACCATCCCGAGGCCCTCGGGACCTCAACCAAAAGCACCAACATACCTCAAAAAATCATACGAACTTGTTCCAATCATAAAAACACGACCAACAACACAAAAATATCAAATCACGACGAATTCAAGCCTAAGTTAAACTAAAACTTTCGAAACTCGTATTCGATCAAAAACCCGACCAAACGACATCTGATTGACCTGAAAATTTGTAGACATATCCAAAATCACCTAACGAAGCTACAACAACTCTAGGAATTCCATTCCGACCCCCGCATCAAAATCTTACCTACCAACCGGAATTCGCCGAAATTCAACTTAGCCAATTCAAGCCTAATTCTACACCGGACGTCCAAATTCAGTTTCATTTTCACTCCCAAGTCATAAATCATCACCTGAGACTAGCCGAATCGTCAAAAATCCTCCCCAACTAAAACAAACGCTCGTCCTCGAGCGGGTCAAGAAACATACCTGGAGCCTCAAACAAACAAGGATATCTACTCCGTATCTCCTGCTCGGTCTCCAAAGTGTCCTACTCCACGGGGCGACCTCTCCACTGCACCTTCACCGAAGCTATGTCCTTTGATCTCAACTTTCGAACCTTTAGACTCAAAATAGCCATTTGCTCCACATCATAGGTCAAGTCCTCATCCAACTGGATCGTGCTGAAGTCTAATACATGAGACGCGTCCCCAACATACTTCCTGAGCATAGAAACGTGGAACACTGGGTGAACCCCCGACAAGCTGGGTGGCAAAGTAAGCATATAGGCCATCTCCCCAATCCTCCTGAGTATCTCAAAAGGTCCAATGAACCGCGGACTCAACTTCCCCTTCTTTCCAAACCTCATCACGCCTTTCATAGGCGAAACCTTCAACAAAACCTTCTCGCCCGCCATATAAGATACATCCCGAACCTTCCGGTCCGCATAACGCTTCTGACGTGACTGAGTCGTACAAAGTCTCTCCTGGATAACTTTCACTTTCTCTATGGCATATTGAACTAACTCTGTCCCCAATAGTCTAGCTTTGTCGGGCTCAAACCAGCCAACTAGAGATCTACACCGTCTCCCATATAAAGCCTCATACGGTGCCATCTAAATGTTGGACTGATAAATGTATTATAAGCAAACTCTGCAAGCGGCAAGAACTCATCCCAAGAAATAACACAAGCATGCAACATATCCTCAAATATCTGAATAGTATGCTCGGACTGTCCGTCCTTCTGAGGATGAAAAGTTGTGCTCATCTGAATCTGAGTGCCCAACTCCCGATGAAAAGTCCTCCAGAACTGGGAAGTAAACTGAGTACCCCTGTCTGAGACAATAGAAACTGGAACCCCATGCAACCGCACAATCTCATGGATGAAAATCTCTGCTAACCGATCCGAAGGATAGGTGGTACATACCGGAATGAAGTGCGCAGACTTGGTCAGCCTATCCACAATCACCCAAATAGAATCGAAGTTCCTCAGGGTATGAGGGAGACCACTCACAAAGTCTATAGTAATCCTCTCCCATTTCCACTCGGGGATATCCATCTGCTGAAGTATACCACCGGGTCTCTCATGTTCATATTTGACCTACTGACAATTTAGACACCGAGCCACATATTTCACAATATCCTTTTTCAATCTCCTCCACCAATAATGCTGCCTCAAGTCCTGGCACATCTTTGTGGCACCCGAATGAATAGAATATCGCGAGCTGTCGGCCTCCTCTAATATCAACTCTAGGAGCCCATACACATTGGGCACACAAATATGGCCCTACATTCGCAACACACCATCACTACCAATAGTCACATCTCTGGCATCATCGTGCTGGACCCGGTCCTTTAGGACAAGCAGATGCAGGTCGTCATACTAGTGCTCCCTGATGCAATCATACAAAGAAGACTGGGAAACCACACAGGCCAACACCTGACTGGGCTAAGAAATATCCAACCTCACCATCCGATTAGCCAAGGCCTGAACATCAACTGCAAGGGGCCTCTCCCCAACTAGAATGTATGCCAAGCTAACTATACTCACCGCCTTCTGGCTCAAAGCATCAGCCATTACATTGGACTTCCCCGGATAATACAATATGGTAATATCATAATCCTTGAGTAACTCAAGCCACCTCCGCTGTCTCAAATTGAGGTCCTTCTGCTTAAACAAGTGCTGAAGGCTGCGATGATCCATGAACACTCACAGGATACGCCATATAGATAGTGCCTCCAAATCTTCAAGGCATGAACTATAGCAGCAACCTCCAAGTCATGAACATGGTAGTTCTTCTTATGAGGCTTAAGCCGGCGTGAAGCATACGCAATAACTTATCCTCATGCATCAATGCACATCTGATCCTAACTCTCGAAGCATCACAATATACCGAGTAAAAGCCTAAAGCTGATGGAAATACTAGAACCGGAGCTGTAGTCAAAGCTAACTTGAGCTTTTGGAAGCTCTCCTCACACTCATCCCACCACACAAACGGAGCATTTTTCTGTTTCAACTTCGTCAAAGTCAAAGCAATAGATGAAACTCCCTGAACGAACCTATGCTAATAACCCGCCAAACCGAGAAAACTCTGAATCTAAGTAGCTAAAGACGGTCTGGGCCAACTCTGCACCACCTCGATATTCTTTGGGTCAACCTGAATACCATTACTGGACACCACGTGTCCCAGAAAATCCACGTAACTGAGCCAGAACTCACACTTGGAGAACTTTGCATAAAGCTTCTCCTCTCTCAACCTCTGCAATACCACCTCAAGTGTTGCGCGTGCTCCTCCTGGCTACGCGAGTACACCAGTATATCATCAATAAACACGATCACAAAAGAATCCAGATACTGCCAAAATACACTGTTCATCAAGTGTGTGAAAGCGGCTTGGGCATTAGTCAGCCCAAATGACATAACTAGAAACTCATAATGTCCATATCTCGTCCTGAAAGCAGTCTTCACGATATCAGAATCTCTAATCTTCAGATGGTGATAGCCTGAACGGAGATCAATCTTAGAGAATACACCCCTGAAGCTGGTCAAACTAATCCTCAATACGGGTAGTGAATACTTGTTCTTTACTGTTACTTTATTCAACTATCTGTAATCAATGCACATTCTCATTGTGCCATCCTTCTTCTTTAAAAATAACAGCGGTGCGCCCTAGAGCGACGCACTCGGGCAAATGAACCCCTTATCTAGGAGTTCCTGCAGCTTCTCCTTTAACTCATTTAACTCTGCTGGTGCCATACGATAGGGAGGAATAGAGATGGGCTGAGTGCTCGGAACCAAATCAATACCGAAGTCAATATCCCTGTCTGGAGGCATGCCTGACAGGAATGTTAGAAACACACCCAGAAATTCCCTCACCACGGGGACTGAATCAAGACTAGGAGCCTCAGCTCCAACATCCCTCACAAATGCTAGATATGATAAACATCACATCCCAACTATACGCTGGGCGCCACGCGATCCTCGGGATACCCGGCATAGCCAATATGACTGTCCTGGCATGATAGTCCAGAATTGAATGGCACAGTAATATCCAATCAAAATCTACCGTGCTCAATAGTAGCAAATCAACTCGGGTCTCCAGACCCCCAATAATGAAATTACAGGACCGATACACGTGGTCCACAATAACAGTATAACCCACCGGGGTAGATACATGCACAGGTAACGCAAGACACCCTCGGGTAGTCCCGAAATGATGAGCAAAGTAGGAAGATACATAAGAATAAGTGGATCCGGGATCAAATAAAACTGAGGCATCCCTATGGAAGACTGAAATAATACATGTGATAACAGCATCCGAGGTAGCAACATTTGACTTGCCCTGAAGAGCGTAGCAACGGGACTGACCACCACCGGATCGGCCTCCCCCACTAGAGCGACCCCTAACTGCCTGACCCTCACCACTAGCTGGGAGGGCGGGTGCTGAAGATACTGGGCCAGAAGATGAGGGCTGATGATGAGATGAACTGGAAGAACGACGGGGACACTCCCTCCGTATATGCCCAAACTTGCCACACTCATAACAACTCCCTGGCGCTGGGGGCTGGGATTGAAGGGAACCCCTCGCACCAGTGTGGCTGGCTGAAGAACTCGGCCGAAATGAACCCTGAACAGATGGGGCATGAGATGAACTCTGCGCTGGAAGTGCACTCAGAGATGGCTGACCCTGCTGAGAGCCCTGATAACGTCGACCAGAAGATGAACCACGGTACTCTGACCAAGCTGGCTATGGATCCCTGAAAGAACGACCCTTGCTCTGCTGAGACTGGCTCCTAGATGGAGCACCACTGGAGCCACCTGATCCTCGAGGCTCTTGGCCTCCCTCTCCTCTCTCTCCTGACGGTGAGTCGTCTCAATATCATAGGCAATATCCACCGCCTCCTCAAAGGTGTGACTCACAGCCCTCTCACGAGTCATCAGAATAAGAATGGGATAAATGATCCGGTCCACAAATCGTCTAATCCTCTCCTGATCCGTCTGAACCATCCACGGAGCATAACGTGCTACTCTGCAAATCTCATCTCATACTGTGTCACAGACATATCCCCCTGACGAAGCCACTCAAACTGCCTGCGTAACTCCTCCCTCTGCGATCGAGGCACCCACTTCTCCAGAAAGATAGTGGAGAACTCCTGCCAAGACAATGGCGCTGCACCTCCGGCCTACGCCGCTCATAAGCCTCTCACTAGGTAAAGGCTGCTCTTGAGAACTAAAAAATGGTAAAAGATACCCCACTAGTCTCCAAGATCCCTGCTGTCCTAAGCATGCGTCGACATTTGTCGAGAAACCCCTGGGCATCCTCGCACGGAACACCGCTAAAAGTAGGAGGTGAAAGCCTGCTAAACCTCGCTAGATGACGCTGCTCCTAATCTGACATCACTGGCATCCATCACCCTGAACTGGAACAACTGGCTGAACAGGGGCAACTGGCTGAACTGGTGGTGCCTCTGGGGTCTGCAAACCTTGTGCACCCTGCTCTGGAGTGCGAGCTGCGGGGGTCTGATGACAACCCCTGATCTGAGATATAGCTTCGATAATAGCCAAGACTACCTGAGCCAGGCCAGTGCAAAACGATAAGATCTGACCCAGGGCCTCATGAAGACCCGGAATCACAATAGGCACTGCTGGTGCCTGATCAGGTGCTACTGGGACCTCTACAGCAGGAGGCTGATCCTGAATGGGAGTAACTGGTATGTCAACTGGCGCTCCCCCTGCTGCTCTGCCTCGACCACGACCGCGTCCTTGGCCTCTAGTGGGTGGCAATGATGGTCATCTGTCACGTCCGGTCACACGCATTCTCGCCATCTACGAGAGAATAGAATACAGAAGTATCAGATCAACAATGTTGCACGATAAGAATTTCAAGAATATGAATTTTTTTCCTAAAGGTTCTGCAGCCTCTCGAGGATAAGTACAGACATCTCCGTACCGATCCGCGAGACTGTACTAAACCGGATCAAGACTCATGAGGCCTAGTAACCTAGGCTCTGATACCAACTTGTCACGACACCAGCCCAG
Organism: Nicotiana benthamiana; assembly: GCA_034376525.1. Taxonomy (NCBI): domain Eukaryota; kingdom Viridiplantae; phylum Streptophyta; class Magnoliopsida; order Solanales; family Solanaceae; genus Nicotiana; species Nicotiana benthamiana. The sequence goes on from CM067336.1 coordinate 2,931,621, forward strand.
TCGTGATGGTGCCCAGCATATTGCTTGGCAAACCCGACCAAACACACTCATATTCCGAGCTATAAGCTCATATCCTTTACTCACAATTCATTAACAATGAAGAGAAACCAAATTTTTTTGCAGTTATAAAGAAAACATCCCAAACAACCAGTACATATCAACCTCCCACAGATCTGGGGGGTCACGAGTCAAGAGCCTCTACAAGAATAGCGTAATAATACTAAATTATATCATAATCTAAGTACGCGGAAATATCAAAATACAGAAATAATGGAGGAGCCAGGTCTTGCGAAGACAGCTACCTCGACAAACTCCGGAGAATATCTGAAAATCAGCTGAAAGATCAACTCTGCCCTAAGGTACCTGGATCTGCACACATGGTGCAGGGAGTAGAGTGAGTACTTCCAACTCACTGAGTAATAGCAATAAATAACAACTGAATGAAAGAAATCCGGTAAAAACACCATATAGTTCTATTTTCAGCAGTAAAGACCGTAGATAAGTACCAAACATGGAAAGAATATGATAAATACTTTCCTTTCCGCCCGACCAGTTACTAACACTGCAGCGACACTCAGCCCGATTCAACGCCATATCTATATATACATATAATGCCGCGGCGCTCAGACCGATCCAATATGACATATAATATGCTGTGACACGCAGCCCGATCCAATAAATATAGTCAGTTGCGCTCACTGGGGGTGTGTACAGACTCCGGAGGGGCTCCTTCAGCCCAAGCAGTATAATACTGTGGCGTGCAGTCCAATCTATATATCACTGTGGCGTGCAGTACGATCCATATAATATATATCATTGTGGCGTGCAGTCCGATCCATATAATATATATCACTGCGGCATGCAGTCTGATCCATATAATATACTACTGCGGCCTGCAGTCCAGTCCATATACATATATAGGTATATACTGCTGCGATGTGCAACCTAACCCGATGTGTGTATATATATATATATATATATATATATATATATATATATATATATATATATATATATATATATATAAAAATCAATTAGCCTCACTACGGGGTTCTTGACCCCTCTCAGTCAATATAGACTTGGCCTCTCGGTCCCACTCAGCTAAGACAGGGTATTCAACCCTAGGTATTGCTCATTCAGGGTGCAAGTTACAAAATCTAGTTTATTTAATGATTTCAAGTCAAAATTCAGGACACACGGTATGTGTCCAATAGGTAAAGTGAAGTCAATCATCTCAACATGCTCCCTAGGAGTTCTACAGATCGGCACAAGGCCCCAAACATGGCAACTAGCCTAAATTATACGAGTACAAGCTCAGTCACAGCCAAAAGTACAGTAAGTCATCAATAGGGATGGACCAAGTCCGAGTCCCCAGCAGATACATCACCACGGTTATCACAAGACGCGTGTCTCATCTCAACATAGCACCGCATAATGCAAATACAGGTTTCAAACCCTCAGTATATCATTCATAACCATTACTCACCTCGAACCGGCCAAAATCCTAGCTCGCATTGCACTTTCCTTTCAAATTGACCTCCTCGGGTGTGGAATCTGATCAAAACCACAAGGAATATGTTATATTACGCTAATGGAACATAACCAAATAGAAAGAACTCGAAAAACACCCAAAAATACGAAGTTGGCAAAACCCGAACCCCGGGCCCGCTTCTCGAAAAATTACAAATTTTATATCACCGGAATCCGCGTCTCGTCACGAGTCCGTACATATAAAGTTCATCATAATTGGAGTCCAAATGGATCATCAAATCCCCAATTTTCATTTCAAAAACCAAGCCCTAACTTCTTCAATTTTTACCCAAATTTCAAAGAATTAATGGATGATTCTTGGATTAAAAGACGTATCTAGGCCACGAGACTTACCTCCTATCACTTCCCGTCGAAATCCCCTTTAAAATCTACCAACAATCTCTCATGGTGGTGCAAAAATGGAAGAAAATAATGATAAGGTCGCGGATGAAATGTTTAAATAAAAGCTTCTCTGCCCATCAATTCTTTTCTATGCGATCGCAACCCCTGGCTTGCGATCGCAGAGTACAGATTTAACCCTCTAGATTTTTCTCCTATGCGGTCGCGATAGACCCCATGTGATCGCAATGAATCCAGGCCTCAAACTACGCGATCGCATCCTTACCTATGCAAACGCACAGAACCACTTACCAATACTACGCGATCGCATAGACCCTTACGCGATCGCATAACACAAAAATAGGACCCAGACTAAACCTCCTATGCGATCGCAATACCTCCTCAGCGATCGCATAGAACTGCAACAGCTGAAGCCCAGATCTGCAACTTTCAACCATTCAAACGCTCTCCGATAACCCCTCGAAACTGTCCCGAGGCCCTCGAGACCTCAACCAAAAGCACCAACATACCCCAAAACATCATACGAACTTGTTCCAATCATAAAAATATGACCAACAACACAAAAATAATTAAATCATGACGGATTCAAGCCTAAGTTAAACTAAAACTTTTGAAACTCACATTCGATCAAAAATCCGACCAAACGACGTCCCATTAACCTGAAAATTTGCAGACATATCCAAAATCACCTAACGAAGCTACAAAAAATCTCAGAATTTCATTCCGACCCCCGGATCAAAATTTTACCTACCTACCGAAATTCGCCGAAATTCAACTTAGCCAATTCAAGCCCAAATCTACTCCGGACCTCCAAATTCAGTTCCGTTTTCACTCCCAAGTCATAAATCATCACCCGAGACTAGTCGAATCGTCGAAAATCCTTTCCGAGCCCTATAACTCATAAGTAAACATCTGGTTAACTTTTCCAAACTAGCCTTCTCTTAGAGAGACTAATTGTCTCAATTCCAACCAAACTCTGTCCGAATCACTTCAAACTCTACAAACACATTTAATAAAACATATAGAAGCATAAAACGGGGAAAATAGGGCGGTAACTCACGTGACGAAGGGCCGGGTCGTCACATTGTTAGATGGAATTCACATTATTTAATTTGAATGTCATACATACATATATAAATACAAACATAATTTTACATTATAGTCCCTGCAAGGATATTCAAGACAATATTGTCCTTAGGGTAATGCGTCAAATGTGTCGTAGCTAATCTGAGTTGCTTTGAGAACATGTCTCGGAGCTCATAATGAAGGACATGATCTACTCAGGTAGGTAATGACATTTCTCGTGATACTAGCAAATGTAGCTTAAAACAAGCCGATGTTTGTAAAGTGTTGAAAAATTGAAATTAATTTTATTGAAAAATATAGAAGCATAAAACAGGGAAAACGAGGCGGTAACTCACGTGACGAAAGGCCGGGTCGTCACAGTGTTAGATGGAATTTGAATGTCATACATACATATATAAATACAAACATAATTTTACATTATAGTCCCTGGAAGGATATTCAAGACAATATTGTCCTTAGGGTAATGCGTCAAATGTGTCGTAGCTAATCTGAGTTGCTTTGAGAACATGTCTCGGAGCTCATAATGAAGGACGTGATCTACTCAGGTAGGTAAAGACATTATTCGTGACACTAGCAAATGTAGCTTAAAACAAGCCGATGTTTGTAAAGTGTTGAAAAATTGAAATTAAATTTATTGAAGTGGTGAATATTTCAGCTTTTAAAAAAAATTTGATATTAGATATTACTATATGTGCATGTGCAAGGCAGCCGTTTACCTTGGGCAGATGTTAGCATTTCGAATTCGCTTATTTCTAACTCATGAACTTAGGTGATACAAAGCTTTATTATAGCACTTAATTTTTCCAATTTAGTGCGCATGCGTCCGTGTATATAGAATGAAAAATAAGTATATATATATATATATATATATATATATATATATATATATATATATATATATATATATATATATATATATATATATATATATATATATATAGAATGAACATTAGTCTCACAAACTCATGATATTGTTAGCATTTGTTCTTAATGTGGAAAGAACAAAGGGGAGAAAGATTAGTGTCAAATATTGATACAAAGATATGGTAGTATTTAATGTGCACTTTACTGCATATCTCGTAAAATCATAAATAAAACTATAAAAATGAAAAAATAATTATCACGTGCAAGACAGGTCAGAATTGCAAACTCCCACGTGACAAAAGTCTCTGTCCATCTCAGCATCTAGACCAAATCTGTCGATCAGAGAATTTACAGGTTGGCACGTTGATTAATAATTTAACTCTATCTTGGATTTTTATTGACAATAATTAACCTAAATAGTCATTCATCCAATCATTTAAACTAAAAATAGCTGGAGGATTATATAATTTATATATAATATGTATATTTACTATTAGAAGTATATATGAAGTTTGTAGTAAGAATAATATGTATACAATCAAACCTCTCTATAACAGCCTAGTTTATTTTGATAGCTTTTGGCTGCTATAGTGAAGTGTTGTTATAAAAGACATATATTTTAACATAATATAAACATCGGCTTCGAGAAAAATTGACTTTCATATTGAATAACTGTTATAGTGAGATATTATTATAGAAATGTCTAAGTGTATAGTGGTATTTATTGATGGATAATTAACTCTCACACGGGTAATACAGCGTACGTAACCTTTTAAGAAGAGGTAAAAACTTAGGAAAAATGATACTGTATAGCCGTTGTAAAAATAATAGTCGAAAAAATATATGAAATTTGTATATTTTTGCGTATATAAATTTTGTTTGCTATATGCAAAAATTATACAAGTTTTATACACTTTTTCGGTTATCAGTTATAAATAGTTTCTTGCGTGGGCTAAAAGTGATAGTACCCATAAAAACTTACTTGTATGGGTACATGTGTTTATATAAAAGAGAAATTTTCATAAAGTACTATTCCCTCCGTTCCAATTTATGTGAACATGTTTGACTGGGCATGGAATTTTAAAAAATGAAGACTTTTGGAATATTTGGTCCTAAACAATCAAAAAGGGGCCCAGAGAATTTGTGTGATTATAAAAGCTTCTCACTAAGGATAGAATTGTAAGTTTAAGCTAAATTGTTTCCAAATTTAAAAAGGGTTCATTATTTTTGGAACGGGCCAAAAAGGAAACAGGTTCACATAAACTGGGACGGAGAGAGTATCTTTTAGTAGTAATTAACTATCTATAGATATTAGTTGTTATATTACGGATTGTAGATACGTTTTCTGTTGTTATAAGATATATTAGATGTATTTAACCTATTGTATTCATGAATACAGTAGCAAAATATGCGTGAATCAGGGAAGTCCAGCTAATCAGTTATTGTATTCGAGTGTATCCGACTGTATTTATGGCGTGAAATATAGGATCACAGCTGGACATATTATTATATTCGACTGTATTCATAGCGTGAACCAGGGGATTACACTATTTTGAAAGGGAAAGTGAATCAGTTAACATAATAGACTCCTAATATAACTCAACAAACTCAATTATAACATACAATTTTTGTATTTCCAATCAACCAAAAAATACCCCAAAAACATAGCAATCTTCAGAGAAATTATATAATACATTTGAATACATAAATTATATTAATTAAAAAAGTTATGAATACATTCATGGCATATAGCGAGACAGTGAATATAATAAAATACATAGAATATAGCGGGATACATTGAAATACAATGAAATGAAAGATAGTGAATACAATGAAATACATGGAATACAACGCGATACAGTGAATTACAATGAAAAAAAAGACAATGAATATAATAAAATACATGAAAATACAACGTAATATATTGAAAATATATTAAAATATATTAACAAAATCAAGTTGCTCAACCCAAACTCCATCGTCTTTGTTTGAGAAATAAATCCTCCATCGAACAAAAACCCTGAACAACTTCAGCCAGAGGAGTGGATTGTGGTGTTGGCAATGGAGAAGTTCTACAAACAGGACAAGTTAGATTTAGCCTCAGCCATGGATCTACACATTTTAAGTGAAACAAATGCTCACAATCTGGCAATAGCCTTTAACATGTCACTGTTCTTGTAATCCGCCAAACAAATGGAGCAACAAGTCGTTGAATCCTTGTGATTGGCCTTAGCTTCAGAATTCAACCAAAAAAATAGTATAATTAAATAGCGTATTTAGTGATTTAGGGATAGAAGATAATCAAAATTAGATATTTTGCTATAAATATTAAAAGATATCTATAAAATATATAATTTTTTAAAATAATATTTATTTAAAATAAATAAAGTATTAACCATTTCCTATATAAAACCAATGAATATATGCACAAGATAAACATTTAATTGGTAACGTGGTAAATTGATAGGTGATCTGCTACTAATATGTTAAAATTTATATTATCATTTATCACTCAATATTGGCAGAGCAGCCCCTTCTCATGTCAACAAAATTGGATTCAGCTAAAGACTGTATAGCCAGCAAATACATTAATGCATTTTAATTTCTAGCAGAGTGGACCATTGCACTTTTGACGACTAATGTTAACTTCCACTTTGGTTAAGAATATGTGCAAAATAAATGCAGCTATGATCTAGTTGTCATCAATTGAGGAAACCTCACACACGAACTCTATGTCAAGGACATCTTGGAGTAACGGATAAATTATTTTTGTGTGAATTATGGGCAGAGGCGAACTTAAGATAGGGTTGACATTCAATATAAATTGATCACTGCTCATAAAGATTGATGCGGGTGCCTATGTTAATACCTGACTGAAGACATTTTTTAAGTATATATGGAGTTTTGCTGAAGTTTTCGAGTGTCGTCTCCCCTCAATTAACATGTGCATCCGCTTCTGCTTATGGGTTACGAGTTTGAACCCTAAAATCAATGATTGACGCTAGCATCAGGATAACCTATCTACATTATTCCACTTGAGTTTTTTTCGAACCTTGCGTGAACACAAAGTACTTTGTGTACCACACTACTCTTTTTATAAAAACAAAATTGTATATGTGTGGTATAGAAGGACAATGGACAAATAAATAGAAAGTGGTCCACTAACCAACATGTGCTTTGGCTCATCCCTTTGCTTCCAGCCATACTATATTCTTCAGACTTCCCAAAAATATTATCGCATCGGTTGGATTCTCAAAAAATACACTTATTTTGGAGATTCCAACATGTATCCGACGACACCTCTAAAGAACCGCGCAATCAAGGGTTGAACTTTATGATTTTAACATTTAAAGTTTTTACTAATGAACTATTATATTTCAAAATGGGTTCATATCTATTATTTTTTATAATTTTACTAAAATTTTATACATAAATTTATGTTTCGTGTCTAAAATTATGGGTGTTGAACGCTATATCATAAGGCTATATGCATTCAAGAAAATAATGCAAAAACTAGGGAACTTTGTAAATCAGATGACAGTGGTTTGCCTTTTGAGTAAACTGTAAACTGAATATATTCACAAAATAAGGAACTGGAGTTTACAGATGTAACCATACAGATGTTTACAGATATAGACCAGATGGTTAATTTTGTCTATATTGTGAAAGCTGAAAGCTACTTCTCTAGCTCAATCAATGACCAGAATTTAAAGCCAAGCAAATATGCAAATTAAGATTCTAAAAATCTAACTACGTACGCCCATTTATTCTTCTTCATCTATATATAAAAAGCTTCAATCTTTTCCTGTTTACACGTGTCAAGATCCAAACCCGATCATAATGGCACCCAGCCATAAAGCTAGATAGGCCTGATCAACAATCGCTTCTAACGTAACATTTAAGTCTCAAACCGAGAATTTAACAAATAATAATCCAAGAATATCGATAATATAATATAAGTAAAATACGAAACAAAAGCACACCCATATGATCTGGGGGGCACGAGTGTAGAGCCTCTATACAGAACTGGGTAATAATAATAATATCTGAATACCAAACAAAAATCTGGGAAAAGTATAATATAATAATAATAATAATAATAATAATAATAATAATAATAATAATAATAATAATAATAATAATAAGAATAATAATAAGAAGAAATAATGAAAAGCAGCCAGGTCCTGTGAACGTCATGCAGCTACCTCAACGACTCTGAAATAACTCTGGAGACTACGAAAATCAGCTAAGCCTCTGGTGTACCTGAATTGCACACAAGGTGCAGGGAGTAGGGGTGAGTACTACCGACTCAATGAATAATAAGTATAGAAAATAACTGAAAGTGAGAAATCCACGAAAGACCGCAACGCAAAGCTATAAGTAACAATCCTATGACTTAGCTACATGCTAACAGCATAACAGGATCACAACAACAACCAAGTATTAGATAAAGATACAATGCAATGCACATGAATACGCTGCAGCGTGCAACCCGATCTGTTTAACGTCGACGGCGCTCACTGGGGGTGTGTACAGACTCCGGAGGGGCTCCTTCAGCCCAAGCACAATATCAATATATATCCGTTGCGGCGTGCAGCCCTACCCATGCTCAGTCCACAATATGCATATGAATCACATAAAGAGATTAAATCAAATTTTCCATTTTTCTGATTATTAAGGTAAATATAATTTAATTATTAATTTTTAGGAAAAGTGACTTAGCATTTCATTTCGGTGATTAAACATAGGACTGAGATCAATGATTATAACACAAGACTGAGATCAGTGATTATACAATCATGTTATAACACAGATATTCACCCTAGACGGGTACTACAGGTTGGAGGTCTCAAACATGCCGTTAAGCCCAATTATAAACAACACATTGTGCGTATCAGACGCCAATAATTTATTCAGCTCTCGGGATGGACAAAGTCACAATCCCCAATCATTTACAACCCCGCACCTACCATGGGGTGCGAGTCACGCCCTAACATAACGTTACAATGTGATAAACCGGGATTTCAAACCCTCAGGCCATCATCTATACAAACTACTCACCTCTAACCGGTCGTAGCCTGGTCTGCAATGCCTTTTCCCTTCGAATCTTCTCCTATGAGCGTCAAATCTATTCAAAACCCCAACAAATAGGTTATTATAAGCTAAATAAATTTAACCCAATTGAAATTATTCAAAAAATGTTAAAAATCACGAAATTGGTAAAACCCGAGCCCCGGGCCCACTTCTCAAAAAATTCTGAAAATTACATATTTGGATTCCTCATCTCGGCACGAGTCCGTACATATAAAGTTCACCAAAATCGGAGTCCGCTTGACCCTTCAAATCCCCAAAATTCGTTTCTAAAAATCAAACCCTAGTTCTTCACAATTTCTACACAATTTCATGGAATTAGGGGTTGATTCTTCCTAAAAATGATGTTTTTAAGCCAAGAGACTTACCTCCAATCGATACCTGCTGAAAACCCACTTCAAATCGCTCAAAAAGCCCTCTAGGTTGCTTAACAATTGAGGAAATTATGTTTGGTTCGCGGATGAGATGTTATTAAAAACCCTTCTCTGCCCAACACTTTCCTTCTATGCGATCGTGGCCTTAGACCTGCGATCGCGATGAACAAATTCCGTAGCCCCTCTATTAACCCTATGCGACCGCGTTCAAGCCACGCGATCGCGGAGAAAAACTGCCAAGGCCTCCAATTTGGCTTATGCGATCACGACCAGAAAAATGCGATCGCACTGCTTCTCCCCTCAATTCTATGCGATTGGGAACTCGCCATCGCAATCGCGATGTACAAATTTCTGGCTTCCCATTTTCCTTATATGCGATAGCAGCCACAGGCTCGCGATTGTGAAGAAAAACTTTACTCTGCAATTTTTCTGCTGCATTTAAAACATTAAAATTTCCTGTTAGCCATCTGAAATCACCTCGAGGCCCTCGGATCCTCAACCAAAAGCACAAATATGTTCCATTACTTCATTCAAACTTGCTCGTAACATAAAAACACTATCATAAACATCAAAATCATCCAATTTCCACGGATTCAAGCCTAAGATAAACTAAAACTTCTGAAATTTGCATTTGCTCCAAAACCAGACCTAAACACCTCCGAATGATCTGAAAATTTGCACCTTATCTAAAATCACCCGACGGAGCTACTGCAACTGTCGGAATTCCATTCCGATCTCCGGATCAAATTCCCACCTATCAACCGGACTTCGCCAAAATTCTAACTTAGCCAATTCAAGCCTAATTCTACACCGGACCTCCAAATTCAGTTTCGATTTCACTCCTAACTCACAAATCACCATCCGAAACTAGTCGAATCATCGGAAATCCATTCCTAGCCCTCTAATTCATCAGTCAACGTTCGGTTGACTTTTCCAAACTAACTTTCTATTAAAGAGACTAATTGTCTCATTTCTATCAAAAACTCCATCCGAGTTACTTCTAACTCTCCAAATACATATATTGAAGCATATAACAGCATAAAACGGGGAAAATGGGGTGATAATTCACAGACGACGGGTCAGGTCATTACATCCTCCCCAACTTAAACAAATGCTCTTCCTCGAGCGTGCTCAGAGTTGTACTAAGAGCCAACCAATCTCCGAATAACTTTTCCAAACATACATCCGGGGTGATCCCACGTCACCCTAACTCGCATATGCCCGACAATACAACACACCTAAAATTTCACAGGCCGTCTAGACCATAACCGTAGAGTGACATTGCACCTCCGAGACCATACACAAGATCAGAACCTCACATTTATTCTCTAAATAAGCCTGAACCAGCTGTAATAACCCATACCTGCAACCTCAGGTGCACTCACATGATATACCGCATAATCCTAACATTCGAAACGATAATTTATATCCACAATAGCTGTCCACAACAACCATGTACCGATAGAAACCCCTAATTAGCTGGAGTCTTATTCCAATACTGCTATACTCTATCAATGATAATGAACACGTAGAAGACCATAACCATTTCTCAGAGCGACCATTCACGAAGGAATTTCTTCCCCTTTTACTAATACCACAACAGATCTCCGAGCCGAAACTCAATTTTAACCTTCCAACAAGCTGAAACCAAATTCTTTTGTATCCATTGATGACCCCAAAGGTCTCTTCTGACCAAACACACCATCCTGGTGACATGACACATCAATACGGCCTAATCCAAAACTTACATAACACACACACCAATAAGAGACGGTCTGAACATACTCAAGTCATGAAAATGACTCAAATGAAAAAATTGTACCTTAAGCTTATCAATACCATTACAACACAAGGCTGGGACCCCGTCCCACATCATAGAAATAGAATACTTGAATCTTTCCCTAAAGGTCAAATCTCCATGTAACCTCGCTATAATGCGCAATCTCATCCAAACACTATTTCATATGAAGCACCTCAAGTCGCTATACTCTAACTTGACAACCACGCACAAATTGATGTATGTGTTAGGATTTATGCCCGTCACTAGAGGGGGGGTGAATAGTGCGGCACGAGAATATTGATAAATATTGCGGAATTAAAATTGCAGGAATTTCGGTAATTAAAATAGTAAGGAAAGAACACACCGAATTTATCCTGGTTCACCACAACTTGTGGTTAGTCCAGTCCCCGAGAGACTCTCTCGAGATTCCACTAACTCCGTTAAGCTTACGGGTGCCTAACAAACCGTTACACTTGCTCGTAGATGTACACTCTACAAGACTTCAACTTGCTCGAGGATACCGCACCTCAAGACTTCACCTTGCTCGTGGATACCGCACCACAAGACTTCAACCACTAAGATTGAGGGTACTTAGCAAACCCGACAATCAATGAGAAGATATGGTCTTCTCAAACACCTTTCTCTTTTACAACAATAACTCTCTCAAAAGAGTAGATAAAGAGATACAATATTATCTCTATGAACAACTCAAAGTTGTCTCTCAAATGGCTCAACAAAAGCTCTATAATGATGCACAAATGATATCATCTATTTATAGGTGGTAGAAGTAGTATGTCCGTTGCTTAATTGGCAATCAGTTATGCTGATTTTATGCCAAGATAATCGATTATCAGATTAGGATAATCGATTATCAGCTTACCGTTACAAAATCTGGAAGCTGATTTTATGCAACATAATCGATTATCAGATATGCATAATCGATTATTTTGTTACAGTGTTCAAATACTTGACAACGGATACAAGATAATCGATTATGCTTATTCTGATAATCGATTATTTTGCTGTTTTGTAAATTCCGGTTTACACTGTCTTAACATAATCGATTATCACAATAAGCATAATCGATTATTTCTGTCCAGCTTTGAAAGACATGTTTAAAATTCATTTTGGCTAAAAAGAAAATGTTTGAAATCATTTTGTTTGAAGTATTTGAAATATGATTTGATAAAATGATTTTATGCATATTTATGATGACCTATGTTGAGCCAAAAGACGAGATAACTTTAAACGTTGCTCTTACATTTGTTCTACCTAACAACCTACGCCTTGGATCTTCGGTCTTGAACTTTTGAGCTCGTCTTTGGCTTGTCTATGAAATTCCGTCATCAATATGCTTCTCGGCATTCAATCTTGATTGTTTGTCATATAATAACTTTGTTCGACACTTGACTTCATTGTTTGTCATTCATCGACTTCGTTGTTTGTCATTCATCAAAACCAATACCTGAAAATCTTGCTAATACAACCAAAGCACAAATATCATGGATAGAATGATTTTCTACAGTATGAACCCAAGCAATCCATCACACCCACGGTGAAGCGAGTTATATACACCATCAAATACTGAAAGAACCCAGTCGATGCGCTATTCGCCGAGCAACTCCCAATACTGACTTTCCTCAGAAACTAGGAAATAAGGCATACAAAGTAACCTACGGAAACTATCCTCAACGTCACACTGTTGCGGCGCAACCCGATCCAGATAACAGACCCTGTGGTGGCGTGCCACCCGATCCACTCAAATATCTCACATTGGGAGATGCACCTCTAGCCGAATTGGCTCATTATAACCAAATACCGAGTATCGGTCATATGCACACTGAATGCATAATCATATCTACTTATGGCGGTGTAAGCTACAAAACTCAACTTCCACTATGAATCTCGATAGCACCGCACCATATGTGCCCATAGTCCGTAAATCATAACGTCTCGTAACGTAAAAAAACAACTCATAGATCACTCTAGATTGCTGATAAGCTCAGCAATGGTCGAGTTAACTTATCCTTCGACAATACAGTTCGGAGCCAACCGAGTCGACTCAGACTGGAACACGCATCCGAAAAGTCTCTTAATGACGGAACTGAATCACTAGTAGAAACCTCTACACTGCCTCTCGCCTCAAAGGCCAAATTAAGGAAAACAACTCCTACCAACCGTCTGCTGGCCTTGGAACACAACTATTCCGCTAGAACATAGTCCAATGTACCTCGCCACGCAACCTGTGGCATCTTCCGATATGACCCATAGCACAACAGTCTAAAATAATCCAATACAGAGACAACCAGTCTACCGACCGATATCATGTCCAAATCTAATATACCGAGCAAGGAAATATCTACTCGGGCTTCCAAATCCAATAGCCGCTTATAGTGCCAATGCACACGATCCACAACTACTACATATACTGCATCGGAGAACTCTCAGTCTCCAGCTCCATATAACATACAAATCACTATACCCAGACCCATATTCCGTCGTATGAATAATTATTACACATCAAGTACCCATTCATTCCACGAAGATATTCTAAGATTTCCCAGTGCCATCGACATTCTCAATTGCCAACAGTTGGTCCAATAGGAAACTGTCGCAATCCCACCGAATTGTTATCAATTTGTATCACCTTTCCCTCTTACTGAACGAATACTCCAGTCAAATTACTAGAATAGTAATACCATTTTCCTTAACCATCTGAGGGTCGATTCTTAAACCACATGCAGCTACCCGTGCTGCTTAAGAATTTAATGACTTCCCATTCGGAACTTAAATGTACCTTACACACACGAATCCCAATCCTCTACAACAGACCGCGCATACCATACCATACTCGGATAACCTGAGAACTCCATCTACTTTTTCCTAACCACAAGCTAAACTGCCAGGACTAAATCCTTCTATCCACACCATTCTAGGAAAGTTGTCCGAACTCAAAAACTTTGCCGCCCAATACCCGTAAGGGCTCATTACCCCGAGCATAAACAAGGAATTGATCATATCTTTACCATACCGATTCGGTCCACTAACAAGCTACTTCATTTATCTAGATTTCCTTCTGTTCCATTTTCAACTGGATATACTCTCTCAAACGCTTCCAAAAAATACCACCTTCCAAAATACACTACTTTGAAGAACTCCTTGCGAATCTATGTCCTCTACCTTTACTTCTAGATACTGATACATAGAATCCCGTAGTTGACGTAAAAATACCACAAGTCTTGACCTTTTCTAATGAAAACACTGACTTGGTCATCTACTCAACCTTAAAACATTTGAGTGCTATATATAGAATCTTCAAAATCACTCTCAAGAGTCATCCACTCTAATGCCCACTACAAATTACTTGACTTAACGAATCGAACCACTCGTGCCTTATCAGCACTCTGACACCTCAGGATGTAATCTTATTCCGATACAACCAAACAACTTCCTTCTCTTTACACTAAGCATTCCTTATCCACAACTCAAAACATCCTATTATCTCCTCACTTCTATTAAGCACCATATAACCTTTGTCAAAATTTTTGCTTCACTCTTGCCATCCTCGGCTCAATATCTGCAACCAGAACTGATTCACCCCTATGCATCAAAACGAAATTAACATAATACCTAATCGTAATCAACGACAACCTCCCTAACTAATCTCGAAGCCATATATACCACAACACATATACATCTTTTGTTGTCGTAATATCATTGTGAGATTAAACTCACTCTTTCATAAGTTTGTGGAAACATGAATCATCAAAATTTTATCTCTTCTGCAATTCTTGTATTCATTCACGCAACAGTTAAGCCCCCTCTTCATGTGACAAATTTTTTTTTTCTAAGTCCCAAATTTTCCAAATATTTCGGCAGAGTTTCATTTGTAATTGGGCCTATCCACCTGCCAGAGAATCACCCAAAAGCATCCCAACAACACATCCACAACTTGACAAACCATCACAATGTGTATCAACAACATTAATCTCAATACTACATGTATTCTATTATCAAAATTGATATATGGACATGTGTTGCACCTATTCGAATCATAACATATAGAAAATTATTTTCAATTACACATGAAATCTTCTCACAATATACATATGAATCGCATCACTTCAGAACACTATGCAGGAGATAACCCACCTGCTTCACCTCAATATAACATCTCTGTATACCTTTAACCGTGATACACATTACACAGCTACTTAGCCTTCCTAAGTCTAAACTCATATCGCATCATGCAATTTACTTCACTCCACTAGGAGACTTGAAAAGATTCTTCATGCGCCTACAACTCAGGCTACTCATCGGACCACCATAGGAAACGAATCACTTGACAGTTCGTCCATTATCTAGCAGACTCCTACGTCACTACCAAATCATACAATTGCATCTCGCAGTACTAGCATACTCATCACACGATCACAAAACTGCCACTCCCGATAATAGCGACAACGCCGAACATATACGTTCAAAACACTTGATCATACGATCAGCACCTCAGTGCTCAGCCCTAGGCAATATCTGGCCTCAAATCCTCCAGACTGGCCCAACATCATCCTCACGAAGATTACATCTCGCCCCTCAATCGGGGAATTGCAAACCATCGAAGCACATATAATACCGAGCGCTCATGCGTGCATACAGGCGCGAGGAAGGAATTTCAAGAGTTACTCTTTCAAGGTGAATCAAGAACGTATGATAAGATTTCAAGAAAGTGGAGTGTTTCCTAATGGTTCTGTAACCTCCTGCTTATAAATGTGGTGCACGAAACACCCATAAACATGACTCTACTAAACCGGCTCATGACTCGTGAGGCTTAGTAACCTAGGCTCTGATACCAACTTGTCAAGACTCAAACCCGATCGTGATGGCACCCAGCCCTAAAGCTAGGTAAGCCTGACCAATAAACGCTTCTAACGTAACATTTAAGTCTCAAACCCAGAAGTTAACAAATAATAATCCAAGAAAATTGATAATATAATATAAGTAAAATACGAAAATAAAAAATACAACCATATGATCTGGGGGTCACGGGTCTAGAGCCTCTAAACAAAACTGAGTAATAATAATAATATCTGAATACCAAACCAAAATCTGGGAAAAGTATATAATAATAATAAAATGAAGAAATAATGAAGTGCAGCCAGGTCCTGCGAACGTCCTGCAGCTACCTCAACGACTCTGAAATATCTCTGGAGACTATGAAAATCAGCTAAGCCTCCGGTGTACCTGAATCTGCACACAAGGTGGAGGGAGTAGGGGTGAGTACTACCGACTCAGTGAATAATAAGTATAGAAAATAACTAAATGTGAGAAATCCACGAAAGACCAGAACGAAAAGCTATAACTGACAATCCCATAACTTAGCTAAAGGCTAACAACATAACCGTATACACAACAACCAATTACCAGATAAAGATGCAATGCAATGCACAGGAATACGCTACGGCGTGCAGCCCGATCCGTTTAACGTCGAGGGCGCTCACTGGGGTATGTACAGACTCCGGAGAGGCTCCTTCAGTCCAAGCGCAATATCAATATATATCTGCTGCGACGTGTAGCCCGACCCATGCTCAGTCCACAATATGCATATGAGTCACATAAACAGATTCAATCAAATTTCCCATTTTTCTGATTATTAAGGTAAATATAATTTAATTATTAAATTTCAGGAAAAGTGACTTAGCATTTCATTTCGGTGATTAAACACATAACTGAGATCAATGATTATAACACAGGACTGAGATCAATGATTATACAATCATGTTATCATACAGATATTCACCCTATACGGGTAGTACAGGTCGGCACAAGGCCCCAAACATGGAGTTAAGCCCAATTATCAACAAAACATTGTGCGTATCAAATGCCAATAATTTATTCAGCTCTCGGGATGGACCAAGTAACAATTCCCAATTATTTACAACCCCGAACCTGCCATGGGCTGCGAGTCACGCCCTAGCATAGCATCACGATGTGTTAAACCGGGGTTTCAAACCCTCAGGCCATCATCTATACAAACTACTCACTTCTAACCAGTCGTAGCCTGGTCTGCAATGCCTTTTCCCTTCGAATCTTCTCCTACGAGCATCAAATCTATTCAAAACCACAACGAATAGGTTATTATAGGCTAAATAAACATAACCCAATTAAAATTATTCAAAAAACGTTAAAAATCACGAAGTTGGTAAAACCCGAGCCCCGGGCCACTTCTCAAAAAATTATGAAAATTACATCTTTGGATTCCTCATCCCGCCACGAGTCTGTACATATAAAGTTCACCAAAAACGGATTCTGTTTGACCCTTCAAATCCCCTAAATTCATTTCAAAAAATCAAGCCCTAGTTCTTCACAATTTCTACACAATGTCATGGAATTAGGGGTTAATTCTTCCTAAAAATGATATTTTTAAGCCAAGAGACATACCTCTATCGATACCCGCTGAAAACCCACTTCAAATCGCTCAACACTTTCCTTCTATGCGATCGCTTTAGCCCTGTGATCGCGATGAACAAATTCCGGAGCCCCTCTATTAACCCTATGCGACCGCGTTTAAAGCCACGCGATCGCGGAGAAAAACTGCCAAGGCCTCCAATTTGGCTTATGCGATTGCGACCGGAACAATGCGATCGCACTTCTTCGCCCCTCAATTCTATGCGATCGAGAACTAGCCATCGCGATCGAGATGTACAAATTTCTGGCTTCCCATTTTCCTTATACACGATCGCAGCCACAGGCTCGCGATCGCGAAGAACAATTTTACTCTGCAATTTTTCTGCGGTATTTAAAACTGCAAAATTACCCGTTAGCCATCAGAAATCACGCCGAGGCCCTAGGGTGCTCAACCAAAAGCGCAAGTATGTTCCATTACTTCATTCAAACTTGCTCGTAACATAAAAACACTATCATAAACATCAAAATCATCCAATTTCCACGGATTCAAGCCTAAGATAAACTAAAACTTCTAAAATTCGCATTTGCTCCAAAACCCGACCTAAACACCTCCGAAAGATCTGAAAATTTGCACACATATCTAAAATCACCTGACTGAGCTACTTCAACTGTCAAATATCCATTCTGACCCTTGGATCAAAATCCCACCTATCAAACTGACTTCGCCAAAATTCTAACTTAGCCAATTCAAGCCTAATTCTGCAGCGGACCTCTAAATTCAGTTCCAATTTCACTCCTAAGTCACAAATAACCATCCGAAACTAGTCGAATCATCGAAAATCCATTCCAAGCCCTCCAACACATCAGTCAAAGTTCGGTTGACTTTCCAACCTAACTTTCTATTAAAGAGGCTAAGTGTCTCATTTCTATCAAAAACTCCATTCGAATAACTTCTAACTCTCCAAATAAATATATTGAAGCATATAGCAGCATAAAATGGGAAAAAATGCGGCGATAATTCACGGGACGATGAGTCAGGTCGTTACAACACATATGTTACTCAAGGAACTATCTATATCTATCATTCTATTACTATTTGCCAGGTTCGAGCCTCATTATGTAGTCGCCTTTGTTAGGAGTGTTTCACCTTTTAATTTGAGATTTTCCGATGCTAATTCGGATTTTGTCGGGGCCCAATGCATGTATTGGACACTGAATAAAAAACCAAAATCAAAAGAAAGTGTACATGTACATGAAAAGGAATGGGTATTTAAATTTCTGCATGCATATTGGTTTCCAAATGAGTTTAACTTCTAAATATTAAATGAGTTACATCATGCATGAAGAATCGAGCTAAATTAACTTTATATTTATATAATTAGGTTATAAATAATATAATTACAGGTAAGTTTAATTTTAATCATATATATATATATACCCATTGTTAAATTGAATTAGTAGATATAATCATATAATATGTAACGACCTTGTCGGTCGCTTCGAGAATTTAAGCCTTGTTCGGCAGCGTAAGGTCTTGAAAAACTACATATTATGTGAGTCGACTTGCATGCATAGTTGAATTCAGTTATCGGATGATTCAGAGTCGAATTGGAAGAAGGATTCTAGTTTTGGAAGCTTAAGCGATGAGAATTTGATCGGAATTTGACTTTTGAGTAAATGACTCCGAAATGAAATTTGAATGATGTCAGCAGCCTCACATGGTGATTTTGGACTTAGGTGCGTGTTCAATTTTGGATTTGGAAGTCAGTAGGTTAAATTGAAGCATTCCGGCGAAGATTGAAAAAGTTAAAGTTTGGAAGATGGAGAAATTTGACCAACAGTTGACTTTTGGGATATCAGAGTTGGAATCCGATTTCGAGAGTTGGAATAGCTTCGTCATGTCACTTGGGACTTACTGCAAAATTTGGCGTCATTCTGGGTTGATTTGACAGGTTTCGGCGCGAGTTTTAGAAGTTGGAAGATTTGAAAGTTCATAAGTTTGATTCATGGCGCGATTTGCATATTCGATGTTGTTTGATATGATTTAAGAACCGAGCGAGTCTGTGTTACGCTATAGAACTTTTTTGTGTGTTTAGATGGGGTCCGGGGAGTCTCGGGTGTGTTTCGGATGGGCTACGGGCCAATTTCCTCTCTTTTTAGATTGCTACTTTCTGGTGTTTGGTGCCTTTCGCGTTTGCATAGTATTCTTCTGACCCTCCTGATTTTCCTTCTTCATTTTTGCATAGTATGCCTCGCGATAGCGTAGCCTTGCTTATCCCATTCATCGCATTTGGTCCCTAAACCAGGCCCTAGGCACTGTGATCATCTTCCTCTTCGCATTTGCATATCCATTATGCATTCGCGTAAGTTCCTGTCCATTGTTCATCGCGTTCGCATCCCTTCACTCATGTTCATGAACGGCCTTTCTTGGCAACGTCAATTTTCTTGTCCGCGTTCGCGATGCATAGTGACCTGGACATAATATAAGATCTTCAAATCGAGGATTCGTGCATTTTTATCATATTTTTTACTCGTGGAGCTCGGTTTTGAGTGATTCTTTGTGGATTTTCTAGGAAAATCGATTGGATAAGTATTTTTCACCTAGAATTTATTATATTTCATGATTTTATCCTATTTCTATCATTTAATTTGTATTTTGAGTTGAGGAAAATGGAGGTTTTTGAAGATAAAATTCAAAATAAAAAATCATGATTTGAAGGATGAAATGGTAGCGGAATTTTATCATTTTTGTTTGGTTAAAATCGTATTGGAATGGGTATTTGGGTTATGTAAAATTTGTCTAATTCCGATGTGTGGACCTATGGGCCAACTTTTGGACCAATTTTTAGATTTTCTTAAAGATTGAAACTTTATAATCCGGAATACTTTTTATGAGTTTTATTTGTGCTTTGAAGTTATTTTGGTTATATTTGAGTCGTCCAGAGGTATTTTCACCCGAGATGTTCAATTTAGAGTATTGATTTGTCTTCTTTGAGATAAGTATCTTTCCTACCCTTGTGTATGAGATCTTTCCTTAGGATTTGAGCCTTCTATGATAATTATAGTCCTTGTACACTAGGCGACGAGTGTGCGCTCTGACTTATTTGCGGAACGTTGGCCTTTTAGGGTTCTTAGGTTCTTATATTCATTGAGTATGAAGTTGTTCCTGATATGATTGAGTTTTCTATTTACTATTTCATATGTATATGCTTTAATTGGAATTAATTGTTGTATGAGTCACTCTTATTGATTATTTGACTCTTATTTAACTTAATTGAAGATTTTCACCTCTTCTATTGTCATGATATCTTTTCATAGCTGCTTGTCTTATTTGGAAACTATTATTATCTGTCTTGTTATTATTTAGTCTTAATTGAGGCTATGATTATCTTTCTGCTGCTCATCCTTAATTGAATTTGTTGTATGTTCTCCATAATTTTCCAACCTTAAAAGAAATTTAGATATACTATATTTAGTTGACATGTCCTTATTTGTAATTATTTGACTCGTGTTAGCCTCCTTGTTGTTGAAATACATATTGTGGGATCGTTGTTACGTATTAATTTCTCCCTTGTTAAGCTGTTCTTAATTATGCCTAGTTTTCTTTATTATGGTTATTCCTTATGAGCTAGTTTTACCGTCTCCTTGTGATCGAACGTTCTTGAGTTGATTTACTTTCCGTATTCTTGTATTTATTGTCATTGTCATTGTTGTACTTGTTGTGGTGGTACACGAGGTTTCTGTCATGTGGTTGTTGATATTGTGATGCAGGAGGTTTATGCCGTGCAGTTTTTGTTATGAGGTTGTACGAGGTTTCTACCGTGCTGTTGTTTCTATTGATATTTGCACATGCAGCGTGACAAGGTGGGATATATATATGTGTTGCACATATGGAGAGACAAAGTGGGAATGTTATAATGCACGTATGGCGAGACAAGTCCGGCACTTACTATATTATTAATGCAAACGTGGCGAGACAAGGTGTGCTATGTCAGGGATTGATTTGTGATGATTGTGATAGCCTGGGGGCATTCTTGTGGTTGATATTTGTGTAGTGGTACACTTACCTGTTGTGAGCTTAATCTTGTGAAAGTTGTGAGAAAACATTCTCATTTTGATGTTAAAGCAGTTGTAATTGATGAGTTACTTGTCCTTGCTGTATATGTGGTTCGAGATTTAGGTTGTGTTCCATTCACTCTTCTGTGTCGTATACTTGTTGTTTCCTTCTTTATTAAAGTTACTGTATTGTGTAGTCTTTATGTAGATACCTTATTCTGTTGTTTTCATACTTATACTTGTTCAGTTTATTAGACCAGTGGGTGTCTTGACTGTTCCTCGTCACTACTCCACCGAGGTTAGTCTTGATATTTACTGGGCACCGCTGCGGTATGTTTATTCTACACTTCTATACTTTTTTGTACAAATCCAGGTGTTAGATCGTTAGTAGTTGTGCGAATCATTGCTGTGGAGACTCAAATTAAACCAGTTGCTGCTTTCGCAGGCTTCGGAGTCACCTTCTTATTTTGTATTCACACTGTTTTACTCATTTCCAAGTAGTTGTACTTAGAAGTATTGCAAAATCTGTAGAGCGTATGACTTGTACTATCGCTTTTGGGAAATCATAATTTTATAAAGATTTTTATATCGAGATTGTTAGATTTTCTTTATGTTATTCAGAAATGTTAGACTTACCTAGTTTCTAAGACTAAGTGCGATCACGATATCCAACGGAAGAGAAACATAATATAGTCATCTATTATATTAAAATCTTGGATTTAGTTATTTACAAGACACTACTAGAATTCGGCCAAAAAGCGACCAAAAATTGGCGACCAAATTTGGTCTGTCAAAAAAAGCGACCAAAGTTGTTGCCAAACTACCAAAAATAATAATAAAAATATTTGAAATAATTTAGCGACCATAGATGGTCGCTGTTTGGACGCAAATTTAGTCAAACTGTTGACTTGACTGGTCAGACTTGGTCAAAGATATACTAAGTTTAGTGATCAATGTTGGTCGCAAAAGTGGGACCCACATAAATATTTTTAATAAATTTTATTATTATTTTATAAAACTTATAAAATATAAATATATATAATTTAAAACTTGCAACCAAAGATGGTCGCTAACTAAAGGATAAGAAGGTAGCGACCAACTTTGGTCGCTAAAGTGGGACTCAGTTATAATATTTTAATAAATATATATTTATGTAAAAAATTGATAAAATATAAATAAATAAAATTCATAATTTAGCGACCAAAGTTGGTCGCTTAACGAAATAGAGACCAGCGTTGGTCGCCAATGTGGGACTCAGTTCTAACGTTTAGTAATTTTTATTATTAATTTAAATATTATATAAAATATAACTAAATCTAATTAAATTTTAGTGACCAAATTTGGTCTCTAATTTAAATTCATCTACAGTTAGTGACCAACTTTGGTCGCTACATTAAATTCATTTAAAGTTTGCGACCAAAATTGGTCTCTATATGGTCAAAATTAAAAATCACCTTTGTATTTACTATGTAAATAATATAAATGTAAGTCGTTAATACTTTTGTAATACTTGGGATTAATAGTACTATGAAGCGGGCGTGTATGTCTATATATACAATATATATACTTACGCTATACTATGCACTCAATATAAGTATATGAGGTAATACCGTATCGAATACAACTTACATACATACATACATACATACATACACACATATATACATACACACACACACACACACACACACACACACACATATATATATATATATATATATATATATATATATATATATATATATATATATATATATGTGTGTGTGTGTGTGTGTGTGTGTGTGTGTGTGTGTACTTACGCTATACTATGCACTAAATATAAATGTATGAGGTAATACCGTATCGAATACAACTTATATATATAATATATATACTTACGCTATATTATTCACTAAGTATAAGTGTATGAGGTAATACATTATCGAATACAGCTTTTATATATATAATATATGTACTTACGCTATACTATGCACTAAGTATAAGTGTATGAGGTAACACCATATCGAATACAACTTATACATACACACACATATATATATATATACACACACACACACACACAAATATATATATATATATATATATATATATATATATATATATATATATATATATATATATATATATATTCTTACACTATATGAAGACGGATGGTTTTCCGTTGGTCGTAGCAGTTCCCATAAAATGGGAGACTCTATGATGACAGAGATTATAGGAAGTTTCGTACTCAACTTTCTTTCGAGCCTGATCCGTACAAGCTTAATGAAATATTGGTGATATTTCTTCGGATTCCGATAATGATTTGACCGACAAAAGCATGCAAATGCTCTTAAAAAGAATTAAAGGTAAAATGGTTTGCCGCATCTTTCTCTACCAAGAAAAATGTTTTATCTTTAATTCTTTTTAAGAGCATTTCCATACTTTTGTCGGTCAAATTATTGTGTGAATCCAAAGAATATCATCCAATATCACATTAAGCTTATACCGATCAGACTTGGAAGAAAGTTGAGCACAAAACTTACTATAATCTTTGTCATCATAGAGTTTTATGATCCACGTTTTATGGGAACTGTGACGACCAACAGAAAAATTGCCGTCTTCATCAACCTTGTCACTATCAATCAAACTTATTTTCCTCTTGGAAAGTGAAGTAGAGAACTTCTCTATAACCTCTTTTATCTACTTAGGAAATATTAAATCCTACCTACACCATCACTTTTTTGAAACACATGTCGTTGCCTTCTTATTATCATTTTAGCTAATGAGATAAACGATTGATCAAAGACGCATTCCGTCATATACCGTATCCAAGTTATTCTCTGTATCAAAGTTTATCCCGAGTAATACTACCACGAGGATAATCATAAAGCCACCAGACAACTTTATGATGCCAATGAAGCATGATGAGCTATTCAATGAAACTCGTATTGTAAATAAGAAGAAAGAGACTGATTCAGAAATGAGGGTCGAGTGTCACGACCCAAACCCCGGTCGTGATGACGCGCAACACCTTGTTAGGCAAGCCCGACAACCCAAATATTTCTAGCCAAATCATTAACTTAAAATGCCAAGTTTAACATAAAATTCTTAGTTTAATATTAATAGGAATAGTGCAGAAACCATAATGAGTAAGTAACAGCCGAAAAGATCCGGCATCACAAGTCAGACCCTCTAAATACAACTGATCAATATCCTATACAATGGAAATCTAAATGCGGAAGTAAAAGATAGATAAGAGGAGAAATCGGGTCCTATGGACGCCAGCAGCTACCTCGGTTACTCCGGTACTGAACTGAGTAACAGCAGATAATCGCAGTTAAGTCTCAGGGATCCTTGTATCTGCACACAAGATGCAGGGAGTAGAGTGAGTACTCCAACTCAGTGAGTAATAGCAATAAATAACAACTGAAAATAAGAAATTATGTATGAACACTACACAGTTCTAAAATCAGCAGTGAAAGCAGTAAAAATATGCTAAACAGGACAAAGAACCTGATAAGAACTCCTTTATTCTGTTCGACAATTTACTAACACTGCTGCGGTGCGCAACCCGATCCAATATAATGCATAGCACTGCGGCGCGCAATCGGATCCAA
Source organism: Nicotiana benthamiana (assembly GCA_034376525.1). Lineage (NCBI taxonomy): Eukaryota > Viridiplantae > Streptophyta > Magnoliopsida > Solanales > Solanaceae > Nicotiana > Nicotiana benthamiana. The sequence goes on from CM067336.1 coordinate 2,956,763, forward strand.
TATTATATATATATATATATATATATATATATATATATATATATATATATATATATATATATATATATAATATATATATACTGTGGCGTGCAGCCCGATCCAATAGATATAGTCGACTGCGCTCATTGGGAGTGTGTGCAGACTCCGGAGGGGCTCCTTTACCCCAAGCGCTATGATACTTCAGCGTGCAATCCGGTCCATATAATATATCACTGTGGCATGCAGTCTGATCCGTATAATATATCACTGCGGCGTGCAGTCCGATCCATATATAATATACTACTGCGGCGTGCAGTCCGATCCAATACATGTATATGTATATACTACTGTAGCGTGCAACCCGATCAGGTATATATCAAATACCATCACCCTGGGGTCCTTGACCCCTCTCAGTCAATATAGACTTGGCCTCTCGGGCCCACTCAGCTAAGACAAGGTATTCAACCCTAGGTATTTCTCATTTAGGGTGCATACTACTAAGTTCAATTTATTTCATGATTCACAGTTAAGGATAGGATTGAGAGAATGAGTTCAATAGGTAAAGATAAGGTCAATCAGTTCAACATGATCCCTAAGGATTCTACAGGTCCGCACAAGGCCCCAAACATGGCGACTAGCCCCAGATATACAAATATAGGCTCAGTCTTCTCAACATAGCACCGCATAGTGAAAATACGGGGTTTCAAACCTTCATTATATCATTTATCACCTCGAACCAGCCAAAATCATATCTCGCCTTGCGCTTTCCTCACAAATCGACCTTCTCGAGTGCAGAATCTGACCAAAACTACAAGGAATAGGTTATAATAAGCTAATGGGATTTAACCCAATTGAAAGAACTCGAAAAATACCCAAAACCACGAAGTTTGTAAAATTCGAGCGCCGGTCCCACTTCTCGAAAAATTATGAAAGTTACATAATCGGATTTCTCTTCTCGCCACGAGTCCGTACATATAAAATTTACCAAAATCGGAGCTCAAATGGGCCATCAAATCCCAATTTAGAATTTAAAAACTCAAGCCCTAGTTCTTCAAGTTTTTTTTCTCCAAATTTTCCATGAATTTAAGGTTGATTTTTAACAAAAAATGACGTTTCTAAGTCATGAGACTTACCCCCAATCAATTCCCGTCAAGACCCTTTTCAATCTCTGCTAAAAAGCTGCCAAGATGGTAAAAAATGGAGGAAGCTATGAATGAACTCGCGGAATGAATTAAATGTTTAAACCCTTCTGCCAACAGCGGTTTCCGCTTCAGCATCAAGCACCGCATCTCCGCCCTTCCCACCACTTCTGCGACTTTTCATGTAAATTTTGCTTCCCGCTTTTGCGATAAAACTTCAGCTTTTGCGGAACACCCTCTTCCGCATCTGCGACATCATTCCCGCTTCTACGGACCCGCCGAAGCGATGCCAATTCCGCTTTTGTGGAAACCTGCCCGACTCCCTCTTGGATGCTTTTGCGATGAACTAGCCGCATCTGTGGAACCGCTTTTGCGGATCCATTTCCGCAGATGCGGAAATACCAGAAGCCCAATATCCATTTCATGCAACATCTCCAAAAATCTGCTTAACCACCCGAAATCACCCCGAGGCCCCAACCAAAAGCACAGACCAGTCCTAATACTTCCTCTGAACTTGCTCGAATCATCAAAGCGCTAACATTAATATCAAAATCCTCAATTATGATCAAATCAAAGCCAAAATTTCTTAAAATCTTTCGAATTGCATATTCGATCAAAAACCCGACCTATAACCCTCAGAATGACCTGAAACTTTGCACTCATATCAAAAATCACCTAACGGAGCTGCTGAAACTCTCGGAATCTCATTCCGGCCTTCAGATCAAAATCTCACCTATCCCCCGGAATCCGCCAAAATTCAAACTTAGCCACGTCAAGCCTAATTCTACTCCGGGCCTCCAAATTAAATTCCAATATCACTCCTAAGCCACAAATCATCCCGAAAGCTAATCGAATTGTCGAAAATCCATTCCTATCCCTATAACTCATAAGTCAACATTCGGTTGACTTTTTCAAACTAACCTTCTCATAAAGAGACTAAATGTCTCATTTCCAACCAAACTCTATCCGAATTACTTTCAATTCTTCCAACACATATAATGAAATATATAGAAGCATAAAACGGGGAAAATGGGGCGGTAACTCACGTGACAACGGGCCAGATCGTCACATCGAGTCTCGACCTCATACATGTAAGTTTTTTACTTTTCATTAAATATTTTGATTTGCTTTTATGTAAATTTTGAAATACCAATTCAATATAATTTTTCATATAGGTTTAGTACGCTTCACAGCTGACGTGGGGGAATTCATACGCAGTCAACCACCTAATGAACCGAGCAAGGCAATCCAACTTTCAGACGAGGATGGTGAAAGAATACTCCTTCAGTACTTTATATACTATTGTGTTAGTTCTATTATGTCAGAATTAATTTACTATTGTGTTATAACTAATTTACATTGTGTTAGTTCTATTGTGTTAGTTCTCTTTAGTTCGAATGGGCTTGTAATAAGCATTAACTTAGTTTTGTTAGCTTAATGTGTTAGTTCTATTGAACTTTATTCTTTGTTGTTTTTAATTGCTTTTTATTATTGTTGTTGTTGGCATAAAACGCATATTTAGGAAATTGGTATGACTGGCAGGTAGTGTAGCTGCCAAAACAAGCCGTTTATGCCAAAATAATACACAGAAAAGCGACCAAAGTTGGTCTCTATTTGGTCGCTTTTCATGTTACAAAAAAAATTTATGGAGAATAGCGACCAACTTTGGTCACTATTTTCACAAATTTCTACAAAAAGCAACCAAACTTGGTCGCTATTTCGTTTTAAAAAAAATCTGGTGATATAGTGACCAAAGTTGGTCGCTATTGTTTAAAAAATAAATTAAATTCATGTATTTAGGGACCAAAATTGGTTGCTAGTTTAATAAAATAAATAAATAATTGAATAAAATAGCGACCAACATTGGTCTCTAATTTCTATATTTTGAAATATAATATTTGGATTAGAGACCAAAGTTGGTCGCTTTTGAATGATTAATAATAACTAAATAAAAAACGTATTTTTTATTTAGAGACCAACTTTGATCGCAAAAATTATATTATTAAATTAATAAAGCGACCAAAGTTGGTCTCTATAGTCAATATCCGAAAAATGGGACCATTTAGCTTAGCGACCAACTTTGGTCCCTAATTAAAAAGGACCATCAATATAGCTACCAGACACTTTTAATCGCTTTTTAACCAAAAAGCAACTAAAGTTGATTGCTTTTTGCGGTCTCTTTCCCCAGAATTCTAGTAGTGAGATTACTCAGCCACTTTTTCTTAGAGAAGTATAATCTGTTCTTAATTTCTGATTTCAACTTGTTTATAGGATTTTATTCTCAGAATTAACATATATATATAAACCTTGTCAATTTTGTGATACATGCCTTCCCAAAAAGATGGCACAGCATCCAATATACGTAGTTCTGTCGTATTCTGTTATTATAAAATTTCAGTCGCAACCAAACAAATGTTTGAAGTTTAATTACTAATTAAATTACACAATAAATGGTTCTTGCTTAGCTGTATTTGTAAGCTATTTAAATATTCCACCTAACTCAAAAAATAAATACCATACGTTAGAAAAAGTCAGAGTTTCGGCATCAATACTGACTCTATTATTGGTTATAGTGTAGTATAGTTTAATTACAATGAGTTCCAGCTCTATTTGTCACTCTTAAATAATCACTTTTTATTTATTTATTTATTATCGAGATACTTTCTGAAGATAATGTTAGATTTGAAATTCACTGGATAATAAGTCGGTATCTTTACCCTTCGTCACTTGAATATCAGGCTATTATTTGCGAAAAAATTCAAACTTAGGACATGCGTCTTATACTTCATACATTACGTGTTACACTCTTACCACTCGATCAAACTCCGAGACTATAATATAATATTAATCTCTATCAAGGTCAAGGTAATTACTAGTCGTAGAATCTATATATTGTACTATGGTATCATTATTTAGCATTAAATAATACATTTAATTGCTTTAGTATACTTGCCCATAGAACGTGCCTGGTAATTTATTTTCGTTTTTGCCTGCTTGTCACGTTCTTTCCAGCTCTTTCTCTTTTTATTTATTTAGTTTCGAAATCTCTAGTTATCTAGATTTTAGGCAATTCAAGCTTGCCATTTCTTTCTCATAATTATATTGTCACGATCCGAATTTTTCACCATCGGGAATCATAATGACGCCTACTATCGGAGCTAGGCAAGCCAAACATTACAACATATTTTTGCTGATTTCATTTAAACAATTATAATAAACTAAAACAATAATTAAAGCGGAAGATCTTTAAATACTTAAATAACTGAAAATACAAATACGGAAGGTTCAAAATACACCCCTACCCAGTATCTGATGTCACTACTCACGGACTACTACAAAATACTACAAACAATGTCTGGAAAAGAAATACATAGTGTTTGTCTAATACAAGATGAACAAACGTAAAACAAGGAAAGGGACTTCGGCCTGCGAACGCCAGCTAGGATACCTCGAGAGTCCTTGGACTGAAATAGCTTCCAGAAACCCTACTGCTGCGGTCCGTAGGCTGCATCCTAATCTGCGCACAAAATATATAGAGTGTAGCATCAGCAGAACCGACCCCATGTACTGGTAAGTGCCTGGCCTAATCCGGCGAAGTAGTGACAAGGCTACACAGGACCTACCACAAATAACCTGTGCAGATATATATATAATAACATGAAACACACTCTATCTAACAGTTGAGCGGGAGGGGAGCATGCTATGGGGTAAAACAGTTAAATATACAGTTATCGGATAAGAAGTGAAACAGCACAACAACAACCAAAGAAGAATAACACAGGATACTCTACATACAGAGCTAGTACGCATAATCCATATTCCGTTGTGGCCTGCAACCCGATCCTCATCATCTTACACCATTGTGGCGGGCAACCCGATCCTCAATATTTATTAGCGTTGTGGTGTGTAACCCGATCCTCAATGTTTAACATCGTTGCGACATGCAACCCGATCCTCAATGTTTAATACCAAAAATTCACCCAATAACAATTGCAACTCAAGTGCGAGGGAAGTAACAACAAAACAAAGAGTTCCGACAAGGGAACATCACTAACAGCTGAAATATTCCGGCAAGGGAGAATATAATAATAACAGTCTACTCGCCCCAGCAACGGAATCATTTCAACACATTCTATTTATCTCATTTCCTTCTCAACTAACACTTTATATGGAATTTATCAATTAAGCAAGACAGTTGTGTCACATCTTTCAAATTAAAATCAATTAGGACTCACAGTCATCCTAGACTCCGGTGCATAGATAACTGTCACCATGTCTATACACCATACTCCACATTTAGCACATAGCAATTAATATCCTAATCTTATTCCCTCAAGCTAGAATTAGATCAAACATTTACCTCGGTCTGAAAACAGTAATCAAATCTCTAACACTACCTTTCTTCTAGAATCCAACTCCGAAACAATGATATCTAGGCTAAATTTAGTTCAATATTATCAATAATGGCTCAAAGATACAATTCTATAGCCTAGAAATAAATTTTCTATCATTCTTCCAAAAATACCAAAATTCGACCCCGGGCCCACATGGTCCAAACTCAAGGCTTGGACCAAAAACCAATCACCTATAACCCCAAGAGTTCAAATATGCAGTTTATTTTAAGATTCGACCCCAAATTGAGGTTGAATCGCCCAAATCCCAAAGCCCTAACACTATCCAAAGCCCCTATTTTCTACCATGATTTCATGCTTTAGGGCTAGAAAATTAATGATTGATGGAAGAAATTAATAGGAAAATAAATTAAGAACACTTACCCAAGAGATTATGGAGAAGGAAGCTCATGAAAATTGCCTATGGAGACATGTGGGGAGGAGTCCATGTGAAAAATGGGAAGAATTGCGTAGTTGAAAATTCTGTTTTAAAATAATTCACTCAAGGGAAGTTATGCTATGCGTTCGCGACACTATGTCGCATTCGCGAAGAAGGCAGGCCAGGTGCACATCGCGTTCGCGATGTGTTTATGCGAATGCATAGAAGGACATGTGGGGGGGTGGGGGTCCAATATTGTCCTATGCATTCAATAAGGTGAGAATGCGAACACGTATAAGAGATAGGAAAAGCAGTGCGATCGCGAAGAAGGCTGGAGGCTGGGCTATGCAAATGCGAGCTTAGGGCCGCGTTTGCGAAGAGTAACTGATAGTCTGCAACAAACATGAAAAGCTGATGCATCTTTCTAAGTGAAAAGCACCCCGAACCACCTCCGAATCACTCTCGAGCCCTCGGGGCTCCCAACCAAACTCACACACCAACTCAATAACGTCCTATAAATTTAGTCCAGCGATCAAATTGCCAAAATAACATTAAATTCAATAAATCAAACCCCAAAATCATCATTTTCATTTCAAAGTTCATAAACCTCTAACTTTAGATATTTAGGTCCAAAAAATATCAAACGGCGTCCGATTTCGACCAAATTTCATAAAAAGCGCTTAACACATAATAAAGACTTGTACGGGGCGTCGGAACCAAAATACGAGCCCAATACCTATATTTTCTAACTCATTTTCTTTTCAAAAATTCATATCATTTTTAGAAAATAATTTCTTTCAAAAAAGTTTTACTCGGGCTCGGGACCTCGGATTTCGATTCCGGGAATACGCCCGAGTCCCATATTTTTCTAAGGACCTCCCGAGACTGTCATATTACGGGTACGAGTCCGTTTATCCAAAATATTCACCAAAATCAACTTTATTAATATTAATATCAAAATTCTTCAAATTTCTCACAGAATTCACATATTTTATCATATAAACTTTTCCGCTTCTTGCCCGGACTGCGTACGCAAATCGGGGCAATTAAACACGAGGTTTTCAAGGCCTAAGAAGCACGATAAAGGGAGAATTACGGTGATGACCTTTTAGGTCATCACCTCCTCTACCTCTAAAATAACCGTTGGTCCTTGAACGGACAAAAGAAAGTAGTACTTGATTCTGGGAATATATGAGGATTACGGTTCCGCATATCAGACTCGGACTCCCAGGTCGATGCCTTAGGAGGCTGACCTCTACAGTGAACACACACTGAAGGAAAAATCTTCGACCTCAACCGTCGAACCTACCGATCTAAAATAGCCACCGGCTCCTCCTCACATGACAGATCCCTTGTCCAATTGGACAGTGCTGAAATCTAATACGTGGGATGGATCGCTGTAATACCTCAGAAGCATGGATACATGAGAAACTGCATGCATGACTGACAAGCTAGGCGGCAAGGCAAGTCTATAAGCCACCACTTTCACGCGATCAAGAATCTCAAATAGGCCAGTAAACCTAAGGTTAAGCTTGCTCTTCTTGCCGAATCTCATCACACCCTTCATAGTCGATACACGGAGCAATACTCGCTCACCAACCATGAAAGCAACATCTCTGACCTTGCGATCTGCATAACTATTCTGCCTAGACTGAGCTGTCCGAAGACTGTTCTGAATGATCTTGACCTTATCCAAGGCCTCCTGAATTAGATCTGTACCCAATAACCGAGCCTCATCCGAATCAAACCATCGGACTAGGGACCGACACCGCCTACCATACAGTGCCTTATACGGAGCCATCTGAATACTGAACTGGTAGCTGTTGTCATAGGCGAATTCTGCTAGTGGCAAAAACTGGTCCTAAGAGCCTCTAAAATCAATAATGCAGGCTTGGAGCATATCCTCAAGAATCTGAATGGTCCTCTCGGACTGACCGTCCGTCTGGGGATGAAATGTTGTACTCAAATGAACCTGGGTGCCAAACTCCTACTGTACCGCTCTCCATAAATACGAGGTAAATTGTGGACCTCGGTCCAAAATGATAGATATAGGCACCCCATGAAGGCGAAAGACCTCCCTGATCTAAATCCCATCTAATCTCTCGGACGAATAGGTTGTGGCAACCGGAACAAAATGCGCTGACTTGGTCAGTCTATCAACAATGACCCATATAACATCAAACTTCTTCCAAGTCATCGGAAGGCCAGAAACAAAATCCATGGTAATCCTCTCCCACTTCCACTCGGGAAGCTCAACAACAACAACAACAACAACAACTACCTAGTATAGTCCCACAAAGTGGGGTCTGGGGAGGGTGATATGTAGACGAGCCTTACCCCTACCCGAAAGGGCAGAGAGGCTGTTTCCAATCGACCCCCAGCTAATTCTCTGAAATAATCCACCAGGCCTCTGATGCTCTTACTTAATCTGCTGACAGATCAAATAATGAGCCAAATATGCAATAGTGCTTCCTCAAATCCTGATACATCTTCGCAGCGCCCGGATGAATAGAATACCGAGAACTATGGGACTCCGCTAAGATCAACTCCCGAATACCATCAAAAGTTTGCACACAAACTCGCCCCTGCAATCTCAATACACCATCATCTGCTAAGGTCATTTTCTTTCCACCTCCACGCTGCAGCTTTTCTCTCAGGACACACAAATGGGGATCATCAAACTGCCACTCACGGATACGCTCCATCAATGGCGAACGAGCGACGGTGCAAGCTAACACCCTGCTAGGCTTAGAAATATCCAACCTCAAAAATCAATTAGCCAAGGCCTGAACATCCAAGGCAAGCAACCTCTGGCTGACTGGACTATAAGCAAGACTACCCATGCTGGCGACTTCCTACTCAATGCATTGGCCACCACATTAGCCTTTCTCGGGTGGTATAAGATAGAAAAATCATAGTCTTTCAATAGCTCCAACCATCTCCTCTGCCTAATATTCAACTCCTTCTGTTTGAACAAGTACTGAAGGCTCTTGTGGTCCGTGTACACCTCACACGTCACGCCATATAGATAATGCCTCCAAATCTTCAAAGCATGAACAATGGCTGCAACCTCTAGGTCATGAACTGGATAATTCTTCTCGTGGATCTTCAACTGCCTCGAAGCATATGCTATGACTCTGCCATTCTGCATCAATACTACGCCCACCCCAATATGGGAAGCATCACAATAAACAGTATAAGGCTCTGATCCTGTCGGCAAAACCAATACCGGTGCCGTAGTCAGAGTTGTCTTGAGCTTCTGGAAACTCGCGTCGCACTCATTTGATCACCTGAACTGGGCACCCTTCTGGGTCAATCTGGTCATCAGGGCTGCAATGGATAAAAACCCCTCCATGAACTGTCGCTAATAACCTTCTAACCCCAAGAAACTCCGGATCTCTGTAGCCGATGCAGGTCGAGGCCAGTTCTTGACTGCCTCAATCTTCCTCGGGCCTACCTGAATACCCTCTGCTGAAAAAACGTGACCCATGAATGCAACAGAACTTAACCAAAACTCTCACTTCGAGAACTTGGCGTATAACTTACTAACCTTCAGAGTCTGAAGAACCACTATGAGGTGCTGCTCATGCTCCTCCTGACTTAGGGAGTATATCATAATGTCGTCAATGAAAACAATCACGAACAAATCCAAATAGGGCCTAAACACTCGGTTCATCAACTCCATAAATGCTGCTGGGGTATTGGTTAACCCAAATGACATGACCAAAAACTCATAATGCCCATACCATGTACGAAATGCTGTCTTAGGGACATTAGACTCCCTAATCCTCAACTGATGATAACCGGACCTGAAATATATCTTCGAGAACATCCTTGCACCCTGAAGCTGGTCGAATAAATCGTCAACCCTTGGCAGTGGATACTTGTTCTTTATCGTCGCCTTGTTCAACTACTGGTAATCAATGCACATCCTCATCGACCCATCCTTTTTCTTCACAAATAACATTGGTGCACCTCAAGGCGATACACTGGGTCTAATGAAACCCTTATCAAGTAAATCCTAAAGCTTCTCCTTTAACACCCGCCTGAATGCAGCAACTGAGAAACCTGGGACTGATCCTGCCATCTTGAATGACCTCTGCGAAGGCTCTGAAGCGGTGGTGCCCTGATGGGCTGCTGATAAGAATAATGCTGTTGAGAACCGCTATCGCCCGAAGTACCATGAGAGACCTGAAGTGCTGACTGAAAATGCCTTAGGATGGCATCTACCATATGAATCCTTACCTCCAAATGAGGTACCACTGAACCTACGAAAATGACGAGGCCTCTTATCTGACCCCTGACCACCTCCTCGTGCAAGTGCCATTCTATCATGCGGGCCGTATTGGCCGCCTCCTGAAAAGATATATCAATGCTGTCTCCCATAGCCATCTCAAGCCGGATCGACTGAATCAACCCATCAATAAATCTCCACACTCACTCCCTCTCAGTGGGGAGAATAACAATAGCATGGCATACCAAATCAATAAAACGAGTCTCATATTGCGTGAATGTCATAGTACCCTGATGAAGACGCTCAAACTGCCTGTGAAGAGCATCTCGCTCAGTCAGTAGGAGGAACTTCTCCAAGAAAAACTCTACAAACTGATCCCAAGTCAATAATGGCGACCCTGCTGGCATAGATAAACAATAGTCGCTCCACTAAGTTTTGGCGGATCCTGCAAGCCGAAAGGTGATAAAGTCGACCCCATTAGTCTCCATAATACCCATAGTTCGGAGAACCTCATGGTAGCTGAATAAGAAGTCTTGAGGGTCCTCTGTAGAAGCACCGCTGAAGGTGGTGGTGAAGAGCTTGGTGAACCTATCAAGCCTCCACCAAGCATCCGTGAACATCGCCGCACCATAGACGGTCTGAGCTGGAATCTCAGCTGGGTTGCCACAGCTGGCTGAACTGCTGGAACCTGAGGCTGAGGAGCTACCTGCTCTGGAGTACGCATTGCAGGAGTCTGAAATCCGCCCCCAGCCTGAGATGTGGCTAGTGCTACGGGAAGCCCTCTGGGACCTGAGTTGGGCATACTGGAGTTGCTTGTGCTAGAATCTCAATCATCGTAGTCAACATGAATCTCCACCTCTAGGACTGCTGCTCGGGGCAGAGCTCTGCGCCAGCCTCGGCCTCTGGCACAGCCTCACCCTCGCCCTCTGCCCCTGATAGGAGCTGCTGCCGGGGGCTCGGGCTGCTGCGCGATAGAAGAGGAAGCACGTGTTCTCGCCATCTGCGAAAGAATAGAGTAGAATGACAATCAGTATTTGAGAAACAGAATCGCACGACAAGAATAAATAAAGTAAAATTTTCCTTACTTTGTAGCCTCTAGGGATTGTTAGATAAAGCGCTTAACGCTAGGGGGGGGGGGGTGAATAGCGTTATAATTTTAGCGTAAACTTGCGGAAATTAAAATTTGCAGGAAATAAATAAGTGCGTTAAATAAAAAAAAAGGAAAGGACGCACCTATATATTCTGGTTCACCACAACACGTGGCTAGTCCAGTCCCCGAGAGACTCTCTCGAGATTTTCCACTAACTTGTTAAGCTTAGGGGTGCTCAACAAACCTTTACAACTTAAGGACACAAGCCTTAACACCTTTGCTCGGAGATACAACACTCCAAGACTTCAATCAAGGAAACACAAGTTCCTTACAACAAGAGAATCACAATTCTCTTACAAGTGTATAAAACACTAAACACTCAAACAAAATACTCCTTAATGAGTAGATATGAGTAAAAGAAGTAAGCTCTAGATCACAACAACTTTGGACAAGAATATGGCTCTCAAAAGCTTTATGAAATTGAATATAAAATGATAAACAAAAGTATGCAAGCTTATAGCAATGTAATGATCAGTTGTAGTATGTTGTTGTTTTAAAAACACTTAAATGAAGCTGTATTCATAGTTGAAAAACTTGGCATTACCGTTGCCTAATTGCCAATTAAGAGTTGCTGATTTTACTCACTGACAATCGATTGTCAAACCCCAACAATCGATTGTCTGCTAGTCAGATCAAAATTCAATCCCAGATTTTACGCTTGATAATCGATTACTTACAATCCATAATCGATTACTGGCAACGTTCAAAAAATCTTTTCCGGATTTTACCACAAACAATCGATTGTCCAGAATCAACAGTCGATTACTCAGCAACGTTCAAAAAATCTTTTCCGGATTTTAATCAAAACAATCGATTATACAAAATCAATAATCGATTACCCAATAACGTTCAAAAAATCTTTTCCGGATTTTAATCAAAACAATCGATTATACAGTATCAATAATCGATTACCTGACGGTATTTGAAAACTTTACGATAACGGTCAGCTTCACAATCAATTGCACAAAGTCAACAATCGATAACTTATCAGTTTTTGAAAAATATTTTAGACACTGTCTCTTTGACAATCGATTGTCCAATATAACAATCGATTATTTAATAAATTTGAAAATCACTGGAAGACACTGTCTCAACATAATCGATTATCATTAGTTCATAATCGATTATTCTGAGTTTTGAAAAACTTTGATGGACACAGCCTCAGTCACAATCGATTGTCATTAGTTCACAATCGATTGTCATGCAGGTTTAAAAAAACCTGATGCTCACTGTCTTACTCACAATCGATTGTCATTAGTTCACAATCGATTGTCATGCAGTCTTGGCTTAAAACAATCGATTATCATTAGTACATAATCGATTATCTTAGTCCAGATTTTTAAGGCATGTCTAAAAATTATTTTGACTACTGTAAATATGCATGATTTAAAATCATTTGACATTAAATTAAATATGCATGATTTTGGAAAACAGTTTTATGAGAGAAGCCATGTTACGAGTCAAGTTGTAGGATCAAGATCACAATTAAGAATGACTCAATTTAAACTATAAAACTTTGTCTTGAGCTTGAATCTCGTTGTATATCAATTGTGTGCTTGTTTCTTGAACTTCGTCATATATCAATTTTCGCTTCGTTTGTCATTCATCAAAACCTATACAAAAGAACACACGTTTTAGTATATTGCATTGAGAATGTGTTTCCAACAGGGATAAATACAGACGTCTCCGTACCAATCCCTCAGACTCTACCGAGTCTGTCCGTGAGTTGTGAGACCTAAGTAACCTAGTGCTCTGATACTAACCTTTCACGACCCGTATTTTCCACCATCGGGAGTCGTGATGGCGCCTACAATTGGAGCTAGGCAAGCCAAACATTACAATATTTTTTTACTGATTTCATTTAAACAATTATAATAAACTGAAAGAATAATTAAAGCGGAAGACCTTTAAATACTTAAATAACTGAAACCAGAAATACAGAAGGTTCAAAATACACCCCTACCCAGTATCTGATATAACTACTCATGGACTACTACAGAATACTAGAAACAATATCTGGAATAGAAATACATAGTATTTTTCTAATACAAGATAAAGAAACGTAAAACAAGGAAATGGACTTCAGCCTGTGAATGCCTGTTAGGCTACATCGAGAGTCCCCAGGCTGAAGATAGCTCCCAGAAGTCCTAGTGCCGGGGTCCGTAATTTGCATCCTGATCTGTGCACAAAATGCATAGAGTGTATTATCAGCACAACCGAACCCATGTGCTGGTAAGTTCCTGGCCTAACCCCGATGAAGTAGGGACGAGGCTAGACAAGACTTGCCACAAATAACCTGTGCAGATATATATATATATATATATATATATATATATATATATATATATATATATATATATATATATATATATACAATAACAAGAAACACACTCTATCTAACAGCTAAGAGGGAGGGGAGTATGTTATAGAGTAAGACAGTTAAATATACAATTATCAGATAAGAAGTGAAACAGCAAAACAACAAACCGAAGAAGAATAACACAGGATACTCTACATACGGAAATAGTACGCTTAATCCATATTCCGTTACGGCGTGCAACCCGATCCTCATTATCTTACACTGTTGCAGCGCGTAACCCGATCCTTAATATTTATTATTGTTGAGGCGTGCAACCCGATTCTCAATGTTTAACACTGTTGCGGCGTGTAACCCGATCCTTAATGTTTAACACTGTTGCAGCGTGCAACCTGATCCTCAATGTTTAATACCAAAAATTCACCCAACAACAATTGCAACTCAAGTGAGAGGGAAGTAACAACATAACAAGGAGTCACGACAAGGGAACATCACTAACAGCTCAAATATCCCAACAAGGGAGAATACAACAATAATAGTCTACTTGTCCCGGTAAGAGAATCATTTCAACACATTCTCTTTTAACTCATTTCCTTCTCAACTAACACTTTATATGGAATTTATCAATTAAGCAAGACAGTTGTATCACATTTTTCGAATTAAATCAATTACGACTCACGGTCATGATAGACACCGGTGCATAGATAACTGTCATCATGCCTATACACTGTACTCCACATTTAGCACATAGCAATTAATTTCCTAATCATATTCCCTCAAGTCATAATTAGATCAAATACTTACCTCGGTCCGAAAATAGCAATCAAATCTCTAATACCGCCTTTCCCCTAGAATCCAACCCCGAAACAATGATATCTAGGCACAATTTAGTTTGATATTATCAATAATGGCTCAAAGACACAATTCCATAGCCGAAAAATGAATTTCCTATTTTTCTTCCAAAAATGCCAAAATCCGATCTCGGTCCCACATGGTCCAAAGTCGAGGCTCGGACCAAAACCCAATCACCCATAACCCCACGAGTTCAAATATGCAATTTGTTTTAAGATTCGACCCCAAATTTAGGTTGAATCGCCCAAAATTCCAAAAGCCCTAACTCTACCCAAAACCCCCATTTTCTACCTTGATTTCATGCTTTATAGCTAGAAAATTAATGATTGATGGAAGAAATTAAGAGGGAAAGAAGTTAAGAACACTTACCCAAGAGATTATGGAGAAGGAAACTCTTGAAAATCACCTCCCGTATTTGAAAGTTCTGTTTTAAAATAATTTACCGAAGGAAAATTGAGCTATGCGTTCACGACACTACGTCGCGTTCGCGAAGACGGTAGGCCAGGTGCACATCGCGTTCGCGATGGGTTTATGCGAACGCATAGAAGGGCAGGTGGTGGTGGTGGTGGTGGTGGTAGGGATCCAACATTGGCCTATGCGTTCAAGAAGGTGAGAATGTGAACACGTATAAGAGATAGGCAAAGCAGTGCGAACACGAGGAGCTTTCGCGAACGCAAAGATGGCTAGAGGTTGGGCTATGCAAACGCGAGCCTAGGGCCGCGTTTGCGAAGTGTAACTGATGGTCTCCAACAAACATGAAAATCTGATGTATTTTTCTAAGTGAAACCACCCCGAACAACCTCCGAATCACTCCCGAGCCCTTGGGGATTCGAACCAAACTCACACACTAATGCAATAATATTCTACGAACTTAGCCGAGTGATCAAATCGTCAAAATAATATCAAATTCAATATATCAGACCCCAAAATCATAATTTTCATTTCAAAGTCCATAAAGCTCTAACTTTAGATATTTAAGTCCGAAGCACGTCAAACGACGGCTGATTTCGACCAAATTTCACAGAAAGCTCTTAACGCATAATTAAGACCTGTACTAGATGTCAGAACCAAAATATGAGCGCGATACCTGTATTTTCTAACTCAATCTCTTTTCAAAATTTCATATCATTTTCAGAAAAACAATTTGTTTCAAAAATTCTTTACTCGGGCTCGAAACCTCGAATTTCGTTTCCGGGAACATGCCCGAGTCCCATATTTTTCTACGGACCTCCATGGACAGTCACATCACGGGTCTGGGCCTGTTTACCCAAAATGATGACCAAAATCAACTTTATCAATATTAATATCAAAATTCTTCAAATTTCTCACAGAATTCACATATTTTAACATAAAAAATTTTCGGTTTCGCGTCTGGAATGCACACGTAAATGGAAGCAACTAAACGCGAGGTTTTCAAGGCCTCAAAAGTACGGAAAATGAAAGAATTACGGTGATGACTCTTTGGGTCGTCACATATATAACGTTTTTATTTTACTAAAAATTGATAGGTTTAGTTCCACTTTAAGGTCATCATCTCAACAATTTTATTCACAAAGTAATAAAATTATAATGTTATCTTTTTCAGATTAAGTATCTAGAGTTTATCCATTATAACAACGTAGTCTAGAAAACTACTTTTCTCACACAAAAATAACTGAACTTTGTTGACAATAATAATAAAATCATAAAACTTTATTAGAATAACATTTGAGTCATCCTACGGGTATATTTTATCGTTATAATGCATATTATTTATTAACTTTACCATTATAATAACCAAAATCCAGTTATCTTAATATGACAAAAGATAATTTTGTAACGTTATTATTGTTAGAAACACGTTCTCAATGCAATATACTAAACGTGTACTCTTTTGTAGGTTTTGATGAATGACAAACGAAGCAAAAATTGATATATGACGGAATTCAAGTACAAGCGCACAATGGTTGCGAATAAGATTGAAGTTCAAGATATAGCTTTTAATTGTTATTGAGTTGTTCTAAACTGTAATCTCGATCCTATAACTTGACTCATAGTATGGCCTCTCTCATAAAACTATTTTCCAAAATCATGCATATTTAATTCTGTGTCAAAAAGATTTTAAATCATGCATATTTACATTAGACAAAATGTTTTCTAAACATGCCTCAAAAATCTGGGCTAAAATAATCGATTATGTACTTATGATAATCGATTGTTTCTGAGCCAAGACTGCATGACAATCGATTATGAATTAATGGTAATCGATTGTGAGTAAGACAGTGAACATCAGGTTTTTCCAAATCTGCATGATAATCGATTGTGAACAAATGACAATCGATTGTTGTTGAGGTAAAGTTTTTCAATACTCAAAATAATCGATTATGAACTAATGGTGATCGATTGTGTTGAGTTGATGTCTTCCAGTGATATTAAATTTAATTAAGGAATCGATTATGTCTTTAGATAATCGATTATCACTGAGACAGTAAGTTTTATGATTTTCAGAAAATAACAAGTAATCGATTGTTGCAAAGGACAATCGATTGTTGAAGCTGACCGTTGTCAAATGATTTTCAAATACCATAAGGTAATCGATTATAGATTTTATATAATCGATGTTTTGCTTAAAATCCGGAAATGATTTTTAGAACGTTGCTAAAGTAATCGATTATGGATTTGGTGTAATCGATTATCTGATTTTGAATATTGCCAGTAATCGATTATAGATTGTATATAATCGATTGTGAAGCGTTAAATCTGGGATTGATTTTTAAACTGACTGGCAGATAATCGATTGTTTGGTCGTAATAATCGATTATCACTGAGTAATTTCAGCAACTCTTAATTGGCAATTAGGCAACGGTAATGCCAAGTTTTTCAACTATAAATACAGCTTCATTTCAGTGTTTTAACAACAACAACATACACAAACTGATCATTACATTGCTATAAGCTTTCATTCAATTGTTCTTCATTTTCTACTCATTTCATAAAGCTTTTGAGAGCCATATTATTGCTTAAAGTTGTTGTGATCTTGAACATATTCTTTTACTCATATCTACTCAATAAGGAGTACTTTAGTTAAGTGAGTGTCCAAGTATTTGATATACTTGTAAGAGAATTGCGATTCTCTTGTTTCAAGGAACTTGCGTTTCCTTGGGTGAAGTCTTTGAGATTGCGATCTCCGAGCAACTGTTTGAGGCTTGTGTCCTCAAGTGTGTAACGGTTTGTTGAGCACCCGTAAGCTTAACAAGATAGTGAAAAATCTCGAGAGAGTCTCTCGGGGACTGGACTAACCACGTTGGTGGCCAACCAGTATACATCTTTGTGTAAGTTTATTTTTCTGCATTTATTTTACTTCCTGCAAAGTTTAAATTCCGCAAGAAAACGCTAAATTCTATTAATACGCTATTCACCCCCCCTCTAGCGTAAAGCGTAGTTTCTAACAATTGGTATCAGAGCCCAACTCTCTGAAAACTTAACCGTTTGAGAGAACCATCCATGGCTTCTACTCTTGACTCTTTTGCAGGAATTGAAGAAGGACAATGCTCTACACGACCTCCTCTATTCAACGGCACAAACTACTCATACTGGAAGGAGAGGATGCAAATCTTTGTGCAATCAAATAGCTTTCATTTGTGGAAAGTATTCACCAATGGAAACCAAATTCCAACCAAGAAGGTGGAAGACGAATGGGTTCCAAAGACCGAAGAGGAATATACCGCGGAGGATATTCGTAAGGTTCAAAATAATGCCAAAGCTATAAATTTATTGTATTGTGCTGTTAATGCTAACGACTACAGGAAGATATCATGTTGCAAAACAGCAAAAGAAATGTGGGATAAGCTTGAAGTGACATACGAAGGAACCGACCAGGTACGAGAAGCTAAAATTGATTTCTTAACTCACTCTTATGAACTATTCCACATGAAGGAAGGAGAAAAAGTAGACGAAATGTTTGAGCAATTCTCAATGATCGTAATGATCTACACGCCCTCAAAAAGACGTTTACGGATAGAGAACTTGTCCGGAAGATCCTCAGAAGTCTCACTCCGGCATGGCGATCAAAGGCCGATGCAATCCAAGAATCCATTGGCATCACAAATGTCACAATTGACGCATTAAGAGGTAATCTCAAAACCTATGAATCAACTATACTTAACCCGGTTGATGATCAAAAAAGGCAAAGGATTGCTCTAAAGGCTAGCCAACCACAAATTGATGAGGAAGGTGACAACGAGTTTGGACTCGTTATCAAAAGGTTTCAAAAATTCATGCGCAAAGAGTATGAACGCAAGAACAAAAAGCAAGGCGATCAACTAAAATGCTATGAATGCGGAGAAACCGGGCACATAAAATCAAATTGCCCCAACATCAAAAAGGAGAAGAAACCTTTCAAAAAGCAACGTGCATACATCTCTTGGGGAGGAGATTCCGGAGATGAAGTAAGCGAAGAAGAAGACGATGAAGCAGCAAATTTATGTCTCATGGCTCAAGAAGACGGCAAAGACGAGGTAAGTCAAATCTCTTCTCAAAATTTCTTTACTCTTGATGAAATGAGAAATGCTTTTGATGAACTATATGCTGAATTTATCAAAGCTTCAAAAACTGTCAAAAGTGTTAAAGAAAGCGCTTCTCTAAAAGAAAAAGATTTTCAAACACAGCTTTCATTAAAAGAAAAAGAATTAGAAAAACTGGTTTTCGAAAATGAGAAGCTAAAAGAGGAAAACAAGTTTTATGGAAAAAGAAGTGCTGATAAACCTGAAGGTTCTACTAGAAACTGTTCTTCTTGTGTGCTTCTTAAGAATGAAGTAGCTAGACTTAAAGGCACATTAGATAAGTTTAATTCTTCGCATAAAAACTTGAATGATGTGCTTGTTAATCTAAAATCAACTAAACATGGAATAGGATTCAAGAATGAAGAAAAGGTTGGTGCTAAACCACAACAACTTAGAGCTCAACCTAGGACTAATAACCAAAATGCTTATCCTAGAAGTAGAAATCCTAGAAATAACTTGCATGTTAGACCAAATAGTGAAAATGCTAGAAGACCTAGAAATGATGCATATTTTAGGCCAAACCTTGAACAATTTAGAAGACCAAGAAATGACCCTCCACCTAGAAATAGATATTCTAGAAATGATGCATATTTTAGACATACTTGTGAACCTCCTAGAGCTCATAATAGGAGAAACAATGGTGTTCAAAGTAGAGTAAGCAACCTTCATTCATCTAGTTACTATGTACCTAGAAAATGCATAATCCCAACGTAACTTGTCATTATTGTAGATGTATTGGTCATATTGCTCCCGCTTGCTTTACTCGTCATAGACATATAAATCAATTGCATCATTATAACATGCCTAACCCTCAAGGACCCAAGATGGCATGGGTACCTAAAGAACATTAATTTGTTTTGTAGGTGTGCTTGAAGGGATCAAGTGTACTATGGTACCTTGATAGTGGATGCTCCAAACACATGACGGGAGATGAATCCAAATTCCTTCAACTAGAGCACAAAGAAGGAGGAAGTGTCATATTTGGTGATAACAATAAAGGAAAAATCATCGGCATTGGTTCGGTCGGTAAGGACAAAAACTCCTCTATTAAACATATACTACTTGTGAAAGGTTTGAAGCATAATCTCTTGAGCATAAGCCAATTATGTGACAAGGGAAATCTTGCTCTATTTGATTCGGATGAATGTCTTGTATTTAGACGTAGTGATTTCAAGATCATACTTCGTGGTTTTAGAATTGATAATATCTATATGGTTGATCTTGCAAACTCCTCACCCGAATATGTTGATTGTTTAATAAGCAAAGAGGATAACTCTTGGCTATGGCATCGTAGAATAGCACACATGAACATGCATCTTTTGAACAAGCTTCTTTCTCAAAACTTAGTAGTTGGTCTTCCCCGTTTAAAGTTTGAAAATGATTCTATTTGCGATTCTTGTCAAAAAGGGAAGCAAACCAAAGCATCTTTTAAATCCAAGAATATTGTTTCAACGTCTAGACCTTTGCAATTACTTCACATGGATTTATTTGGTCCCTCTCGTATTGAAAGTCTTGGTAAAAATAAATATGTTTTTGTAATTGTTGATGACTTTTCTAGATTTACTTGGACTCTATTTCTTGCAAATAAAAGTGATGCTTTTCAAAATTTCAAGTATTTCCTTAAGCGTGTTCAAAACGAAAAGGAATCGACCGTCACTTCGATTAGAAGTGATCATGGGGGAGAGTTTGATCACAATCTCTTTGCGGATTTTTGTGACGAACTCGGAATCGAACACACCTTTTCCACTCCACGGACACCACAACAAAATGGGGTGGTGGAAAGGAAAAATAGGTGTCTCGAAGAGATGGCAAGAACCATGCTCGACGAAGCTAAGATTCCCAAATACTTTTGGGCGGACGCCGTGAGTACCGCTTGCTATGTTTTAAATATAGTAGCAATTCGGCCGATACTCATGAAAACCCCATATGAACTTTATAAGGGTAGAAAACCCAACATCTCTCATTTACGTGTTTTTGGTTGTAAATGTTTTGTTCATAATAATGGCAAGGACCAATTGGGTAAGTTTGATGCTAAATCGGATGAAGGTATTTTCATTGGTTATTCCTCACGTAGCAAAGCATATAGGATCTTTAACAAAAGAACCCAAATTGTGGAGGAATCCCCTCATGTTGTGTTTTCCGAAGATAATACTCGCTTGGCGAGAAAGGAATCCGGTTTTGATCTTGCAGGCATCTTGGATAGCTTGAAAGATAAAATCCAAGAAGAACCTTCAAAGGAAAACAAAAATGAAATTGGGGAACAACCAACGGAAGAAGCGCCACAATTAGAAAAAGGAATAAATACGCCTAACGAGTGGAGAACGATCAAGGATCATCCTCTCGAACAGGTAATTGGCGATGTTGGAGAAAAGGTAAGTACCCGAAACTCTCTTAAGAACACTCTAGAACACAATTCTTAAGAGTTCACGGCATTACTTGTTAACACTAGTGTAATTTATCAATTTCGCTATAAATTACTAACTTGAGCGTCGGAGACGTTTAAATCTATTTTGCAGGTACCACCCCAAAGGTAGGGGGAATTATGAAGTTTTAGCACAAAATAATCGACTATTTCAAGCCACTAATCGATTATTTTCTGTGCAGTACATCGATTATCAGTATCAATAATCGATTGTTTATGACTGATTATTACTATTATGCATCTGTGTTTAATTTTCTACTTCCTAAATTGCATAATCGATTTCCGCCTCAGTCATTCAGCAATGCTTTCTACAACAACCGATTATTTTTTCATACAATCGATTATTTGACAAATTCTGATATTCTCCAAGTTCACTGTATCAAATTAGTTCCCTAAATAATCGATTACCAAGAATTGACAGTCGATTACTTCATATTAATTTTTGTTACCGTTTGGCTCCTCAATCGATTCCTGTCAGGTCTTAAATGCTCCATAATCGATTACCAAAATTTAACAATCGATTATTTCATTCAAATTTTTTTCCGTTTGACTCAAGAATCGATTTGTCAGATTCAAAATCTCAACCAAACAGTAAAAACAATCGATTATCTCAGTTCAATAATCGATTATCTAACGGTCAGTAATTTTAATTCTTACCGTTTTCTGACTGCTCCTAAACCAAAATCTCAGCAAATGTCTCCATTCAATGCTTGATAATCCTTTCCTCTATAAATAGGCATCATAAGAGCTCACATTCACCCACTCAAGCACCATCTCTAGTATTCAAAAGCTAAATCTCTTCTATTTTCTTTGCCAAATTCCAGCAGTCTTTCTCCAAACATGTCTGGACGATCTTCAAAACGTTCCCGATCCAAACAAGGCGCATCAGCCTCAACCGCCCCTCCTCCTTTAAATTTTCCATACCAAGACGGTTCCGTCTTGTTCTTTGAAACTGAAAATGCACTCACAAGGTTCCTATCAAAATTTGAGAAACGCACCATTCTTCCTCCTCGGTTCTCAAATAGTAAACTCCTTGAGCCTTTCACCCCTGCCGCAAATATGTTAAAGGAGTGTCAACTATATGACTTCTTGCTTCTCACTCATCCTCACATAAACACAACTCTCGTTCAAGCTTTTTACTCAAACCTCCATAAAGATGAAGATGGCGAACTTGTCACCTCCATTAATGGGGTTCAAATTCTTCTCTCTGAAGAGAATCTCCACACCATTGCCCGCCTTCCAAACGAAGGTGAAGACCTTTACCGGTATATTGATAAGGCCGGGGCTCTCTTTGATGAAACCATCCTTCTCCACCAAGCCGGTATAACCTCCTATGATCCATCTATCTCTACCCGTCGTCCTACCATAACGGGAATGGATCCAAACTACCGGTTGATTCTCTACTTCATCACCCGAGTCCTCAAGCCTAGACGGCACAATCACACCACCATCTCCCAGGAGGATACCAAACTTCTGCATGCCATTGTCACCGGAGCCAAAATAAATTGGGTGTCGGCTCATCAAACTTCATATGCTCGATGCCATCGGCGATGACATGCCTCTCCCTTATGCCCTCCTCATTATGAACTT
Organism: Nicotiana benthamiana; assembly: GCA_034376525.1. Classification (NCBI taxonomy): domain Eukaryota; kingdom Viridiplantae; phylum Streptophyta; class Magnoliopsida; order Solanales; family Solanaceae; genus Nicotiana; species Nicotiana benthamiana. The sequence goes on from CM067336.1 coordinate 2,979,757, forward strand.
CCTTGAAGCATTCGGATTTGTCACGGAAAATGGTCCTCTCAAAAGAAGTACCAAAATTTGGGAAATCTCGGAGTCTTCTTTCCATCATGATGGTGATCATGCTCCAGCTCCTTCTTCAAGTCGTCCACCCCGTCGTGCTCGTTCGTCCCAAGAGCCTACTCTCCAAACCATATCGGACCAGCTTGCTCAACTCACTCATGAGATCCATGGATACTTTGATCATGTCAATTATCCATATGCAGCTCTCGTTCCTTTTGAAGCAGCGCCGGATAACGAGGCGGACAACGACGAAATGAATAAATTTTTTTTGTATGTTTTGTGTGGTTTTGTGTGGTTCCCATTGATGTACCTTTTCTTTTCAATAAATAAACCTTGTTTATTTCATCTTTTTGCCTCTTTCCTTACTATTTTTTTTGCTAATGGCAAAAGGGGGAAGAAAACGGGATATCGGGTATGCACCACCTCTTAATTCATTGATTGCTTATAAGCTAAAATTGAGGGGGAACTCTTAAATTGAGGGGGAACAAGAACAAAATTGCATAATTGTTACTTGTCTTGAATTGTCAATATCTTTTGCCTAAATTGCATATCCCGCTTAATGTTTGCCATTATCAAAAAGGGGGAAATTGTTAGAAACACGTTCTCAATGCAATATACCAAACGTGTACTCTTTTGTAGGTTTTGATGAATGACAAACGAAGCAAAAATTGATATATGACGGAATTCAAGTACAAGCGCACAATGGTTGCGAATAAGATTGAAGTTCAAGATATAGCTTTTAATTGTTATTGAGTTGTTCTAAACTGTAATCTCGATCCTATAACTTGACTCATAGTATGGCCTCTCTCATAAAACTATTTTCCAAAATCATGCATATTTAATTCTGTGTCAAAAAGATTTTAAATCATGCATATTTACATTAGACAAAATGTTTTCTAAACATGCCTCAAAAATCTGGGCTAAAATAATCGATTATGTACTTATGATAATCGATTGTTTCTGAGCCAAGACTGCATGACAATCGATTATGAATTAATGGTAATCGATTGTGAGTAAGACGTTGAACATCAGGTTTTTCCAAATCTGCATGATAATCGATTGTGAACAAATGACAATCGATTGTTGTTGAGGTAAAGTTTTTCAATACTCAAAATAATCGATTATGAACTAATGGTGATCGATTGTGTTGAGTTGATGTCTTCCAGTGATATTAAATTTAATTAAGTAATCGATTATGTCTTTAGATAATCGATTATCACTGAGACAGTAAGTTTTATGATTTTCAGAAAATAACAAGTAATCGATTGTTGCAAAGGACAATCGATTGTTGAAGCTGACCGTTGTAAAATGATTTTCAAATACCATAAGGTAAACGATTATAGATTTTATATAATCGATGTTTTGCTTAAAATCCGGAAATGATTTTTAGAACGTTGCTAAAGTAATCGATTATGGATTTGGTGTAATCGATTATCTGATTTTGAATATTGCCAGTAATCGATTATAGATTGTATATAATCGATTGTGAAGCGTTAAATCTGGGATTGATTTTTAAACTGACTGGCAGATAATCGATTGTTTGGTCGTAATAATCGATTATCACTGAGTAATTTCAGCAACTCTTAATTGGCAATTAGGCAACGGTAATGCCAAGTTTTTCAACTATAAATACAGCTTCATTTCAGTGTTTTAACAACAACAACATACACAAACTGATCATTACATTGCTATAAGCTTTCATTCAATTGTTCTTCATTTTCTACTCATTTCATAAAGCTTTTGAGAGCCATATTATTGCTTAAAGTTGTTGTGATCTTGAACATATTCTTTTACTCATATCTACTCAATAAGGAGTACTTTAGTTAAGTGAGTGTCCAAGTATTTGATATACTTGTAAGAGAATTGCGATTCTCTTGTTTCAAGGAACTTGCGTTTCCTTGGGTGAAGTCTTTGAGATTGCGATCTCCGAGCAACTGTTTGAGGCTTGTGTCCTCAAGTGTGTAACGGTTTGTTGAGCACCCGTAAGCTTAACAAGATAGTGAAAAATCTCGAGAGAGTCTCTCGGGGACTGGACTAACCACGTTGGTGGCCAACCAGTATACATCTTTGTGTAAGTTTATTTTTCTGCATTTATTTTACTTCCTGCAAAGTTTAAATTCCGCAAGAAAACGCTAAATTCTATTAATACGCTATTCACCCCCCCTCTAGCGTAAAGCGTAGTTTCTAACAATTATTATCAGTGTTTTAAAAGGCGTTTCTGGGGCGGGCTCTGGGGCGACGCATACCAAAAACGCCCCGGGATGATAGTGGGGGCGAAAGTCCCGTAAGGCGTACGCCCGGGAGAGTTTTGGTTGGAGCGTAAGCCCAAGAGACATCTTTTTAAAAAGGAATTAAAAACAATAAATTTAAAAGTAAACTTTTTAATATTGTTAAAAGCACTAAATTAGAAGTCTTTCCCAATTCTTTCCGCTAGTCTGCCTCTACCAAGCGCAACGATTTATTACTTTTTTTGCAACACAAAAATTCATTCTTCCTCGTAGGTCAAATTCAAAAGGTTTGTTCCTTACTTCATGGAAAAACTTTGTTATTTTGAACTCATTACTTTTTCTCTCTTTTTATATTTTACTGTTTATAAATATGTACGTAATTAATTTTTTTATGTTCAGTGCTTCTCTTGCTCTTTCAAAATATTTTATGGAATTGTATGTATGCGTGCTTTTATATGTATTGATTAGACTTATATATAATTTTATTTATTTATTTGAGATTTATAATTTCATTAGATAATATGAAATTTCACTTATATATAATTATTTGGAATTTATATGTATTTCTTCACTTTATTTGGGACATATAAATAAGTGATATATATATATATATATATATATATATATATATATATATATATATATATATATATATATATATATATATATATATATATATATAAATAAGTGATATATATATATATATATATATATATATATATATATATATATATATATATATATATATATATATATATCACTTATTTATATATATATATATATATATATATATCACTTATTTATATATATATATATATATATATATATATATATATATATATATATATATCACTTATTTATATATATATATATATATATATATATATATATATATATCACTTATTTATATATATATATATATATATATATATATATATATATATATATATATCACTTATTTATATGTTGTTTCAAAATTTTATGCAATTTTACCAATTTAATTATATTTTTTATAATTATATTATTTTATAAAATATTAAAAATTAAATACCCATGGGGCTTACGTCCCGTGCCTCGGGCCTTATGCCCCGCTGAAACATATGCAAAACGCCACGCGCTCGCACCTTCTAGAATACTTATTATTATAGTGCTTAAAGTTTAATGAACATAAAAAGAAAGAACATATTGTTATAAACTAAAGTAAAGACAAGAACAATAATGCAAGAACAATAGCAATAGAGAGAAGAGTAGAGAGAGTTCTTCTTATTGAGTTGAGAGGGGTCTCAAGGGATGATTTACAATGGTAGGGGGCACCTCTATTTATAGGGGAGAGGAAGATTTAGCTACCACTAATAGAACTCTAAAATCTCTCTAATTAAATACATTAAAGACATTCACCTTAAATAGAAGTGTAAGAATCTTCTATTTATAACACTCCCCCTTGAATGTCTATTCAACAATGTGCCTCATAAAACCTTAAAACCAAAACCCAATGGGAAAAATTAAAGTAAGGAAAAAGAGTACACATGTTTGAATATGCGCCTATTGGTTGCCTCGTTAAAAACCTTGCAAGGAAAACCCAGTGGGACAAAACCTTGTAAGGGAAAAAGAGTGCAACGCGCATTGACTCCCCCTAATGAGTACATCGATTTATATCCTTGAGCATTTGCATTCCAATCTTGTGCATCATCTTCAAAATGATCTTTGGTAGATGCTTGATGAATAAATCAACCATATTGACTTGAATAAATATTCCGCACCTTGAAATCATCATTCTTGATAGATATAAACATCTTCATATAATGTCGTGGAATAACTCTTCAATATCTCCATAGGTGCATTCTCAAATCCATCATGCTTATAGTTATGGCAAGATTCATATGTACACAAATTGTACTTAGGATGCGGTACTTCAGGACCAAGAATTGCATATGCTTCAAGCAACTTAAATCTTTCAAGTTAAGTCATATAAGTCGCATAATAGACTTTAGCTGCATTTCAAGTTTTCATGTCATGCTAAACAAATAAGATATCGAAAATTGACTATACATACCTTTGCCTTTATACTTTCAAGCATTTGAACTATAGGTTCAAAGCTACATGTCTTTCATATGGAATCAATTCTTCTTGAATTGTATCTCTTCCATTTAGTTACTTTCTTTGGGTCAGTAAATGCGTAAAGCATGCTTTGCAATATGTTGCAATTTGAATTATCCTTTTATGAACTTCAGGTTCATATCATGATATTCGGGGATATACATATACAAATGAGAATTCATCCCATGTAACATTTTCTCAAGTGTTTATCATGTCTCCCCCTCATGTTAGTAAAGCTAACATGTTTCCTCAACTTTGGGAAATCATCTTTGTGCATTATCATGTCAATATACACAACACATTAATAATAAGATGAAATTATTTGGTTCCTGACCTTGAACCACTTGTGAGGGGAGAATATACTCTCGTATACAACTTATATCAAACTGATATATATAACTTTGTTCTCATAAGAAACAGTTTAGCTATTAAGTGGAAGCACTCAATAATTATCTTGCTAAACCAACTTTGATATAAACCAACTTATCAAGATGAACTGTCTTGAGTAAAGAATCTGGAAACTATGCTCGAAGTTAGATTACTGAGCGATTTACCTCGCAAGCACCGGCCAGGCTGCGGGTCAATAATAATTGCGCATGTAACCATTCCATAGATGCATCATATGTGGTATACATGGCAGGTGAATGGGCCCATATTCACCTTTGATATTTCCAGAATCAAGGGGCTTCAACCCGAACTCTTTAGTTGGTCAGTTCATTACTGAGAACAAGAACTTCTAGTTCTTTGATATTCACCTATGTGAATTTGCACATCATACTTCAAATGAGATGGCTAACACGAATGTCAACTGAATAAATTATCAATATTGGTAAACTTCAAATTTACACCATGACATGTGCACTTATCAATAAACTTCGGGTTTATTATGACATGGGTTTTATACCAATAGATATCCACTTCATTGTGGCATTCTTTCGTTTGTGTAGTACAAACTGGAGAACAAAGCGGGTAGCTTTTCATATACAAATTACCCCGCTACAAGTTGTAGTAATAGGAGAATCAAAGCCTTCCTTTATTTATAGTCTCAATATAATCAATCGTTTTCGCGTGTACTTTGGAAATTGAATATGTTTCTTTGAGACTTACTATAGCACAATACTCAATTGTGTTTCTCCAACATAGTAATAATTGGCTCTTCGAGAGCTCTCAAGCTTAATAGATTCTTCGTGAATCTCGGAATTAATCAAATCATGAGCGTCCTCATGTGATTCTTTCATAGTGTCATTTAGATCGTTCTTTTTCCTTTTTCTAGGATTTCAATCTTTGGAACCTAATGGTCTGCCACGCTTCAGGCGTGCATTTGACTCATTGGATATGACACTAGATGATTGTCCAATAGGGATTTCAATACGGATCGGAACATTTTCCGCAGGAATGTGGGATTTTGTTATCCTCTTCAAGTCCGTAAATGCGTCAGGCATTTGATTTGCTATTCTTTGCAAATGGATAATCTTTTATACCTCTTTCTTTCAAATAGAGGTATGTGGATCAAGATGAGATAATGATGCATTTTTCCACAAAATTTCCCATTTGGTTTCACCGACTTCTCCCCCTAATTTTGGGAAAAGTGTCTCATCAAATTGACAGTCTGCAAATAGTGCAGTGAACAAATCTCCTGTCAATGTTTCGAGGTAGCGAATAATGGAGGATGATTCAAACTCAACATATATTCCTAACCTCCTTTGCAAACCCATTTTGGTGCGGGATGGCGGTGCTACAGGCACATATACTGCGCATCCAAAGCTTCTTTAATGGGATATATTGGGTTCATGACCCAAAACCAATTGCAATAGGGAATATTTGTGATAATTCGTCAGTCAGAGACGAACTAGCATTGCTGCATGCAAAATGGCGTGACCCTAAGCCGAAGCGGGCAGCCGACAAAGTAGCATTGTTGCATGCAAAATGGCGTGAACCCAAACCGAAATGGGCAGCCTCGTTTTCATGAAGAATTCAAGATTATTCTCATCTATTTTCCATTAACTTCGCAAACGCAAGGTTGCGTGATGACAACAAGCACACATTAGACCATCTACAGGATGCGTCTATCAAGACCATGAAATACCTAAACGACCCACTAGGTGGGTGAATAGGTCCACAAATGTCCCCTTGTATACGTTCCAGAAACGGGGGTGACTCGGTCCCAACCTTTGTGGGGGATGGTTTGATAATCAGCTTGCCTTGATAACACGAAGTGCAAGGATATTCATTACTTGAAAGGATTTTGAAATTCTTTAACGGATGCCCATATGAGCTTTCTATAATCCGTCTCATCATGGTTGATCCTGGGTGACCCAGTCGATCATGCCAAAGTACAAATGTATTGGACTCAGTATTCTTTAGATTTACTGTTGAATGTGCCTCAATTGCACTAATTCTTGTCCAATACAGGCCACAAGATAAAGACGGGAATTTCTTAATAACCCTCTTTTGGCCGGAGACATTCTTTAAAGTGAGGACGAGATATTCAAGATTATCTTCATCCATTGTCTCAATATTGTAGCCATTCCGGCGTACATCTTTAAAACTCAACAAGTTTCTTCTTAGACTTGGAGGAGAATATTGCATTCTCTAAGATAAACGTCATGCCTTTGGGCAGAGTTACATTTGCTCTTCCGGAGCCTTTCAATCAATTTACTTCCCATGGTATGACATACAAAAGGAATACATGAACATAAGAATAAACAAGTTCAATTCTTTTGTGTCACATAATATTTTCAAGATCTGCTACTAACAGTTGACTAACAAAATCAGATATGTTGTCCATAATCAATTACTTTGCAGTTTGAAAATTTCAGCGTTTTTCATAAGACAATCGATTATTAAACACACACAATCGATTGTTTGAACATAGACAATCGATTGTTAAACACACACAATCGATTATTTGTTATTTTTGAAAAACTTCGGATCACACTGTATAAGACAATCGATTGTTAGATATAGACAATCGATTGTTGGTCATTTTTGAAAAATTCCAGACCTCACTGTATAAGACAATCGATTGTCAGATATAGACAATCGATTGTCAGATATAGACAATCGATTGTTGATCACTTTTGAAAAATTCCAGACCACTGTTTTAAAGACAATCGATTGTTGATCATTGACAATCGATTGTTTTGCAGTTTTATGCGAGACGTGAGATAACCGACTAGTTTTTCAGGCTAGTCGATTACCTCTACTGGAAAGTAAAAATATTATTGATATTTGAGCATATTGAGACGTTCTAAAGAACTAATACAAATATCATATCATGAACTAGCTAATACGAGCTAATACTAATGACTATTGATTTATTCATTGACTAATACAAATAAGTGGAATAAAATCAAATAGCTCCATCTTCTTTCATCACGGACCCATCACCGATTAGGTGGTCTATCTTTCCCTCGGGTTGCTCAAAGAAGTCTGCCACATCCAGGTGGGTGAAGTCAAAGTTGTCGTCAGAGACAAAATTTGTTTCAGGGCGTTTTCTCTTTCGAGATGCTTGATAAAGGTCAACCAAATTTTATGGTATACGGCAAGACTTAGACCAGTGCCCGTTTTCACCGCAACGATAATATATAGTTTATAAACTATTTTCTTTTGGATTCTTATCGTATCGTGCTTGTGGTAGAGTGACCAACTTCATGTTGTCATCTCTCTTCTTTAAGCCTTTCCACAAGATGGGTGAATCCTTGATGTTGAGATATTCAATCTTAAAACTTTCATCAAGGTGATGGAGCAAGTAAATCAAGGCCTTCGTACAGTTTCAAACCTTCATTAAGGTGATGGCGCAAGAAAATCAAGGCCTTAGCATAGTTTTGGGTGGATGCACTATTTCTATCTTTAATGGCGTCTCCGAGACCCATAGCATCCAAGTGGATTTCAACATCCAACACCCGTGTCATATAGTTCTTGCCCGAAATTTCAAGGGCAACGAACTTTCTTTTCATATTGTCATACATATGACACAATCGCATCAAGAGCGTGTTCATGCTTACGGGCTCTATTACAATTATCACATTCACTTCAGGGAATGGATCAAAATCATGTGCTTTACACAAGCTGCTACCACATTCTCTAAATGGAATGGAGCGAATTCAATTGGACGGAATTCTTTGTCACGTCCACATTTATTGATACCTTCATGGTAATTAGTCTTCTTTCAGACTTATCATATACTGCTTCCACATTCTCTAAAGGGAATGGAGCAAATTCAATGGGACGGAATTCTTTGTCACGTCCACAATCATACATGAATTTAATCATGGAAGGACATAGAGATTTTACCACTTCGTGTGGTTATAATTTCTCACAAACTCCATTAGAGTTATAATCAAACTTTGTATATAAAATTTATAGAATTCCAAGAATTTGAAAAGGAAAAGTAAATTACTTACCTTTAAGGTATACCAAATATATTTTCAATATTTTCTTCCTTTCTTCCTTTCCTTTCTTTCTTTCCTTTTTCTTTTCAACTTTTTCGTTTCTTTTCCTTGTTTTCGTTTGTCTTTTTTCAATCCAAACTTTCGTTTGCTTTCTGCCTAATTTCGTTCCTCCCCTTTTTTTTCTCTTTTTCTTTCTTTCTTCATTCTTTCTTTGAAGCAAAACCCTACACAAACAAAAGTTAAGAAAATTGAAAATTTCAATTGGTTAGAGGCTCGTGCTGATAACGTGTTATAAACTAAAGTAAAGACAAGAACAATAATGCAAGAACAATAGCAATAGAGAGAAGAGTAGAGAGAGTTCTTCTTATTGAGTTGAGAGGGGTCTCAAGGGATGATTTACAATGGTAGGGGGCACCTCTATTTATAGGGGAGAGGAAGATTTAGCTACCACTAATAGAACTCTAAAATCTCTCTAATTAAATACATTAAAGACATTCACCTTAAATAGAAGTGTAAGAATCTTCTATTTATAACACATATGCCAATTTAAGGTGATAAGGTGAATAGATTTTAATGTGTATAATTAATTATAGGCTTAGAAAGGTGAGGAAATGGGGATATTTGATCTTCTAAAAGTGGAAACCTTGTTGCTAAAAACTAAAAAAATTTAGACAACATTAATTTTTTTTCCTAATAAAAGAAAATTGGATATGACAATTTGGATTTGGACATGTGAAGTGTAGGCACTAAAAGGAAAAATAGTTAATAGACTTTTCAACGTTGGCGTGCATTTGTTGCAACTTGCAAAGTGCCATATTGAAAAGTTTCACACATTCTGATAGTGGTTTTATGTTTTTCCAATGACCTAATATATTTTATGATATTTGCAAATATAGATTGATAATATATGTATTTTAATAGCAAGTATAGATTGATAATTAAGAAAACATGGCAAATAATTTGTTATAAAAAAATCACATTATGTAAGATTTCTTTTGATTATTCGTGTATATAAGCAGGGGCAGATCTAATGCAAAGATAATAGATTTATTGTGAATTCAATATTTTTTGCATAAACTCTATATTTATATAATAAAAGGTTCATTAGAGGTACTAAAATTTTAACTATAACCTTAAATTTCTGAATGCGCTCCGATAAATAAGTTTTAACTCTTTAAAAGTTTATTCAGCTGGATAATATTCTACCCCTTCTATTTTCGGTTGATTATAGGATAGACAGTCGTCTATAGGTGGTAAAATAGCATTAGCGAGTGTTGTTCATAAGTTATTCGATCCTCTAGAAAAAGTTAGTAAATTTTTATTAAAAGATTATTTAAAATTGTGAAATGAAAAATTGATTTACAATCTAAGAAACCATTAAAATATAATATGACAATTTTAATGAAGAATATTTAACACCACAAAGTATTAAAATAAGGATTTTTGTAGCACATTAGAATTCTATGCTAGTCTAGGCCACAAAAAAGAAATATCAAGTGATTAATCATACATATGTAACGTGAACCAATCATTTCCTTGAAATAATTGAATATGGCCAAATGTGGAAATTGCACCCTGAAGTGCCAATTAAGCAAGATATATCCAGAATCACTTAAAGGGATAGTACTTGTGCAATAATATATTTATATATATAGGGAACCTTCGTGTAATAGGTAAAGTTGTTGTCATGTGACATGAAGGTTACGGGTTCTAAATGGGAAAACAACCTCCCTTGTGATATGACCCTTCCTAACAACTGGTAAGGTTGTTGTCATGTGATCAATAAGTCACGGATTCGAGCCGTGAAAACAGCCTCTTGCAGAAATACAAGGTAAGGCTGCATATAATAGACCCTTGTAGTTTGGTCCTTCCCGATAACTGGTAAAATTGCTGTTATGTAATCAAGAGGTTACGTGTTCGAGCCGTGAAAAAAGCCTATTGAAGAGATGCAAGGTAAGGCTGCTTGCAATAGACTAGGGGTGGGCAAACATCGAGTAAAACCGATAATCTGAACCATTAATTATTTACTGGATTATTGGTATTTGGTTACTGAGTTAACAGTTCGGTAACGGGTAAATTTTTTTTATTGGGTTATCGATTCGGGCTCAATTTGCAATTCTATTATTGGGTAAAAACCAATAACCCAAAAAGATTTAACTAATTTACTAGTTTACATTTAAGTATATACATATTATATTAGGGTTTCATAATTGGTTTTTCCTATTCTTTCTCTTTTCGGTAAGTCAATTTCTCTTTCTCAGTTTCTCAATCTTTTTGCCGTACCCCTACGGTCCAACCTCACCATGGCTCGCGCCCTCACCAGTTCTCTGCCTCACGGCTCACGCCCTCACTAATCACCAATCATCCCGTCAAGACTCAGGCCGGCGTCACTCGTCAGTCACATCACGCCCTCACCAGTCAGCCCGTCATGACTTAGGCCGACGTGTAAGTTTTTAGTTGCTTCATCTTCATCTTTTCTTAGTTTGTTTGAAAGCATTCTGGCTCTGAATATTTTTTTTGGGGAGGGGGTTGTGTTGTAGTTGCGCGCTGCTATTGTTTGAGATCTTTTTCTAATCGTTTGTCTAGTCTTTAAACGTTTTTGGAGATTATTTTTTTGGGGGGGAGGGGGGGTTGTGTTGTGTTGTGTTTGCGTGCTGCTATTGTTTCAGATCTTTTTCTAATCGTTTGTCTAGTCTTTAAATATTTTTGGAGATTCTGTTTTATAAGAAATGAAATGGGCTTGACAAGAAATGAGTAAATTTGGTGTTGTTGCATTATCCACTTACAATTTTAACAAGTGTTTCTCTTTTAGGAATATTAAGAATCCTAAGCAGTAAACTTCTATTTAACTATTCTTAATAATACAACACCACGTTTTATTAACAATACAATCATATTCCATTCACCTATGTAATCCTATATTTATGCATCAGAAAGTTGTCAAAGACAAAGAAAATCTGATCTATTTCTTGACTTCTGGCTCAAGTTAATTGAGAACTCGACAATTTTATATATTGCGAAATTTTAGTTTTTTTTTTATCTTATTGGGTAAACCGACAACCGAACCGATAAAATGATCAATAACCGATTAGCCAATAACCAATCACTAATATCTTATCCGTTTGGTTATCGGGTAATGATATTTGTAAACCGATAACCGACAGGCAAACTAATAAGATTTAAAGTGAACCGAACCGATCGATGTCCACCCTTACAATATATCCTTATGGTCTAATCTTTTTTCGAATCCCGTGCGTAACCTTAGGGCACAAGACTGTCCTTTTAAACTACATTATGGTCCCTCAAATTGTTAAAGAACATTACTTAATCCTTGTGATATCTAATTATGGATATTAAATCCTCTTTTATTAGGTTTTTATATTATTGGCCATTTACTACTAATTACACTTACTAGCCATTTACTACAACTTTCTCTAATTTACTTTAGGATTTTGCCTAATATCGGATCTGTCGGTATCTTATTATAATTTTAAAGCAAAAAGAAGCTTCACCTATAATATTTTATTTTCTCTTTCTCTTCTTCCCAATTAGTGGACAAACAAAAAATAATAAAGTCAATTACTCTCATTATTTCATTTTATGTTATATCAATATTAACTCGTAATAATGACATATTTTTATATTTTAAAAAATTACTTTAAATATTTTATTATATTATTAATAATATAGTTTTATAGTCATACAAATTTAATAGTAATATATTTTGATATTACAAATTTTAATATTTTTTTTTAAAACTATGGGTCCAGTCAAATAATATCACAAAAAAAGTGGAAAGGAATGTATATTATTTTGCTAAAGTAAATAAAAAAGATATTATATAAAATTTCACAATGTGGCGGACTTCTGTTACATGCAAGATATAGAGAGAGAAACATAGAGTAGAGAGAGAGAGAACCACTGTATGTATGTGTGTGTGAATTTGCCAAGAACACCATTATACTCACATAAGATCTGCTGTATTCTCTCCTCTCAATACATTCTTGATTCCTTACATCACAATTCAATCTCAAAAAAATCTGAGCCACTGTGAGTGCGTGTGTAAATTGCTCTGTTTTAACTCATTTCTATTGACATTCATCCACTGTGTCAACTCAGTGCCACGCCTCACTTTCTCACTCTTTTAGATCAATTCTTATGCTCTACACTGGAAAACACGAATTGGGTATTGTTTATTTTATTGAAATTGGTGTTTTTTCAGCTTAATGGTGGTTTTCCGGCAGTGTCCGCCGGAGCTCCGGTGAGCTCCGGCGAAAACTGTGTAAAGGCTATGTTATAAATGAGATAAAGTGAGGGGTAAAAGTGTAAAAATGTTCAAGTCGGCGCGGTGGAGGAGTGAGAAGAACAAGATCAAAGTCCTCTTCAAGTTGCAGTTTCATGCAACTCAGGTACCCTTCATTAGAATTTTACTGCATGGTAAAAAATTTAGTAAAAAAATGAATTTTTACTGCTACTTTTTTACTGTTTTGTTAGCTTTTTCCTTGAAATTTTCAGTCAAAGATTGAGTTTTACAGTTTTTTAATTGCTTCTTGATAGTTGATACTTGATAGCTATCTGAATTGGATGATTTGATTGATTAGGCAGTAGAAAGAATTAATGGATGACACAATTAGTGTTTCCACTGAACTTATTGTCTTCCCCTTTTCTGACCCGAGGGTCTATCAGAAACATTGTTACCTTCACTAGATAGTGGTAAGGTCTACGGACGCACTACTCTCCCCAAATCCCACCAGTGAAAATATACTAGGTTTGTTGTTTTTGTACTGAACTTATTGTCTTATACCATAAATTGCATTGGAAGACAAATTATTTAGTATTAGAATGAAATGGTGTCGAATAAAGCGGAACAAATATAGAAGATTCATATAGTCGACCCAACTAATTTGGAACTGACACTTAGTTGATGAATTGATTGATTGATCCCTTTACATTTTCATGGCAAAAAAGCTGTTTTCTGTATCCATTTTCCTTTGATTTGTTTCACTTCAAATCAAACACTTTTTTCAGAGGCAACTGATAAAAAGCTTGTTGTATATGAGAAGAGCATTGTCTACTAACCCAAAAGTCAGCAATCATTGTAAACAGTCCGAGGCCTCCAGAAAGAAGGCGTTCTTTTGCATTGCATTTCTTCATGTCTTGGTTCACGTTCATTTGGAATAAGTCAGATAGTTGATCAAGAAAGTACCGCTCAAAGGTGCTCATTGAGACGGTCCCTGGTGGCTTAAATCATCTCAAAGCTGAAGTGAAGTGATGATATCACGCCTCAAGCCTTCTTCTGTTTTTCGTTCTTCTTTCTTTCTTATCAAGTTTCTAACCGGAAGGGTCAAGGGTGGAGTCAGAATTTGAAGCTAATGGGTTCTGGGTTATAATCTTTTTAAGTTATCGAGTTCTAAATTAGTGATTTATACATTTTTAATGAATTTCTTTAGACAAATATAGATTTTGGACTAAAGTTACTGGGTTGGGCTGGACCTGTAACCGACATGCTAGCTCCGCCACAGGGAGCGGTGGCTAGAAAATTGACATACATGCAAAGCATAATGTATTAATTTGTTTATGTGTCATAGGTAGCGGGAGATGCATTGATGATATCTGTTGTCCCTGCTGATGTGGGGAAGCCAACGTTAAAACTAGAGAAGGCGATAGTTCGTGATGGGAGCTGTTACTGGGATAAAGCAGTTTTTGAAACTGTGAAGTTGATTCAAGAACCGAAGTCAGGGAAGATTCACGAAAAGATCTATTACTTTATCCTGGGAACCGTAAGTTTGCATTTAATGTCTGAAGTTTTTATGCTAATTGCTACATTGGTTCCTTATCAAGTGAATTTGTATAATTTCTTTGGATGTAAACTTTGTAGGGAAGTTCAAAAGTTGGAGTTGTCGGAGAAGCTTCAATTGATTTCTCGAATTTTGCAGAGGCATCTAAGATCTCCTCTGTTGCTCTTCCGCTCAAAAATTCAAAATCAGGAGCTATATTGCATGTAAGTCTGTCAGTCGTTCGTGCAAAAATACACGTATGCTATTTTACAAGCTTTTCGGACCTAATTGGACTTTAATTTGTGTCATTGTTGATAGATCTCAATACAGAGGATTCAGGATTCTTCTGATCAAAGGTGGTGTCCCAGTTCGCAATAGCTTTCGCGTTTTTCTTCTGAGCTTTTGGTTCTCGCATTCTAGTTGATATGTTAAATCTTGTGCTGAATATAAACTAGTTTTTATCTTACGTTGTTTTTACAGTGTTGCTGAAGAAATCGAAAATGCAAAACCAAATTCGGACGATAGGATCTTGAGAACGCAACCAAGCAACGATGATGTAGAAGCTAGTCTTAACGCCAATTCTACGGAGGTGAGATATAAAGACTTCTGTCAGATTATAAGAAATTGAAGATCCGAGGATCTGTCCTCGGGCATAGGATGCTAGTTATTATTCTTCCACTTTGATTGATAAGATTGCTTCATTTCTTGTCCGTGCATGGATTTCATAGGATGGTCTAACCAACAAGCCTATTTTGCACAATGGGGTATTGAATGGCAACCGCCGGGCATCAGGTGACTCGGATATTACCATGTCCAGTTCTGGTAGCAGCTCGGGACTTGATACACCTCGGCAAATCAAAACGAGAAACAACATCAGCCATCAGGATCACATAAACTTCCCTTCATCTCCGAATCTTGCTTTGGTTCCCCGGAACCCCAGTGTCGATGTCTCTACAACAGTTTACGAAGAAAATCAGCAATTGGATTGGTTGGGGGGTTCTGCTCTTGAAGTAAGTACAGATGGTTCCTCAAGCACTCCAAGAGAAGCTCTTCAGAGATTGACATCGCAAGAGGTGTCGGATATTGTTGTTGCAAAGCTACAATCCGAGCTTGCAGCTTTTGCTAGGCAGGTGGAAGTGTCGGACTTGGAACTTCAAACTCTTCGTAAGCAAATAGTCAAGGAGTGCAAAAGAGGGCAAGATCTCTCGAAAGAGGTTGCGAGCCTGAAAAAAGAACGAGACGCTCTTAAGGAAGAATGTGATAAGCTTAAAGCCTCTCAAAGACGTTTAGACGAGGCGAAATCCAAAGACAAGTTGCTATATGAAAGAGGGGATCTTCAAACTCTTGTCAGTGAACTTAGGCAAGAATTGAGTTATCAAAGGGACCTTAATGCAAATCTGGAAATACAACTTCAAAAGACGCAAGAATCAAATTCGGAGTTAATTCTTGCTGTGCGCGACCTAGATGAAATGTTAGAGCAGAAAAACAAAGAAAATGTTAGCCATTCCAACAAATCAACATCTTTTGATGCTGAAAGGTTTCCGGATGTTATGTCCAAGCATGAAATGACGGATGAAGATGACGAAGAGCAAAAAGCGCTAGAGCAGCTCGTGAGAGAGCACAGCGACGTCAAGGAAACGTATATGCTGGAGCAAAAGATCACAGACCTGCATGGTGAAATCGAGATATACAGGAGAGAAAGAGATGACTTAGAGATGCAGATGGAGCAACTTGCCCTCGACAATGAGATACTGAAGCAAGAAAACCACGACATGTTATACAAACTTGAGCAAAGCGAGATTCAGGAACAACTGAAAATGCAATATGAATGTGCAACTTCTTATGCAACTGTAAGTGAACTTGAAGCGCAGATAGTGAGTTTGGAGAATGAGCTGAAGAATCAATCTAAAGAATTCTCCGATTCATTGGCTACTATAAGTGAGCTCGAAGCTCAAGTCAGTAACCTGGAGCAAGAACTAGAACAGCAAGCTCAAGGATTTGAAGCTGATCTCGATACCCTTACTCGTGATAAAATTGAACAAGAGCAGAGAGCAATAAGAGCTGAAGAAGCCTTGAGGAGGACAAGACGACAAAATGTTATTACAGCAGAGCGGCTTCAGGAGGAACTTAAAGGGCTGTCCATGCAAATGGAATGCTCACTCAAAGCGAGTGAAAAGTTGGCTGCTAAAGCTTTAAACGAAGCTAATGAACAGAAAATGCAACTGGAAAAGATGCTTCAAAAATCATTCGAGGAGCTCCAATCAATCAAAGGGCATTACGAAGCAAAGGTGCTTGAGCTTTCTAGCCAAGTAAATAATATGTCCGATCAAATGGAAAAGTTGCAGTCAGAAGTTGAAGAAAAATCCGTGCTTCTAGGAAAACAAGAAGAGCTGGCTAAAGAAACTGAGCAGCACCTGTCACAGAAAATCATCTCTCTTAAAGCGGAGATTGAAAATCTATTGACAGAAAAGATTATCCTTTCTCAGCATGAAGAACATAAGAACACTCTGGCGAATGAGTTGGAAAAGACGAGGAAATCAATTGAGGACATGCAATTGGTTATAGAGAAAGGTCATAGTGAAAGAAGAGAACTGGAAACTAGGCTAGCTTTAGTGGAAAAAGAAGCTCTGGAGACTGCGACAGAATTAAACACTACGAGGTCTCTTGTGGATGAGAAGGACACATTAATTGCGGAACTGCATTTCGAAGTGGATATCCTTATATCTGAATGCAAAGAAATGAAGAGCTCTTTGTTTGAGGATGAATTGGAGAAAGAAATTTTGAGAAAGCAGGTATCCGAGTTAAAACTTGATCTGACAGAGAAAGAGAATGCATTGAATAGTTTGGACGAAAAGCTCGAAGATGCAAATGATCAAGTTGCAAGTTTAAAAGAGATAATACATTTACTTGAGGTAATATTCACCCTTATTTGATCTACCTAAATGTCGTTGTAAATCATTGGAGTGTGATCAATCTTAATTTTTTTCCCATCATCACAGGATCAGATCAAGCTGAAGGAAAATGCACTTGATAGCTTAACGAATTCATTTATAGACAAGGAGAAAGATCTTCAAGACAAAATCAAAGAGTTAGAAAGAAGATTAAAAGAGCACCGACATAGCATGGAAAGACTCGGCGAACAAAAGTCCGAACAGGTTAGCAGCAAAAAACTTATCTTCTAAATTAGAGTTGGCACGAAAACTTCTTAATTCTCTTTTTTTTTTAATATCAGACATAAGACAGTTTGCCTTAGTTGAAGACTTAATTGTATGAAGAGAAGACAAATAGACTAAGTATCGCCAATAAAATGATTTTAAGGCTGTTTGACTGTTACTCTCTTTGTTCCACTTTATAAGGCATTCTTTTCTTTTTAATTTGTTCGAAAAAGAATGACACCTCTCTATACGTGAATATTCTTTAATGTTTAAGTTTCCAGTATACCCTTTAGTGACATGCTCTTGCAACCATAGAAATGTCATGACATGTGTTGACCACAAATTCTAAAGGTAATTTTTGTATGTGCTAAAAGTACTTAGTCAAACACCGCAACTATAAAATGAAACCGAAGATCATTTAAGGAGTATCTGAAAGCTGATACTTTGGTATAGGTGGCTACGGAAGATCTAAATCTTGCGGCTACAACATGCACAGAAGATGAAAATCTCTGTCAAGCATCGTCTGCAGAGAGGTATGAATCATGTGTTCAAGATTGATCCTTAACTTTTGAGAAAAATGAATTTATATCCTTAAAATCATTTTGTGTCACTATTGAGTCAACTTGAACACGTATAACTTAACCCAATTTGAGGGGCGGTCCATTTTGGTTTCACAAATAAATTGAGTCCAACTACAACAATAACAACCCTAGTGTGATGCCACATAACAGGGTCTGGGGTTAGAATATACATAGACCTTACCCCTACCTTGTGAAGGTAGATAGGCTGTTCCCCGATAGACCCTAGGCTCAATGAAACAAATAAACTGAGTCCAAGACTAATTATCGTCGCTCTTCCCAATAATTGTCTTCTCTTCGACATTCCTAATTGACAATGACCATAATTAAATGCAGCAGCAATAGCTGTTCATCGGTCAAGGAAATGGAAAACGCAGCATCTAATACCGGAAATCTTGAAGAACTATCAAAAGAAATGGAACTATTGAGGGAGAGGAACAAGTCAATGGAATTTGAACTGAAGGAAATGCAAGGAAGATATTCAGAATTAAGCCTCAAATTTGCAGAAGTAGAAGGAGAAAGACAAAAGCTTGTAATGAGAATGCGAAACATTAAGAGCGCGAAAAAGAGCTCATAAAACACTCCCATGCAAACCAGATACAAGTATAGGCAACAAAAATAAATAATGTAAATTAGTGAGGGAAGCTCCTTTTTTTTTATATACTTTTTTTTTTTGCATATTCTTTCAATTTGGTTTCTTGCATAGACTTAGCCCCCATTAGATAAGGTACAAAAATATGAGTAGTATAAGCAATATAGGTTATATATTCCTAGCCAAATAAGAAGCTGTGTAAGGGCATTTCAAGTTGTTTTTGTGAGCATTTCAAGTTGTTTTTGTGAGTATTTTCTGTTTATGAACAGATTCTTTCTTCATCTATTTAATGACATATTTTTTTCAGGCAGCAAAAAAAATCTTGTACTGGCTGAATGTTCAATTAGGTGGAAAGCACCCCCCCTCCCCCCCACCTCCCCTCCACCCCCAAAAAAATTATGAATTTAGGCTGTCATTGTAATTTAATTTGCCATAGCAGGTTGTTGTCTCTTGTTGTTCAGGTTCTTAAAACCAATGTTGCTCGGACTCTTCAAAAGTATCATCGGGTGTGTATCGGATGCTCTAAAAGTAGTGTGTTTTTTGAGGATCCGACACGAGTGCGGCAACTTTTTTAGAGAGTCCGCGCAACATAGCTTAGAATTCGCCCTCCAAAATAACATTAATATGAATATACGTTGTTTGTATAATTTAACTTGTTGCAGCAGGGTTGTTGTCTCTTGTTTTTCAGATACTGTCCGGGTATAGAAGTTATACTCTTTATTTAATTTTAATTATTTGCTTCTTAAAACTAAGGATTCCAAAGCAGAACTCCAATAGCATAAAACAGAGACAATTAGTAATTTGATCCTTATGGTTTGGTTAGAAAAATAGGATCTGTTATGTCATATAAGGAGTAAGGGATACTATATGATTTTGAGACTTCTAGTTCTGTCAACAACTGTATCTTAAAATTTACCGAAAGACTTTATTCTTAAATAAATATACTCTGAAATAAATAAAATAAAATCCAACATCAGATTATCCATCATTGACAAAATATATTAGGTGACTTTTTCTATCATTTAGATTTCTTGGTTGGCAAACTTGCTACATGTGTTGATATCAAAGAAATAGTTGAAGCGAGGGAATGTTGATCCGAACATCAACAACAATAACATATTCATTGTTTTTCAACAAGGTGAAGTTTGTTGAGAGTAGTATATACTAGATCCTAACCCTATGAGGTGGAGGTGGAGAGTCTATTTTCGATAGACCTTCATATTAATCCTATCTTGTGGGTAGGGGTGGTAAAATGATTAAAAGAAAACAGTTAACCACCAATATTATTCACTGAAAAATGGGTTGGATAATAAACTTTTTAATAACGGGTCAAATATGGATAAGAACCATATTATTCATTTAGTAAATGGATAATCAAAGGATAACTAATGGGTTTAACTTTTACATTTGTAAAACCTCAAATTGGGGGTTCCGCAAATTTAGAAGATTTTAAATTTTCCCAAAAGTGATCATATTCATAAATCCGTGGATAATATGGTTACTCATTTTATCCGCCGGTTAAATTATTTTTTTATCTGTATTAAATATGGGTCGGATCGAATAATTTATCCATTTTTTGTTTCTCATTTTCGGCCCATTCCATATCCGACCCGACCCAACCGTTTGTGTCACGATCCGAATTTTTCACCCTCGGGAGTTGTGATGGTGTCTAGTAGTGAAATCTAGGCAAGCCAAACTATTCTAAGTACTTAACCTTTTTCAGTTTTAATCTCTTAACAGTGGTGAATAAACATCATATAAGCAGCAGAAATAATAAAGTGGAAGACTGAAATATAACGAGTTTAATATTACTGATACTATCCAGATCCGGTGTCACAATTTCATAGGCTGTTTAAGAATACTATAAAAAAGGTCTAAATAAAAATACGCAAATCTGTCTCTGAATAAGTAAAAATAGAAGGAAATGATAGAAGGAGACGCCAAGGCATGCGAACGCCTGCAGGACTAAAGGCAATAACCACACGGCTGTCCAAAATCTACAACTTCGGGATCTGCATACACTGCAGAGTGTAGTATCAACAGAACCGACCCCATGTGTTGGTAAGTGCCTAGCCTAACCTCGGCGAAGTTGTGACGATGCTAGTTAGGACCAGACTACCAAATAAACTTGTGCAGTTAAATCATATACAATTGAAAAGTAAAAGCAAACATTTGCAGTTAAAGATGGGAGGGGGAAAGCATGCTGTGGGGAGTATCAAATAATAACAGAATACCAAAAGAGGAATGTAAAGAAACCAAAATTCAATTGCCAACAAGAATAAGGAAAAAAACACAGTGTTCACTTTCATTTCTTCCTTGTTGCAAGCGTGCAACCCGATCCCATTTCATATATCACCGTGGCTGCATGCCACCTGATCCCATTTCATATATCTTGTTGCATGCGTGTAACCCCGTCCCATTTTATATATCTTGTTGCAAGCGTGCAACCCTATCCCATTTCATATATCTCATTGTAGGCGTGTAACCTGATCCCATTTCAAATATCACCATGGCAGCGTGCCACCCTCTTCCATTTAATATATCTTGTTGCAGGCGTGCAACCCGATCCCATTTCAAATGTCATGGTGGCGGCGTTCCACCCACTCCCATTTACTAATCAACATCAATCATAGAAGAATCCCGAGAAGGGAGCAAGAGTATAACAACAACATCCCGGCAATGGAGATAACATCATAAACAATAACATTCCCGGTCAGGGAGTAAATGTCATAACAATAACATCCCGACAAGGGAGAAAATATCATAAACAATAACATCCCGTCAAGAGAACCAACAATGTTAATCAACATATTAATCATGAACAAATCACAACGGCGTAAGAACAATTACAATACGAGACTCACGGACATGATTGACACCGACGTATAGATACTCGTCACCATGCCTATGCGTCGTACTCCACAATTAACACATAATAAATAAGACACAACTCTTAATCCCTCAAGCTAAGGTTAGACAAAACACTTACCTCGACGCCTCGAACACAATTCAAGCCTTAACTACCGATGTACCTCTTGTTTCCACCACCAGTTCGCTTGTATCTAGCCACAAGTTATTTAACTTTATCAATAAATGCTAAATAAATCAATTCTAATGCATGAAAATAAGTTTTTCAATGATTTTTCCAAAAAGTCAAAAGTCGATCCCGGACCCACATAGTCAAAACCCACTTACCCATTCACCCACAATCCCAATTATATAATTTGTTCTGAAATCGTACCTCAAATCGAGGTCCAAGTCTTCAAAATTTGAAAAATCTAAGTTCTACTCAAAACACCCAATTCCCCCATGAAAACCCTTGATTTTGAGTTGAAATCATGTGAAAAGATGTTAAAAATTAATGAAAACGAGTTAGAAATTACCTGCAATCGATTTGGAAGAGCACTTGTCTTTAAAAAATCGCCCAAAGATGTTTTAGTTTTTGAGAGGGTTTGAAGAATGAAAAATTTTCGATTAAGTTATGATTTTATAGGTTGCAGATGTCGCAATTGCGAACCCCTTCAAAGCCTGCTAACTTCGCAAATGCGAAGTATACGCCGCATTTACGACCATGGGCAATTACGGTCACCTTCGCAATTGCGAGGGACCCGTCGCATTTGCGGCATCGCAATTGCGAGGAAAGGTCGCATTTGCGACCATGGCATACCAGCCCAATCTTCACAAATGCGAGCTAGCAATTGCGAAGCCTGCAGACCTGCAACACACAACATTTTTTCCTAAGTTCAAAATAGGGGTGTTCAATGGGCGGATTGGGCGGCTTTTTACACTAACGGTTTGGCTTAACGGTTATCGGCTTTTAAATATATTCATCCGTTAGCCACCCGATAAGATATCAGGCGGATTGGTATCGGGTTAGCTCTTATCGGGCGGTTACTGGGCGGTTTATCGGTTTAATACCTAAGGGCTCAAATATATTCTGTCTGCACACTACATTCAGTTTATAATGCAAGCTCACTGTCCAGTTCCAAATTTTTTTTTTAAACATAACGTATGCAAATAGTAAAACAATTAATTAGCTCATACATCAATTTAGTATCTCGGCAGACAACAGGATGCAAAACTTATACAAGAAATAAAGGCTTGAAGTACAATCTGCCTATTCATCAAGATTTCTCCAACCAGTCTCAAACAAAGTTCTTTCTAAAAGGAATAAGAAACATATGTTGGTATGTATATCTGTGTTCACTGTCTTTCTCATGTGGAGTAAAATGTAGGTTTCTACTTATTTTCTTTTATTATAAAGAAGATTATCAGTTTATGTTTCTTATGAATAAGACTCACTGACTCATGATTCATACACTTTTTATGCAAAAGCAAGTGCTATTAAGTTGGTGATGGACACCAGAATAGGCTATGTTTCAGTTGCGAACCTTGTACAACTTTGTACGCAAATAAAATCTATCGTAGCATCCTCTTTACGTAATTTTTCTAAATTTATCCTCTTATGCAGCTCAACAAGCAAAAGGGTAAGAGATGTGGACCAAGTCAGTTAGAATAGAACACAAACCATTAACATGTAACGCATAGAAGTGAAGAGTTTCAGAAAAAAAAATTATTGATGAATAATCTTACTAAATATATTAACACTACACGTCAATTACGGAAGGGTCTTTTCCATTGCTAGCTAAATCTGAAAAAAAATTAAAATAATAAGTCGTGCGATAAATAAATGCATATCAACAATACTTATATTATAACAAATATAGTAAACAATATTATTACCTTGTTCAAGCTGCTCGATTTTATCCTTGCCATAGTACTATAACAATCCCTAGTTATAGTACTACGGCAAGGGACCCGAAAATAGGGTTGCGCCACTTTCATAAAGTCTCTAAAACCTTCTTTTTCAACAAACCTAAAAGGAAGCTCATCAACTATTACCATACGACATAATGCCTTCCTACATTCTTTTTGTTCAAATTTCCAAGTAACAACAGCTACGTCACCCTGACTACCCCCGGTGCAGATTGAAAGACTAAATTTGATTGTTTTTATCAATAATAGCAGGGCGCTTAGGACACTTAAGCATATGAGAAAGAAGTGTCGACGTACCGTCTTTGGTGGTTGCCCCGCTGCTGCGCCTGCTTTAACAGTGTTAGGGAGAGGGACTTAGGGTTTCTCTCTATAGTGGATCTGGATTCTGGAAGTGGAAAATGACCGAATGGGAAATTACAAAATTAGGGGTAAATTAAATTAATAGCCTAACCCTAATGGGTAGTCTGTATAGACTATAGAGTACAGAAGTGACGGTGGGGGAGTTTTTGTTTTTCTAATTTATTTGTATTATAGTTTTATACACTTATACTTATTTATTTTAAGGTTTTTTATTTTTATATTTCATATATATAATTATGTAAGTAAAAATAAATTATATATATATTTATATTCTTAATGGCTTAACGGATTATCCATTAAGAAAATTGAATAATCCGCCCCCAAACCGATAAGCCGTTAATAAAAAAAATTCAATCCGTTCTCCGTCCGTTAAGCCGTTAAGCCGTTACCATTAAGCCATTAAGCTCCGTTTCGGTTCGGTTTTCGGTTTCGGATCGGTTTTGAACACCCCTAGTTCAAAACACTCTGTGGCTTATCCAAAACTCATCTGAGCCCTCGGGGCACCAAACCAAACATGCACGCAAGTCCAAAAATATCATACGGACTTGTCCGTGCGATCAAATGATCAAAATAACATCAATAACTATGAATTTAGCATCAAAATCAAAGAAAAATCTCATGAACTTTTAAAGTTTCAAAATTTACAACTAAGGTTCCGAATCACGTCATATGACCTCCGTTTCTTACCAAATTTTAGAGGTTCGACTTAAATACCATGTAAGACCTATGCCGGGCTCCGGAACTAAAGTACAGGCCCGATTCCACAAAATTCTAATACATTCAAGTTTCCAAAAAACTCTTAAAATTTCAGTTAAATAATTTTTATCAAAAATTCATTTCTCGGGCTTAGGACCTCGGAATTTGATTTCGGGAATACTCCCAAGTCCCAAAGTGTTGACTGAAGTCAACTTAAATTCATTTTAAAAGCAAAATGTATGATTTTCCACAGATTTTCACATAATAACTTTCTGGATACATGCCTGGACTACGTACGCAGATCGAGATTCGACAGAAAATTTTTTTAAGGCTTCAAAACACATAATTTATTTTCAAAATAAATTATAACCTTTTGAATCATCACAATTTATTACCCTTACTTCAAAGCTGTTTCGATAAAGTTTCGGCTAAGATCTGAACATCATTGTAATCAATAAAATCCCATTTATTGCTGACGAGATATATCTTAGATAGCAAGTTAATGCACATAACACATCTAGAGTATATTTTCATCATGTTACGTGTTTGATATCAAGCTGATAATAGAGACAGCTAATACACGTGGTTTTGTTCATGTAAGCACAAATTCTATACAGAATGAATGGCTCTCTTCTCTTCCATAAACTTACTCTTATCACAAGAAGTTGTTTTATATATATATATATATATATATATATATATATATATCGAACTGAAAATTTGGGCTACACATTTTTCTTTCAAATAAAAAGGAACTATAATTTAGTCTATTTTTAGATTGTTTGTCGTGGTCCGGATTTTTCATCCTTAAAATTTGTGATGATGCCTACTCATAGAAGTTAGGCAAGCCACGAAATATAGAAGTTCAAGCTTTTTCATTTTAATCCTTTTTAACAAATTGTAATAACAAGTGATCAATATTATAATAGCGAAAAGATAAAATGTAGCGGAAGACTTGGATTAAAAAGATGTTGAAGCAGTACGGAAATGCTAACATATGTCTCTACCAAAAAATCGGTGTCACAATATTCACGGTCCTTCTATGATTACTACATATATTGTCTGAAAGAAGGAAACTTAATCTATCTTGGATACAAGTGATAACAGAACATAATAACAGATAGAAGAGACGTCGGGCATGCGGACGCCTGCAGGACTACCTCGGGATCTCTTTGGACTACAGACTGGCTCCCCCAAGTGCTACAACCCAAATGCTGCTCCGGTATCTGTACATAAGTGCAGAGTGTAGCATCAACACAACCGACTCCATGTGCTAGTAAGTACTTGGTCTAACCCCGGCGAGGTACTGATGAGGCTAGAACTAGACTCCAGATAAAATCTGTGCAGTTATATATAATATACATAGGAAAGTGAAGCAAGAATAAACAAGTAAAGATGGAAGGGAAAAACATGCTTCAGGGAATAACAAGCAAAAATAGAATATCAAAAGAACTATCAAGGAATCAAAATCCAACCATTAACAAGAGTACGGAAAACAAGGGCATGTTTCAGTTTCTTTTCACTTCTTGTGGTAGGCGTACCAACCGCTCTCATTTCATTATATCTTGTGGAAGGCGTACCACCCGCTCCCATTTCAATATATTTTTGCGCATGCAACCCGATCCACATATAATACTGTTGCAGCGTGCAACCCGATCCATATATAATATTGTTGCGGCATGCAACCTGATCCATATATAATATTGTTGATGCGTTCAACCCGATCAATATATAATATTGTTGCAGCGTGTAACCAATCCATATATAATATTATTATAGCGTGAAACCCAATATATATATATATATATATATATATATATATATATATATATATATATATATATATATATATATATATATATATATATATATATATATATATATATATATATATATATATATATATATATATATATATATATATATATATATATATATATATATATATATATATATATATATATATGTTACGGTGCGCAAACAGTTCCAAATATACAGTCAACAATAATCATAATAATAGTCCCGACAAGGGATCACTAATTAACCACACTATCCCAGCAAGGGGATCGACATCATAAATAAGTACGTCCCGACAAGGGAGAAACAACTATAACCAAATCTTAATCCAACATCTAACTACCTCAACTATAACTCAACTTGTTACAACATCTAACTATCTCAGCTATAATCAAACTTGATACAATACTTAACTACCTTCGCTATAACCAAACTCATTCCGACACCTAACTACCTCAGCTATAACCATAATCCCTACCCAACACAAATAATCATCAACCTAAGCATCCGTAATGTCAATTTAGAAAACAATCCAAGGGAAGCACAACTCAACACTAGCCTGGCAAGGGGCAACATAATGATACCCTTTCTCACTTTTACTTCACAATACACTTTGCAACTCGAACCAATACTCTAGAGTTTCAATTATCACTTATACTTCCACAATTTGTTATACAAATGGAGCCAACGCTCTGCAATGTATATAGGTCACAATTCCTTCCACAATTTTACACAATAAATGGAAATCTTTACCAAGGCATGAATAATACAACAAAATCATGAAAATCACAATATAAGACTCACGGTCATGCTTGATACCAATGTATAGATACTCGTCACCATGCCTATACGTTGCACTCAACAAGAAGTAAAATAGCAAATAGGATACAACGCCTAATCCCTCAAGCTAAGGTTAGATCGAACACTTACCTCGAACTTCCATGGCCAACTCAAATCTCAAACACCGCCTTTCCTTTCGAATTCAGCTCCAAATCAATTGAATGTAGACATAATCGACTTCATAACATTAATAAATGCTAAACAATCCAATTCCAATGCTTAATTATTACTTTCTAGTTATTCTTCCCAAAAATTCAAAAATTGATCACGGACCAGCTTGGTTAAATATACAAGGTTCGGATCAAAATCCGGTCGCCTATTCACCCACGAACTCAAGTGTATAATTATTTTGAAATCCGACCCCAAATGAGGTCAAATCCCCAAATAATCAATACCAAATACCAATTTATCTACCTTTAATTTCATATTTGTAGGTCTATAATCTAATAGATGTTGATGAAAATGGAATAAACTAGTTAAATATTACTTACCTAAGAGATTGTGGAGAGGAAATACTTCAAAAATTGCCTAAGAGCTTTGAAGAAGAAGAGGTTTATGAGAAATTATCAATTTCCCGGAATAGCTATTGTTTTGGGCTTTTAAAATAATTGGTGAAATTGCTCTATGCGATCGCGAAGAAAGTAATGTGATCGCATAGGGTAAGGAAGAATAGTCATTGTGATCGTGAACCAAGTAGTCCGATCGCATAGAAGAAGACACGTTCCCTTCTCAGGTTTGGCTTAATGCATCGCGATCGCGGAAGAATAAATATAATCGCATAGAAAAAATTGTGAACTCCCGGAATTTAATCTACGCGATCGCGGAAGGACCTATGCGATCGCATAGCACAAAACAAGACCCCTGAAGCTTACTCTACGCGATCGCGAGCCTTCCTATGCGATCATATAATACAAAATCACCGAACACCAGAAACAACAGAAAACCTGATTTTTCCAAGTCTAAAACACTCCGACACCTATCCAAAACTCATCCGAACCCTCGGGGCTCCAAACCAAATATATACACAACCTAAAAAATACCCTACGGACTATCTTTGCAATCAATTCATCAAAATAACATCATGAACATCGAAATAAATCTCAAAATCAAAGAATTTTCTCAAACTTCTTAAAACATCATTTTTCAAAATTTAGGATCGAATCACGTCAAACGACGTTCGTTTTCACCAAATTTCACGTCATCATCTTAAATCATACATAAGAGCTGTACCGGACGACGGAACCAAAATATGGGTCTGATACCATTATGTTCTAATCAGTTTTCATTTCAAATTCTTTTAAATAATTTCATAAAATAATTTTCTTTAAAAATTCATTTCTCGGGCTTGGGACCTTGGAATTTGATTCCGGGCATACGCCCAAGTCCTATATTTTCCTACGGACCCTCCAGGATCGTCAAATCAGGGGTCTGGCTTCGTTTATCCAAACTATTAAGTCAAATTTATTTATTTTATATTCAAAACTTATTATTTTTATAAAATTTTATATTTACGCTTTGCTACGCGTCTGGGATGCACACGAAAATCAAGGTGACTCTAAATGAGGTTTTCAAGGTCTCATAAATAAAGAATTCAATTAAAAGCAACTAATGATCTTTTGGGTCATCACATTATTATTATTACTATTTGTTATTTTCTTATTGAAGGGGAGCTTTGTGTAACTGGTAAAGTTATTGCTATATGACCAGGAGATTACAAGTTTGAGCCGTAGAAACATCATCTTGCAGAAATACAGGGTAAGACTGCGTACAATGGACTTTTTGTAATCCGAATCTTCCCTGGACCACGTGCATAGCGGAAGGTTAATGCACCGGGCTGCCCTTTTAATTTATTTATTATTTTCTTATTATCTTTTGATTTAATTTTCTTAGTATCTTGTTGTTGTTGTTGTTGTTGTTGTTGTTGTTGTTACCGCTTGTTTACACTGCTTCTTTTCATATTTTCTTGAGCGAAAGGTCAATCAGAAATAATTCATCTACTTGTCCAAGGTAAGAGTAAGGTCTACGTATACATTATCCTCCCCAAACATGTGAAATTTTACTGGAATTTTTTTTAAAATTTGAATTTAATCGATCCTCAATATGGGTTCATGTCGTGGAAACAACCTCTTGCAGAAATGTAGGGTAAGGCTGCATATAATAGACCCCTATCGTCCGAACCTTTTATGGACCCGTGCATAGCGGGAGGTTAGTACATCGGGTTATCCTTTTTTTATCTATTATTTTCTTATTATCTTTTGCTTCGATTTTCTTAGTATCTTGATGTTGTTAGTGTTTGTTCCCACTACTTTTTTTCATCTTTTCTTGAGTCGAAGGTCAATCAGAAATAATTCATCAATCTTTTCAAGATAGGAGTAAGGTCTGCTTACACACTACTTTTTTCATTCTCCATTTATAGACTTTTACTAGGTTTTATATAAATTATTGTTGCTTAATTGGATTTAATCGGATTCCAGTATAAATACCGAACATCGGATGAGAAACAAAAAAATATTATTTCTATATACATTGTGTGGTATTATCCTCTTAGGCCGATGAGCCTCATAATATCAATACTCTAAACTGATAGGGCCAATCATAACCAATGAAAAACAAATCTTTCCCCACATAAATAGATATGTTTCTGAACTTTTATTTAAACTTTCAAGCCACTCTTCTTGTCCCCAAAAAATTCATAAGTAATTATTGTACAAAGAAAGTGGCGGGCTACTGTCACGACCAAATCCGATTATGATGGTGCTCAACCCTAAAGCTAGGCAAGTCTGACCAATAATTGCTTTCGATTTAATACTAAGTCTCAAAATCGATAAATTAAGAATATTATAAAAATTTTAGAATAATAATCCAAAAATATTAGTAGAGTAATATGGATAAATACGAACAACCGACAAACACAACCAGAGGATCTGGGGTCACGATTCTAGAGCCTCTAAACAAAAGCTGGATAGTAATAGCTGAACAAAAATATAAAGTCTGGAAATGTATATAATAATAATGAACTGGGATATGAAGAGCAGCCAGGACCTGCGAACGTCAAGTAGCTATCTCAATGACTCTGGAAAATATCTGGGGACTACGAATGTCAGCTAAGCCCCCGGTGTACCTGAATCTGCACACAAGGTGCAGAAAATAGGGGTGAGTACTACCGACTCAGTGAGTAATGAGCATATATAATGTCTGAAGATAAGAAATCCACGAAATGCCACAAAGCAAAGCTAAAACTAACAGTCCTACACCTTAACTATGAACTAGCATCAAAGCAACATCAAATATAACAGACACGTATCGGATAAAGATGCAACGAAATGCACATGAATACGCTGCAGCGTGCAGCCTGATTTGTTTAATCTCGTCGGCGCTCACTGGGGGTGTGTACAGACTCCAGAGGGGATCCTTCAGCCCAACTGCAATATCAACCAGGTATTGGCGTAGAACAGGCTCTCGGCCTCAATATCAATATATAATAAACGCTACGGCGTGTAGCCCGACCCATGCTCAGTCCACAATATGCAAAATGAGCCACATAACAGATTCAATTAAATTCTCAGTTTCCAATTACTAAGGAAATATAACTTAGTTAACTTATTTCAGGAAAAATGTGACTTAGCATTTAATAATAGTGATTAAATACAGGACTAAGATCAATGATTATGCAGATCACGTTATCACAAAGATATCCATCCTAGAGGGATGCCATAGATCGGCACAAGGCCCCAAACATGGCAATAAGCTCAAATATATTAACTACAGGGTGCGTATCAGCCGCCAACAATTTTATTTAGCTCTCAGGATGGACCAAGTCACTATCGCCAATCATTTACAATCCCGCACCTTCCATGGGGTGCGAGTCATGCCCTAACATAGCGTCACGATGTGATAAACCGGTGTTTCAAACCCTTAGGCCATCATCTATACAAACTATCACCTCTAACCGGTCGTAGACCGGTCCGCAATGTCTTTTCCTCCTGTATCGACCTCCTCATGCATCGAATCTAGTCAAAATCACAACAAATACGTTATTATAGGTTAAAGAAACATATCCAACTGAAATTATTCGAAAAATGCTAAAAATTACGAAGTTGTTAAAACCCGAGCCCCGGTCTCAATTCTCAAAAAATTCTGAAAATCACATATTTGGATTCCTCCTCTTGCCACGAGTTCGTACATATAAAGAATGCCAAAATCAGAGTTCAAATAACCCCTCAAATCCTCAATATAAAATCTCAAAACTAAAGCCCTAGTTCTTCCCCTTTTTGCTAAATTTTCATAAATTTCTAGATGGATTTCACAATAAAAAATGAGTATTGAAACCAAGATTCTTACCTCAAGCCGCTTCCCTTTGAATCCCTCCTTCTTTTCCTCCAAAAATCTCCGAAAACGGGCAGCCATGGGTGAAAATAGACCCAAAATTGCGAACAAGATAATTTTAAAATATTTTGCCCAGATATTTATTCATCGCGATCGCGGAGAGCGGTTTTTCCATCCCAAATTATACTCTTCGCAATCGCGGAAAAGGCTTCGCGATCTCGGAGAAAAAATGCCCAGCTCTGCCGGATAGCCTCTAGTTTAATGGCTATAACTTTTTGCACACAACTCCAAATGGCAATTGGTTTAATGTTCTGAAAACTAGACTCAAAGATTTACAACTTTCATGTGTTGGTCATTTCCCATATATATTTCTAGATATGATCCGTCAAAGTCAGCCCATATGCAATACGACTTTCTTCTTCATCTTCCCGGACACCTTGTAGTGTAACAATCATATAATTTTGTACACAAATCCAAATCATGAATTATTTACATTTCTAGAAACTAGATACAAAGAATTACGACTTTCATTTTGTATCTCCAATTTCCTTACAGATTATGAGATATAATCTTCCGAAGTGAGATCAACATAACAGAAAATTTCTTCTCCGCGATCGCGAAAGGCCTTACGCGATTGAGATTCACTAGCAGGTTTATCACATTTTACTCACCGCGATCACGACCCATTGACGCGATCGCATAAAACCCTGCTTCAGATAAAATCCAGCAATTAAAAATGGCCTAGAAATGGTCCGAAACTGCCCCGAAACTCACCCGAGGCCCTCGAGACCTCAATCAAAGGCACAATATAAGTTCTATTACCTTATTCAAACTTGCTCGAGCCATCAAAACACTACCTTTAACATCAAAATCATCAAATTTCATCAAATTATAGCCTAAGTTTAACTAGAACTTCCCAAACTCACATCCGATCAAAAATCCGACTTAAACACCTCCGAATGACCTGAAACTTTGCGCGCATATCCATAATAACCTAATGGAGCTACTGCAACTGTCGAATTCCATTCCGACCCCCGAATGGAAATCTCACCTATCAACCGGAATTCGCCAAAATTCAAACTTAGCCAATTCAAGCCTAATTCTACACCGGACCTCCAAATTCTGTTCCGATTTCGCTCCCAGGTAACAAATCACCATCCAAAACTAGTCGAATCGTCGAAAATCCATTACGAGCCCTCTAACTCATAAGCCAACGTTCGATTTTTCCAAACTAACCTTCTCATAAAGAAACTAATTGTCTCATTTCTACCCAAACTCCACCCGAATTACTTCAAACTCTCCAAACACATATAATGGAACATATGGAAACATAAAACGGAGAAAACGGGGCGAAGATACCTGAGACGACGGGTCGGGTCATTACAGTTACTGAAACCCAAGTGTGGTTTAGGTATATATTTTAAAGGAAAATAATAGTCAAATATATATATATATATTTGACTACTGAATTTAAATAGTTTCTGGTGGAGACTAAAAGTGAAAAGAGCCCCTAATAAATATAGTAGCTTGCACCTATTTATCTCTTGTTCTAGAAGATCGTGGGTTAACTGGTATATAATTATACACAAATCAAATAGAGGAAAAAAAGATAATACAAGGATTTAACGAGATTCGACTAAGCATTATTTTCAAGGTAGAAGCAAAAAGAGTTTTTCACTATGAATGAGAAGAAAAACACAGTACAATCTACAGAAACTAAAATCCCTATATACAAATCCCAAATAATTATGAACCAATAAGAGAATGGTTTCTCTAGTCCAACAAGGACAAGAAGTTTTGCTTTTCCATATCTACTAGAATAATGGATTTTCCGAGGATTATGAATTTTCTAAAAATACGAAGGCAAAAATCAAGACATAAACAACAACCGCTTTAGCCCTACAAAGAGCAACATTTCTATTTCTTATATAAACTTCTTGTTGATATCCTAAATGTGGGCTCTTCTCAATTATATTTCTAGATGTATATATAAAAATTATCATATTAAGAAGTTTTGTTCTACCAATTTGCGTATTCTGCAGGCTTTTCCAATGGCTAGAGTTTACCCTCAAACATCAACTTATTCTTCATCTTTTTCTTCAATAAATCCATACATAACTATGAGAAGAGAAACATTCACTTTATGGATGAAATCTTTGGTCTACCATGGAAATGGCTGCACTGTTTTTGACTCAAAAGGCCATATTATTTACAGGGTTGACAACTACAACAAAAAATGTAGCAAAGAAGTCTATCTCATGGATTTACAAGGCAAAGTTCTCTTCTCCATACGACAAAAGGTAAAAGAAGAAAAATCAACATTCTATTTATGCTAACATGAGTACGACAGTCAGTGGCGGATCCAAAATTTAAATGATGTTGGTTTTAAAATACATGGAAGGGTAGCCTTGAAGCAACGATCAAGTTGTTCCGTTTGACCTATAAGTCAGGGTTCGAGCCGTGGAATCAGCCATTGATGCTTGCATCAGCATAGGCTGCATACATCGTAACTCGTTGGAGTGCGGCCTTTTCCCTGCGTGAAAACGAAATGCTTTGGGTACTGGTCTGCCCTGCCTAGTTCTAAAATACATATTTAACTATGTCTATATTTGTTTTTGGCACATATATGTAGTTTGATATATCATAGATAGGTCTTACGTTCGAGCGGTGAAATTACCTATTGCCACATGTGATAGAGATTGCCTACATATCGTACTCCTTAAGTACGTCTCTTTCCGGATCCTGCATGAATACGAGATATTTCGTGGTCCACCCTAGAAAAAGCAGTGATTCTAACTGGCGAACAATGGCAGAATCACATGCTTTGAAGGGTTCGAGCGGCACCCCTTTGTCTGAATTTTACGCTGTGCAGCTTGGCCGAAAAAATATTATGTATTCATATTACATATTAACACCCTTTGGCTTTTTTTTTTTTTGGGCAGAAACTTCAAGTTTTTGGACATTGGAATGGCTATAAATGGAGCAATGATAATTCAATTGAGATACTTTGGTTCCAAGTAAAGAAAAATGGTTATTTCCTATGGGGAGATTACTTAAACTATGATGTTACTTTATTAGGATTTGATGAAGCTGAAACAAGCTGCAATAAGATTATAGGTTTACAAGGAAAATCTGAATTCAAGATTGTTAGCAGAGAAAACAAACTTATTGCAGAGGTTTGTCACTATCTTGTTTATTCAATATTGCTAAGTTCTATAAGAGTTTAAATTCTATATATTGATTCAATAAAAACTATTTATAAATGCAATTAGATATCTTACAAGATACTATTTAACTAAATTTAATTAAATTTTTATGATAAGTATAGACCTAACACGATTCCAAATAGAAAAACTTCAATCATTTTTCTTTGTTTGATAGGAGAAATAATCAGTAATATAATAAAAATGCTAACTAACATGCTACTATTATAATAGGTAAAACTACACCAAAATGTAGTAATTCCTCTATTTTAATTTATGTGAATCTGTTTGGTTGGGCACGGAATTTTAAGAAAAAAATAAAAGTTTTAAAATTTGTAGTCCTAAACAAGTCCAAATGGGACTCAAAGTATTTGTGTGGTTATTTTCTGCTGACGAATGAATCTGTGGTAACATGTTAAATTGAACTAATGATGTAGAAAACTATGTTATACTGTCGATATTTTTAATTTAATTCCCTTTAAAAAAGTGAGGTGTTGGTATCATACTGACTTTCGTCTTTGTCAAATCAGTATATATGCTTCAAAATTCCTGATTATTTTAAATAATATTATAGCTTTGGATTTTTCATTTAATTGGATTTTGATTTTAACAAAAACAGTATTGGATTTATGCAGGTAAAACAAAAACAATCATCTTCTGGAGTTAAATTGGGAGATGATGTGTTAAGTTTGGTGGTGGAACCTAATGTTGATCATTCATTAGTAATGGCTCTTGTGACTGTTTATGGCTTAATACAAGAAAGACTATGAGTGTTCCTTTTTATTTTCATTTTCAGTTTTTTATTTTTCTACGAAATTTGCCACGTAACGGGATTTTTAATTAGTCGAGTCAGTGAGTTTCGAATACCGAACTGTTAACAGAAAAAAGATTGAAATTTTTTGGCAAATTTTCATAGGCTATAGAAGAGCACTTTGTGGCTCAAAATGGTTTGTTTCAGAGTGATGGTTGCGATAGTTTAAAGTGTACAAATGTGCCTAAAAACATAGATAGTTTAAACTGTACAAATGTATTATCGAGATAATTTACAATCGAGTAATATCATTTCAAGAAATACGTATATTTACTCTGTCAATATTTGTTGAATGAGGTATTAAATTCCTGGATTTAATCATAAAAAATATATATATTAGAGAATTTAGCTAGAGCCCGTTTGGCTTAGCTGATTTAGAGTAGCTGATAAACATTAGGTGCTGAAAAATACTATTAAGTGATGAAGCTAATTTAAAAAAATAAGTAGTTACATGTTTAGATAAAAGTGTTAAAATTAATAATAAGCAGCTAAAGAACTGGGTAAACGAAGAGTTTTGTTTAAAAAGAAGTATTTTAGGGATATAATAATAAATATTTTGATCAAATATAAAGTGCTTATAAGCCGAAATTTGATAAGTTGGGGATACCAACTTATGGCTTTTGACTTATTTTTGGCTTATCTACGCGTTTGGTATAATTAAAAGTTCTTATTGGTTAAGTGCTTATAAGCCAAAAATAAGCCGAAAGTCATAAGTTTGAGGGTGTTTGGCTAAGCTTATAAGTTGGTCAAACTGGCTTATAAGCGCTTTTTAGCTTATCTACGTGTTTGGTAAAATTAAAAGTGCTTATAAATCAAAAATAAACCAAAAGGCATAAGTAGGTCTCCCCAAACTTATCAAAATTCAGCTTATAAGCACTTTAAGTTTGACCAAAATATTTACTATTCTATCATTAAAATATTTTTTTCCAAAATATTTGACTATTATCCAAACACGTAACTGCTTATTTTTTAAACCAGATTCAGCACTTAAAAGTGCTTTTCAGCACCTAATGCTTATCAGCTACTCTAAATCAGCTAAGCCAAACAGGCTCTTCTCCCCCAACTTATCAAATTTCAGCTTATAAACATTTCAGGTTTGACAATATATTTAATATTCTATCCCTAAAATACTTCTATTTAGAACAAAACTCTTCGTATATCTAATTCTTTAGCAGCTTATTATTAGTTAATTTCAGCACTTTTATTCTAACACATAACTATTTATTTTTTAAATTAGTTTTAGTACTTAAAGCACTCGGCAACATGTTAGGTGGTTTGTGAAAAAAAACAGAAAAGCTAACAAGATCACTCCATGAGCTAAACCAAACTTGGTCTTAGTGAATTAATTATAATTTTTGGGGGACAAGAAGAGTGGATTGAAGTGTAAATGAAAAAGAAAGAAGTAATGATCAAATTCTAAAATTGAAACATATCAATGTGTGGGGGAAAGGTTGTTTTTGTCAGTGGTTATATGATTGGCCCTATCTGTTTAAATTTTCAAAACATTATTTCAAAAAATTCATTCAAAGGAGGCCCCATTTTTCTCTTTAATTGAAAATTTTCTTATTAAACTTCCTTTTTTACCCAGAATTTTGTGAAAAGAAAATTAAAGCCTTTTTTTTGTTGGTTATATAGTAGTCCTATAATTGTTGATGTCATGAGAAAGAGAAACATGCATGAATATTTTGGTGTATTTAGTGTTGCTATTTGTAACATTGTCATTTTTTGAGATAAATTATTAAATAACATTAATATTTTCTTATAGGGGGTGGCCAAAAATTAATTGGTAGTGCACTTATTATGTTTGCTATCAGCTCAACTAAAATTGGTCATTGAAATTGTTATATTTGTCTCATTGCACTTTTGAGGACTAGTTTCGAAAGCTATTGATTTTATGTATACAAATAATTCTCACAGTGGATGGTTTTGAATAACACTCTAATTTAACAAGTGTTGTCCTTCTTTTGTCTCATAAAAAAATGAATTCGATACACAAAATATCTCGTATTTATGCATGACCCGAGGAAGGGTCACATCCTACGAAATATGATGGAGGTAACCTACCTTGATATCTCGTAGGTAAGGTATTTAATTGTTGACCTTAAAGTTATGTCCATGGGGCAAGTTGGTGTCAAAAGATAAAAGCTGCCCCAAAAATATTACTATATTTTTGTAATATTTGGGATTTTAGTTTGGTTTTTGGAATATTTTCGGATAAATGTATTAGTTGGGCCTTATAGCCCAAGTTGGTGTGAAGAAGACGGACCGGGTCTACTAGGGCTGGACAGTGACCCAAACTCAAGACAATTTGATGTATATATGTCAAAATAAGGGAAATCAACGCGGTATACCAATTGAAAATACCAGTTAACTTCATATATGTTTAAATTAATTTTTTTATTTTCTATACCTATTTTATAAAACTTTATTTATTTTTATATCTTTAATATATTTATATGTCATTAAACAAATTCCACCTTTTATGGGATTAGATTAGAGATAATACATAAAGTACCCATCAAACTTGTCCGAAAAATTCATTTACATACCTAAACTTTACGGACGACCGTTTGCCCTACTATTCTAAACTTAAGGGAAAAGGTGTAAGAGCCACTATCTCCAGCCTACACATATTAAAAGGTTGTATTCGCCCAAGGTGTAAAAGCCCCTATTGGCATTGCACTTATATTAAAAGGTCATATCAACCCAAGGAGTAAGAGTCATTGTCATCAGCCCACATACACTAAAAGGTCGCATTGACCACAAATATAAGAGCCACTACCGCCAGCCTAAATTTTAGCCATTCAAAGGTCAAATAAGCTCGAGTCAATGCCCGACTCGGGGAATAAGCCCAAAACAGATGGCCTACACTACAAGAAAAAGCCTTATTTACGATCAACTTTTAGGGACGAGTTAATAATCCCGTCGCAAAAAATATATTTATTGGGACAAGATTATATTGCGGTCCTTAATGCTTCATTTTATTACGAAGGTACTAAATCTGGTCCCTAAAAAAATTAATAAATGGTCCTAAATTATAATTGAGGGGCATTATGAGCCGCCAAATCTAATACCAAAATATTACTCTACATTATTTTCTGAAAAATCAGGCGCCAAACCTAATAAATTGAAATAAAAAGTTTTAAAAAGTAAAGAAACTCTTTGTATTATCAAAACACAAATCGCGCGCGCATCAGCTCTGCTCTAGAATTCCGCCGAGCTCTGACCTTTGATGATTTCCAGCCGTACTTCTAGATGTTCAAACTAGCAAACTTTGAACAAGCCAACTATAGCCTCCACGGGAAGCTTCCTTATTCACACGGGCAGCGCACAATCGTTGAACAAGCCAACCACAGCCTCCATGGGAAGCTTCCTTATTCACACTGGCAGCCCACAATGGTTGAACAAGCCAACCATAGCCTCCATAGGAAGCTTCCTTATTCACACGGGAGTTTTCACAAAAACCCTCACCATTTTTTGCTATAAATAGAGTTGCTTGCCTTCATTGTAAATCATCATAAAAATTAGAGTGTTCATCACCAAGAAGAGTGAGAACAAGAGTGATCCTAGAGAGTGATCCTCGTTTGTGAGTTTTTTGAGAGTTTTTTTTTATGAGTTTTGTAAATACTTGTGGAATATATTCTTGTGAGTAATAGATGTTGTTTTTCTCTCAAATTTGTGTTTACCAACGCCCAATCGATCAACATACCCCCAACAAGTGGTATCAGAGCCAGGTTAGAGGCGTTGGTCGAGTTTTTAGGTGACGGGCCAAATTTGGATTTTTGGAGCTCTGCTCGAAATCCAATTCTGACGGTACCATTGGATTTGTCTCATCGAACGGAGTCCAACGCACCAAACAGCGACCTAATCGGAGTTCAAACGAGCCCACAAATCGCAGTCAAAGTTTGGTCAACTTTGCCGGAGGTTCGCCGGGAACTCGCCAGAGAAGAGGACCGGTCAACTGTAGCGAACCAGTCAACTCTCTGAAATTGCAGATTGGTCCCTCAACTTTCAAAAATTACAGTTTTGTCCCTATAGTGGAATTTCAGCCACGAAGTGTCAATTTCACCATTTTCGACCGTTCCGGACGCAACGGTGAACTCCGTGTTTAAAGATTCAACCCCGATCGTGTTGAAAAATTATTTTGTAAGATGATAATGTTCACAGAAGAGTCAACATCATCTTTCGGAGCCATGATTATGCTTACTACCACAAATTACACACTATGGAGACCTCGGATGGAAGATCTCCTAAGCTGTAAAGATTTGTTTGATCTCATAGAATTGATGGGTAAAAATCATGATCCCGCCAAGGAGTTAGAGTGGAAGAAATCAAATCTAAAAACTATTGGTCAAATCCGTCAATGGATTGATCATAGTGTCTTCCATCATGTTGCACAAGAAACTGATGC
The DNA here is from genome assembly GCA_034376525.1 of Nicotiana benthamiana. Taxonomy (NCBI): domain Eukaryota; kingdom Viridiplantae; phylum Streptophyta; class Magnoliopsida; order Solanales; family Solanaceae; genus Nicotiana; species Nicotiana benthamiana. The sequence continues at coordinate 3,019,837 of CM067336.1, forward strand.
ATATACCCTCTGGAAGAAGTTGGAAGACAGGTACCAGGCCAAGACCGCTCGGAATAAGGCCCTATTGATGAAGCGCTTAGTCAACAGGAAGCTAAAAAATGAAACATCAGTTGCCGAGCATACCAGTGAGTTCCAAAACCTGGTCAACCAGTTGTCGTCTGTAGAGATGCCACTTAGCGATTAAGTTCAGGCGCTGTTACTACTCAGTTCCCTTCCCGATAATTGGGAAACGCTGGTCGTATAACTCAGCAACTCAGCCCCTAATGGAAAACTTACCATGTCAATGGTCAAGGATGCCCTATTCAGTGAAGAGGCAAGGAGAAAGGAGATGGGCACAGATCAGACCCATGCCTTTGTCACAGAGAACCGGGGGAGGCAACAAAAGAGTAGCAAAAGCAAATGGAGAGGCAGAAGCAAGAGCAGGGGCAGGTCCACTGATGGCAGAAAACCAACATATAAGTGCCATCATTATGGAATAGAGGGACATATGAAGAAGAACTGCTACAAATGGAAAGAGGAGCAAGGCTAGAGCAGTTCGGAGCCGAAGAACAAGGGTGGAGAAATGTTAGTTACTATCTCTGGTGATGTAGCTTATTGTTCAACCCAAGATGAGACATGCCTTCACGTCTCACGAGAAGACACGGAATTGGTGGTGGATACTGCAGCATACTACCACGTGACTCCATACAAGGAATACTTCACAACATACAAAGCCGGTGACTTTGGAGCTGTGAAAATGGGAAATTCCAGTTCCGTTGAGATTGTTGGAATTGGTGATGTCCAGATAAAGACAAGTTCCGAGAGCACAATCACTTTGAAGGATGTCCGCCATGTGCCAGATCTTCGGCTAAATCTATTGTCAAGAATAGCTCTTGACAAACAGGGCAATGATAGTCACTTCAGTAAAAGCACATGGAAGTCAACAACAGGCGCTATGACAGTCGCCCGAGGACATATTTGTGGCACGCTATATAAGACTCATGTGAAGATATGCACAGATAGCCTCATCGTTGCAGAATGAGGCTTCTCAAAATTTATGGCACCATAGACTGGGCCACATGAGTGAGAAAGGGTTGTATACCCTAATAAAAAAGGAGTTCATCAATATGGACAAGGATGTTGTACTAAATCCTTGCAATCATTGTCTGTTTGGTAAGCAGCATAGAGTCTCGTTTAATTCCTCTTCAAGGAGAAGATCAGAGTTACTCAGTCTGGTACACTCTGATGTTTGCGGTCCCTTACAGGTTGAATCACTCGGCGGCAATCGATACTTTCTAAGGTTCATTGATGATGCTTCTCGAAAGGTGTGGGTGTATTTCTTACGGACGAAGGACAAGGTGTTCGATTACTTCAAACTATTCCATGTCATGGTAGAACGTGAGACAGGAAAGAAGTTGAAGTGTCTTCGATCCGACAATGGAGGTGAATACTCTTCCAGGCAGTTCAATGCCTATTGCAGATCATATGGCATTCGACATGAGAAGACGGTCCCACGCACCCCTCAACACAACGGTGTAGCTGAAAGAATGAACCGAACAATCATGGAACGTGTTCGGAGCATGCTCAGTGTGGCTAAGCTGCCAATGCCATTTTGGGGAGAAGCAGTCAGAGCCGCCTGTTACTTGATCAACCGACCTCCATCAGTACCATTGAATTTGAAGTACCGGAGAAAATTTGGTCTGGAAAGGATCCATCATATTCTCACTTGATAATATTTGGATGTTTGGCGTACGCACACGTATCCAAGGAGCTCAGGCAGAAGGTAGATGCAAGGACCTCTCCATGCATATTTATAGGCTATGGAGATGAAGAATTTGGATACAAATTATGGGATCCAAAGGAGAAAAAGGTGATCAGAAGTAAGGACGTAGTGTTCCATGAAAACCAGACAATAAAAGATATTGAAAAGCCCACAATATCTCAGAATCCAAATGTTGCTCCTCAGGTGCCAGAGGCAACAACAAAATCATTCATGAGAAATGAAGATACAGTGCAAGAAGATATTCCAGAAGTAGAAGACAATGAGGAAGAAGACGGTGTTGAGCAGGGGGAGCCACAAGCCGCTCTGCCAGATGTTCCAGAACCATCACAAGACTCAGATGATGGTGGATATCCTCATATTCCAGAAGTTCGTAGATCTGAACGAGGTCGGATTCCATCGAGAAGATATCCAGAATCCGAATATCTTCTACTTACTGAAGATGGAGAACCAGAGAGTTTCCATGAAGCAATATCTCATAAGGATAAAGAGCAATGGTTGCTCGCAATGCAGGACGAGATGGAATCTTTGCAGAAAAATCAGACTTATGAGATTGTAGAACTTCCAAAAGGGAAGAAGGCACTGAAAAATAAATGGGTGTTCAAGCTGAAGAAAGATGGAAGTGGAAAAGTGGTGAAATACAAAGCACGGTTGGTAGTCAAAGGATTCCAACAGAAGAAGGGAATCGACTTTGATGAGATTTTTTCACCCATAGTCAAGATGACTTCAATCAGAGTCATACTTGGATTGGTCGCAAGTATGAACTTCGAACTTGAACAGATAGATGTGAAGACAACGTTTCTTCATGGAGATTTAAAAGAAGAAATCTATATCCAGCAGCCCGAAGGTTTTGAGGTTTCAGGAGATAACCTCGTGTGCAAGCTGAAGAAGAGTTTGTACGGTTTGAAGCAGGCACCAAGATAGTGGTACAAGAAGTTTGACTCGTGCATGGTGAGTCAAGGGTACAAGAAAACTGCCGCAGATGAATGTGTTTGCATTCGGAAATATTCAGACGGGAATTTCGTTGCTCTTCTACTCTATGTAGACGATATTCTGATTGTGGGGAAAGACGCAACGAAGATCAACCAGCTGAAGAAGGAACTCTCTAAGTCTTTTGACATGAAAAACTTAGGACCGGCTCAACAAATATTGGGAATGCAGATCACCTGAGATAGGAAGAACCGGAGGTTTTGGCTATCTCAGGAGAAGTATGTTGAACGAGTGCTTGCACGGTTCAATATGGACAATGCTAAACCAGTTAGCATTCAATTAGCCAACCATTTCAATTTGAGCAAGAGTGCCTGTCCCTCATCCAAGGAAGAGATTTGGGAGATGTCGTCAGTCCCATATTCTTCAGTAGTTGGAAGTTTGATATATGCTATGGTGTGTACGAGGCCCGATATTGCTCACGCAGTGGGAACGGTGAGTCGTTTTCTCTACAACCCCGGGAAAGAGCATTGGGAGGAAGTAAAGTGGATTCTTAGGTAACTTAAGGGTACAATGAAATTATGTCTTTGTTACGGGGGAGCTGATCCAATCTTGGAAGGCTATACAGATGCAGATATGACCGGAGATCTTGATAGTAGAAAATCTACTTCAGGATTCATTTACACTTTTGCAGGGGGAGCTGTTTCATGGAAGTGTAGGCTACAGAAGTGTGTTGCTTTATCCACAACTGAAGCAGAATACATTGCTTCCACTGAAGCTGGAAAAGAGATGTTGTGGCAAAAGCGTTATCTCCAAGAGTTTGGAATCAAACAAAAGGAGTCTAAGGTACATTGTGACAGTCAGAGTGCTTTGGATTTGAGCAAGAACTCCATGTACCATTCCCGTACAAAACATATTGATATTCACTATCATTGGATGCGCGAGGTGATGGATCGACAACTGTTGAGACTAGTGAAGCTCCATACGAAGGAGAATCCAGCTGATATGTTAACAAAGGTAGTAACTCGAGAAAAGCTATAGTAACGCAGAGACATAGCCGGGATGTTTATTTCAGATACGGCTGGAGGGGGAGAATTGATGATTTCCAGTCGTACTTCTAGATGTTCAAACTAGCAAACTTTGAACAAGCCAACCATAACCTCCACTGGAATCTTCCTTATTCACACGGGCAGCCCACAATGGTTGAACAAGCCAACCATAGCCTCCATGGGAAGCTTCCTTATTCACACGGGAGTTTCCACAAAAACCCTCACCATTTTTTGCTATAAATAGAGGTGCTTGCCTTCATTGTAAATCATCACAAAAATAAGAGTTTCATCACCAAGAAGAGTGAGAACAAGAGTGATCCTAGAGAGTGATCCTAGAGAGTGATCCTCGTTTATAAGTTTTTTGAGAGTTTATTTTATGAGTTTTGTAAATATTCGTGTAATCTATTCTTTTGAGTAATAGAGGTTGTTTTTCTCTCAAATTTGTGTTTACCAACGCCCAGTCGATCAACACAACCCATAGATGCATCGCAAGATACTATCAGCAAAATGATACAATTCTTGAATTGCTAAAATTGTGTTTAGTGATACCTAGTGGCTTGTAAAAAAATATTATTCTTTAGCGAATCTTAGAAAGACAACGAGAATGAATTTAGCTTAAAGATATGTTGTATTTCATGAATGATAATATGTAATAGCTTACTAATTGACCTACAATTGAGCAGAAGTTTATACCAAAGTTACTATTGCAACCTTGTCTGGTTTGCATCTACATAAAGCATGAGTTAGCAACAGGTTGTTTGAGTAATGGTTAGTGACATATCCTATAGCATCTTTTATTTTATCATTACCTACTCTGAATGTAAATGCAGTAATGAGATAACATTTGGGAAAATTGCAATTCATTGTTGCTTGCAATGATTTAAAGATATTGGTGTATGTATTATACATCTGAAAAAGATTTTTATTTTCTATGTTCAAAAAAATGAGGGTACGAGATTTTTACTGAAGATGGAGAACCAGAAAGTTTCCATGAAGCAGTATCTCATAAGGATAAAGAACAATGGTTGCTCGCAATACAGGACGAGATGGAATCTCTGCAGAAAAATCAGACTTATGAGATTGTAAAACTTCCAAAAGGGAAGAAGGCACTGAAAAATAAATGGGTGTTCAAGCTGAAGAAAGATGAAAGTGGAAAAGTGGTGAATACAAAGCACGGTTGGTAGTCAAAGGATTCCAGCAAAAGAAGGGAACCGACTTTGATGAGATTTTTTCACCCATAGTCAAGATGACTTCAATTAGAGTCATACTTGGATTGGTCGCAAGTATGAACTTGGAACTTGAACAGATGGATGTGAAGACAACGTTTTTTCATGGAGATTTAAAAGAAGAAATCTATATCCAGCAGCCCGAAAGTCTTGAGGTTTCAGGAGATAACCTCGTGTGCTAGCTGAAGAAGAGTTTGTACGGTTTGAAGCAGGCACCAAGATAGTGGTACAAGAAGTTTGACTCGTGCATGGTGAGTCAAGGGTACAAGAAAACTGCCGCAGATGAATATATTTACATTCAAAAATTTTTAGACGGGAATTTCGTTGCTCTTCTACTATATGTAGAGGATATTCTGATCGTGGGGAATGACGCAACGAAGATCAACCAGCTGAAGAAGGAACTCTCTATGTCTTTTGACATGAAAAACTTAGGACCGGCTCAACAAATATTGGGAATGCAGATCACCTGAGATAGGAAGAACCGGAGGTTTTGGCTATCACAGGAGAAGTATATTGAACGAGTGCTTGCACGGTTCAATATGGACAATGCCAAACCAGTTAGCATTCAATTAGCCAACCATTTCAAGTTGAGCAAGAGTGCCTATCCCTCATCCAAGGAAAAGATTGGGGAGATGTCGTCAGCACCATATTCTTCAGCAGTTGGAAGTTTGATATATGTTATGGTGTGTACGAGGCCCGATATTGCTCACGCAGTGGGAACGGTGAGTCGTTTTCTCTCCAACCCCGGGAAAGAGCACTGGAAGGCAGTAAAGTGGATTCTTAGGTAACTTAAGGGTACAATGAAATTATGTCTTTGTTACAGGGGAAAAAAATCTTGGAAGGCTATACAGATGCAGATATGACCGGAGATGTTGATAGTAGAAAATCTACTTTAGGATTCATTTACACTTTTGCAGGGGGAGCTGTTTCATGGAAGTATAGGCTACAGAAGTGTGTTGCTTTATCCACAACTGAAGCAGAATACATTGCTGCCGCTGAATCTGGAAAAGAGATGTCGTGGCAAAAGCGTTATCTCCAAGAGTTTGGAATCAAACAAAAGGAGTACAAGGTACATTGTGACAGTCAGAGTGCTTTGGATTTGAGCAAGAACTCCATGTACCATTCCCGTACAAAACATATTGATATTCACTATCATTGGATACGCGAGGTGATGGATCGACATACGAAGGAGAATCCAGCTGATATGTTAACAAAGGTAGTAACTCGAGAAAAGCTATAGTTACGCAGAGACATAGCCGGGATGTTTATTTCAGATACGGCTGAAGGGCGGGAATTGATGATTTCCAGTCGTACTTCTAGATGTTCAAACTAGCAAACTTTGAACAAGCCAACCATAGCCTCCACGAGAAGCTTCCTTATTCACACGGGCAGCCCACAATGGTTGAACAAGCCAACCATAGCCTCCATGGGAAGCTTCCTTATTCACACGGGAGTTTCCACAAAAACCCTCACCATTTTTTTCTATAAATAGAGGTGCTTGCCTTCATTGTAAATCATCACGAAAATTAGAGTGTTCATCACCAAGAAGAGTGAGAACAAGAGTGATCCTAGAGAGTGATCCTCGTTTATAAGTTTTTTGAGAGTTTTTTTTATGAGTTTTGTAAATACTCGTGTAATCTATTCTTGTGAGTAATAAAGGTTGTTTTTCTCTTAAATTTGTGTTTATCAACGCCCAATCGATCAACATACTCCATAGATGCATCGCAAGATACTATCAGCAAAATGATACAATTCTTGAATTGCTAAAATTGTGTTTAGTGATACCTAGTGGCTTGTAAAAAAATATTATTCTTTAGCGAATCTTAGAAAGACAACGAGAATGAATTTAGCTTAAAGATATGTTGTATTTCATGAATGATAATATGTAATAGCTTACTAATTGACCTACAATTGAGCAGAAGGTTATACCAAAGTTACTATTGCAACCTTGTCTGGTTTGCATCTACATAAAGCATGAGTTAGCAACAGGTTGTTTGAGTAATGGTTAGTGACATATCCTATAGCATAAATATTACTGTATTGATTTTTCTTTTATTTTATCATTACCTACTCTGAATGTAAATGCAGTAATGAGATAACATTTGGGAAAATTGCAATTCATTGTTGCTTGCAATGATTTTAAGATATTGGTGTATGTATTTTACATCTGAAAAAGATTTTTATTTTCTATGTTCAAAAAAATGAAGGGACGAGATTTTTACTGAAGATGGAGAACCAGAAAGTTTCCATGAAGCAGTATCTCATAAGGATAAAGAACAATGGTTGCTCGCAATGCAGGACGAGATGGAATCTCTGCAGAAAAATCAGACTTATGAGATTGTAGAACTTCCAAAAGGGAAGAAGGCACTGAAAAATAAATGGGTGTTCAAGCTGAAGAAAGATGGAAGTGGAAAAGTGGTGAAATACAAAGCACGGTTGGTAGTCAAAGGATTCCAGCAGAAGAAGGGAATCGACTTTGATGAGATTTTTTCACCCATAGTCAAGTTGACTTCAATCAGAGTCATACTTGGATTGGTCGCAAGTATGAACTTGGAACTTGAACAGATGGATGTGAAGACAACGTTTCTTCATGGAGATTTAAAAGAAGAAATCTATATCCAGCAGCCCGAAGGTTTTGAGGTTTCAGGAGATAACCTCGTGTGCAAGCTGAAGAAGAGTTTGTACGGTTTGAAGCAGGCACCAAGATAGTGATACAAGAAGTTTGACTCGTGCATGGTGAGTCAATGGTACATGAAAACTGCCACAGATGAATGTGTTTACATTCAAAAATTTTCAGATGGGAATTTCGTTGCTCTTCTACTATATGTAGACGATATTCTTATCGTGGGGAAAGACGCAACGAAGATCAACCAGCTGAAGAAGGAACTCTCTAAGTCTTTTGACATGAAATACTTAGGACCGGCTCAACAAATATTGGGAATGCAGATCACCTGAGATAGGAAGAACCGGAGGTTTTGGCTATCTCAGGAGAAGTATATTGAACGAGTGCTTGCACGGTTCAATATGGACAATGCCAAACCAGTTAGCATTCAATTAGCCAACCATTTCAAGTTGAGCAAGAGTGCTTGTTCCTCATCCAAGGAAGAGATTGGGGAGATGTCGTCAGTACCATATTCTTCAGCAGTTGGAAGTTTGATGTATGCTATAGTGTGTACGAGGCCCGATATTGCTCACGCAGTGGGAACGGTGAGTCGTTTTCTCTCCAACCCCAGGAAAGAGCATTGGGAGGCAGTAAAGTGGATTCTTAGGTATCTTAAGGGTACAATAAAATTTTGTCTTTGTTTCGGGGGAGCTTATCCAATCTTGGAAGGCTATACAGATGCAGATATGACCGGATATCTTGATAGTAGAAAATCTACTTCAGGATTCGTTTACACTTTTGCAGGGGGAGTTGTTTCATGGAAGTCTAGGCTACAGAAGTGTGTTGCTTTATCCACAACTGAAGCACAATACATTGTTGCCGCTGAAGCTGGAAAAGAGATGTTGTAGCAAAAGCGTTATCTCCAAGAGTTTGGAATCAAACAAAAAGAGTACAAGGTACATTGTGACAGTCAGAGTGCTTTGGATTTGAGCAAGAACTCCATGTACCATTCCCGTAAAAAACATATTGATATTCGCTATCATTGGATACGCGAGGTGATGGATCGACAACTGTTGAGACTAGTGAAGCTCCATACGAAGGAGAATCCAGCTGATATGTTAATAAAGGTAGTGACTCGAGACGCAGAGACATAGCCGGGATGTTTATTTCAGATACGGCTGGAGGGGAGAATTGATGATTTCCAGTCGTACTTCTAGATGCTCAAACTAGCAAACTTTGAACAAGCCAACCATAGCCTCCACGGGAAGCTTCCTTATTCACACGGGCAGCCCACAATGGTTGAATAAGCCAACCATAGCCTCCATGGGAAGCTTCCTTATTCACACGGGAGTTTCCACAAAAACCCTCATCATTTTTTGCTATAAATAGAGGTGCTTGCCTTCATTGTAAATCATCACAAAAATTAGAGTGTTCATCACCAAGAAGAGTGAGAACAAGAGTGATCCTAGAGAGTGATCCTTGTTTGTGAGTTTTTTGAGAGTTTTTTTGTGAGTTTATTAAATACTCGTGTAATTTATTCTTATGAGTAATAGAGGTTATTTTTCTCTCAAATTTGTGTTTACCAACGCCCAATCGATAAACTTCATGGTAGCTTCATAACTATAGAGGAATTCAGAATTGTATCATTTTGCTGATAGTACCTTGCGATATATTTAACCAACTATTACTTTGATTATGATTTGAGAGGGTTGACATGAATGATTACCGTAATCATATCTTGGATGAAAGAGTATAGTATCATGCAATGCATTAAATCAAACAATACTTTGATTATTGAAGGATAAATTTGAGAGTGTTGACATGAATGATTACCGTAATCATATCTTGGATGGATGAAAGAGTTACGGAATAAACGGAGAGGACACTTGCATGCGAAATACGTGAAGGATAAGCCAATCCAGCATGCTCTTAATAGTATTCCAATGGGAGTAGATAAGAAGAATGAGAATGGTTAGTAAAGGAATATTTCTTCATCAGAAAGTTTTCAGGTATGCCCAGTGATTTAATAGTCTATTTTACCAAAGCATCTGATGTCTGATTCCTTCCCTGACACCAAATATCTTTTTTCTGCTATACTTGGAATCAAACCTAAGTGTACTATTTAAATTTAGCACATTAATTATATTTAAACTTATTATTTTACAATGGCAGGAAGCAATTGGAATGTAACATACCGAGCTAAGTTGAAGATGTTTCATTATATTGGTAGCAAACCTATTATCAAAAAGTATTATGATAAAATATCTATATTCTTAAAAAAAATATTTACGAGGTATTTTTTGACATGTTTGCCTTTGATGTATAAAAATGACAATTCATCAAATTTAACAACAATTTTCTTTGAGACTCTTAAGAAAAATAACATCATGTTGTTGTCGAGGAAGACGCCAACCTATTGACTCCGAAACAAAATTGCCGGAGGGCAATTTTGTTCCGGAGTCAATATGTTGAGGACAGTTTTGTTCCGGAGTCAATACGTTGAGGACAGTTTTGACCTTTTTCCGTTTTTTATATGTCCCAATTTGCTAGTAACAGGCTTGAAGTGTAATGAGATTTCCCGCTTTCCAACAAATGTAAAGAGCTTGATATATCACATATATTCATCTTCAGTTAAAGTGGATTGGTCATTCCTATCCAATGGGGGGCTGGTTTTTCATGGCTTGGTTATGGGGGACGGGCTGGACGCCTGGTCCGTGATGGAGGGGGGCTGTTTGGTTGTGAAGTTTTCCGGCGATGTGAAGTGACGGGCTGGACGGGGAAGATGAAGCAACGGGGTATCCATGGAATGTCGTTTGGTGGTTCAGGGTTAGAGAGGGTGTGTTGTGAGGAAGATGAAGACAGGGTTTGGTGTTTTTTGGGTCGGGTCGGTCGGGATGCTTGTATTTAATTTTTAATTTTTTTTAATTCCATGTGTCATGTTTTGATTGGCCATTAAATAAACTTGACCAAAAATCAATTCTCACCCAAGTTCCGACCCAACCCGACCGACCCGACCCAAAAAAAGTTAACGGAGGGCAATTTTGTTCCGGAGTCAATATGTTGAAGGCAGTTTTGACCCTTTTTCCGTTCTTTATACGTCCCAATTTTTAACTTTTTTTGGGTCGGGTTGGGTCGGGTTGGGTCGGGTCGGGTCGGGTCGGAACTTGGGTGAGAAATGATTTTGGGTCAAGTTTATTTAATGGCCAATCGTTACGTGACACGTGGCATTAAAATAATTAAAAATTAAATACAAGCATCTGTTAGATTTTGGGGGCAGAAGTATGCCACAATTTAACGGTGGGAGCATTTTCTTTGCAAAAGGTTAACGAAGGACAATTTTGTTCCGAAGTCAATAGGTTGAGGACAATTTAAACCCTTTACCGTTAAATATATGATTTCATTTTTCAAGTAAAGAGAATAGTGATAATGGTGTTGCACGAGGATGTATAAAATCAAAAGGAAGAGCTAGTAGCCTGATTTGGAAGGGGATTATAGTATGTTGACTAAAGCACTGTATTTGAGTGTTCATTTCTCTTTCTTTTTTTTTTAGAGGCAACTAATGATAATCTTATAATTTGTTTTTTGTAGTTTACGACAAACTACGCTGGACCGTGAGGCAAGATTTGGGATAGTTTGAGATAGTGTGCTTGTTTTTCTAGAGAAGCTTGTTGGCCGGAAGCAATTGAAAAATATGCATCTTTAATAAATTGAATATGTAAATTACTTATGAATTTTGGTATAAAATATTTCTTCATATTTTTTGTAGGCTCATATTGAAGAAATTGTTTAGTCGGATCCATCTCTATCTAGCATAGAGATAGTAGAAAAATATTGTGGACCTCATACTCGTAGCTATATATTTGGCTTTGGGAGCGGAGTAAAAGTGAGACTTGAAAGGTGGCATTTCTTCAAAGGTTGAATTACTGTCCCCGCTACATTCAACTGGAGAAGAAAACAAATTTTTGAATGAGGAAAATCATTTCTTATATGACTGCTTGTCTACCTTAGAAGATGAGATGAAAGAAATGAAGAAAATAAGAAAATCATTCGCTGCTCAACAATCACATGTCTCGCCTATGACATCTCCCATTTCAACTGAATGACCGCTATTTTTGTCTGCTATCCAAGTTAGTAATAATATACCTTACGTTCACCCAAAAAGGCATTTAAAATCTAAAGATGGTTCACACCATCAACGTACTTCATCTGAAAGTTGTTTATAGTGACTCCTTTACATATTATGATGCTGCTAACATTACAAACTAAGACTCTGAAGAGTTGACGAGGAGAGTTTGCTCTGTTGATATTTTCTATTTTGTCAATAAGTGACAAATGACACTTGCACACGTTATGATAAATGATGTTGGGTGATAGCACCAAACCACCAATTATGTACTATATAGAGATTTCTAATTGAAGAGTTGGAACTTATATTGTTGGTTAAAGTTTCTATCATATAGAATGTATGTGTGACTTCGTTTTACTTAGGCCTTTTCAGGACACGTATGGACAAATTTCCAGACCATTATGTGCCAAAATGATTAACATGCCAATGTTTGTATTAGTTATGCTCTTGCAAGGGTAATTTTACATATATTATTTTATTAATAATTATTCATCGTATTTTCAAAATTTTGTATTTACAGATTTGAAGATTAAGGCTACAAGAATGCAAGTTTGCAAGATACACAAGTTCATTATTGTTTTGCTAGGAATATTATGTAAAACTTGATATTATTGCTAAGTTTTTTTGTCAAGGTGTTGACTAAATATTGAAACTAACATCATGTGATGTAACATTGTAATTAATATCTTTTTATATCAAGACTTTTTAGTTGCAACTTGATATTTATTTATAAAATAATTTTTTGTGACATCGAGCTTTAGGATTACATGTGGTTAATAAGAGACCAGAAATACGATCCTTAAAGTTACTATAGTTATTTTAAATAGGGGCCAGTTGGTCTCGTCTCTAAAATATAATCTACGGCCAGTTAAATTCTAGTCGCTAAAAGTATTGACGGTTGGAAAATATATATTTTTCATAATATATTAATCATCTATTAGGGAGGGAAGGGCTGGTCCCTAATATTATTTCACGACCAGAAAATATATATTGGAATGCTATGTTAATGGTGTATTAGGGACGAGATATGTTGTCTCTAAAAGTATTTAACGACTAGCTTTTTCTCTCGTCTCTAAAACCCTTTAACAACCAGTTTTTTAGCACCGTCGTTATTGACCTTTAGCGGCGGAAACTATTGCGACGGGTGGCGACCAACTTTTTTCCGTCGCAATGGATTTATTGGGACCAGATTTGGTTCTTTAGGGACCATATTTCCCTTCCTTGAAGGCAGTTTTTCTTGTAGTGCTAAATACGCCTAAGAGCGAAAGTACGTAAGAGCCTACGGGCCAGCGTAATGAGCCTCGGGGCCACGTGACTAATCAGAGGATTCCTACCAACACAAAAACCAGCTCGCTTGGTCAAAATCAAGAGAAAAAAAGATACGAAAGAAGTAAAGCCGAAAGGTTTTCTTTCATACACATATGCAAAAAAATGCAACCTCCAGCTACAAATATGCTTTGAAAATCCTACATACAAATGAAAAAATCTATGCTCCCCCTCCACACTGATGGTTGCAGCCTGCCAGTCTCATCCTCATTTTCCTCTGCATCAGGCAAAAGTATCCTAGCATCATGTTCTTCCTCCCTTTCTAGCGCCAATTCTTCCGAAAGGGAGAAACCCTTATCACAGATCTCCTCGAGGGACTTTCTTCGAGACTTGCAACGAGCATATTCTACAATCCTCCCTTCGCGGTCAAGGATCCTTCTCAGCTCGGCTTGAGCATCGACAACATACTTTGAATAGATCGTCATCTCCTGGTCAGCCTTAGTCCTGCTCATTACAGCTTCTGCCCGGGCATCAATGATCTCGGCCCTAACTTTCAAAATCTCAGACTCGCGCTTTGCAATCATTTCTGTTTGAACCAAAGTATTTTCACGAGCTAGGCGAAGTTGAGCTTCAAAAGTAAGCCAGAGCATCCTTCCTCTCTAAAGCCTGAGCCTCCGCCCGAGCTTTCTGCTCAACATGCTCACGCCTGGCCTAGCCATCTTCATCTCAAAGGCGCTCCAGGGCCTTTATCTTTTTCTGCACTGAAATAAACTAAGCATTAGCCTCTAGAACCAGGAGGTGGAATGCATACACCCGTGACAGAAAGCTACCTGCTCCTTCAGGTGGTTCTCATAATTCAATCTCCGGCCCATCTCATACTACACATGTACCAACTCGACTTCTTCCTCATCATAAAGGAGCCTAATGGATCTATCCTCATCCAGAGCTCCATAGCCTGGCTTCACAACGAAACGACCCGAACTTAAGCTTGTCCAATTCCTACAAAAGGAAACCCAATAAGGAAGGGAAGTCGCCATGCTCGAAAGAATTGTGCCGAAACTCACCGAAAATTGAACTGGGCTTCCTCAAAGGTGGAGTGCACAATTGCCAATCTAGTCCCTTAGGCCCTAAAAGAGCCAACTGTGGCCGAAGCACGGTCGCTCGATGTACTCAACCCCGGGGGTATTTAGTATCGTCCATAGTACTATCGATGGAAAAAAAAGGTGACAGCAACGAAGAAACCCTCTTTCCAAAAAAAGGAGTCACAGACACGACATGCTTGGATGATGCTTCTTCTCTAAAGCCCCGATCCCGCTACGCCTTACTCTAAGCGCCATCGCCCTGTGAAAGCACATCTCGCTCATTATTATTGTTCTTCAACCAGGGATTTGGCAACCGTTACCCCTTTCCAAAAGAGCGCGGCCTCGCCTCGAAAGGCTCTTTAATGCCTATAATAGCAATATTAATACGCACAAAGGGAAAATGTTTCTCCATATGAAAAAATAGCGCAACACGCACAATAATGTTTTGCTCCCCATCTGCCCCGAGACAAAGCTCTCCACTTGCTCTTTAGACCAAATCCAGCAGATCGGGAACATCACCCGACGCCTATGAAACCGATGCAGAAGAAGAAAGGTGGGCATGGTTACGAAACCAATCCTCGCCATAGGCAAAATTGAGAAAGAGCCAAATGCACCACTTACGTGAAGAATTTCATTCCTCAGGGAATAGTATAAGCTCCACGGGGATAATACCCACAATCCGCACTCGGACAAGTGACTTATCCATCCCTAGTTTCCGTTCTTCTCATCATGTAGGGGTGGTCAATCAACATCAGAAGGTTAGTAGACCCCGATGGTGAAAGGGCCAGTACAGCCTGATAAGAGGACTAAGCATAAATACAAGCCTCTCTTTCTCCACAAAAAATCTCACCATCAATACTATTTTCCAAAAATGATGGATGGATCAGCACCAATGTAACCCGATTCTCTAAGAAGAAGTCAAGCACAATCCTATCAAGCGGGCCTAGTGTGAAATGATACGTATACATATTCAAGAATACATCGGCATGATACGTGATTCCCTCACCCGGGGAAAATGCTTGTAACACCACTTTCTCCCCCCTATCCGCAGTCCTTTCTCACTGACCTAAGATGCTCTTCTACTATCAATTAAGTAACCTTCAAGGCATACTCTCATTGGTCCTGAATTCCGAAGGCAGATCTCTTCCCTCCTTTTCTGACAGACACCGACATAGCAGCCATGGCTATGACGAAGTTAGAGAACTAAAACGCACGAATATGTGCAAGCACATTAGTACTAAAGTGCCGAAAGGCTGGGGAAGAAAAAGAATGACAACTTGTTAAAATGGTGGAACCCCATAAAAATTAGAAACTACCCTATTTATATATAGGAAAAAATAGTGACGAGCCGCCTGCCTCAAAGCTTGTTAGGAACACCGATCGATGCCATCAGTGCCAGTTGTGAGGTGGTAACCAACCTTGAGGGCCTCCATCAGAATGAGGTTAGGCTCCGGGGAGCCTATAACGCCTTTGCCAGTCCCGAGGTGGTGCCCGACCTCGAGGATCTCTATCATAGCGAGGCTAGGCTCCAGAGAGCCGAAACTCCTTTGCCAGTCCCGAGGTAGTACCCCACCTCGAGGACCTCCATCAGAACAAGGATAGGTTCCAGGAAGCTAATAATGCCTTATCCAGTCCCGAGGTGGTAGCCGACCTCGAGGACCTCCATCAGAACAAGGTTAGTCTCCAGGAAGCCAATAATGCCTTCTCATGTCCCGAGGTTGTACTCAACCTCGAGAACCTCCATCTGAAAAAGTTAAGGCTCCAAGATGCCAATAACACCTTCTCAAGTCTAGAGGGGGTACCCAACCTTAAGTACCTCAATAAAAAATAATCTAGGATTTAAATTAAATAGAAGCAAGGATTTAAAAGGCCAACGGCATTGTCATCCCCAAGGTAATATCTGATCTTGAGGATCTTCATCAGAAATAATTTAGGCTACAAGAAGCCTTAAACAACATTGCAAATAACATCCTAAATAGGGTGGTCCCTCATGTGGGACCTACTGCAATGCCTTAAAATTGCATACATTAAGTTCAAGACAAGTCTCCAAATGTACCGAGTCAAACCTCACTTGGGGACTGTACTCGAGAGTCCAAAGGCTAAGCCTCAGTTTATAGGTTCGAAGCCCTACTTCTTTCTGACTCAAGTAAGGATCCCGATGTCCCGAGTTTATCGAATCCATCCAGGTTTGGCTCAAGGAATGATGAAAGATCCCACAGGAAGTCATTTTTATAAACCAAAGGCCAGAAGGAATACTCGCGCCCAGGTTTGGTATTAGCAATAACAGACAGAGTCGTGCATGCAGAATATCCACAAACGTAAAAGAATATAGCAAGCATCAAAGATAAAAAATGAGGAAATATCTCAATATTCATGAATATATAATGACAAAAACCCATGAGGGGTCCTTACACAGAAACAAAGAAGCGAGAGGGTACATATTTAGTAAAAGCCTAAAACCTAGTCTACTCTCAAAGGTTCATCTCAGGTACCGGCATCTCCGGGAACCACCTCCTCGAGCATGTACCCTAGACGGTGATAGCTCCGACCACCACCTCCTATAGTTTCCCAGCTCAATCCCACGAGGCAATATCTCCAAGGAAGAAGATGAAGAAGAGGAAAATGGGAAGGCAAAGAAGGGGAAAGTAATGCAGAAGAGGCATAAAAAAGATACATAGCCCGCCAAAGCCAAAGGTTGATGATTCGATGGGCCTCAACCCTATCGTACGACCGCTCCAAGTCCACCTTTCGGGACATCATGGTGTGAAAGATTAACGGCCGGCTGCACCATTTTATCCCTTGGGGAAACACCCAAGGGATGATGTGCCGCACCAGACCATGGTAGGATAGTGAGCAGCAGTGTAAAGTCTGAACACTCTCCCAAGAAGCGGTGTAGAGTATGAATGTTCTAAATTAAAACAGGACGACCCCCTTATCTCATCACCTTAGTCCAATGACGACATCATCGATAGCCGTATTAATAATGATAATAACGATGATATAGTATAGTCTCGTTCGACACAGGGAAGCCCAGGTAGGAGGCCATGGCGTGGCCGATAAGAATGCCTCCATAAGACCTTAAGGTCAGAAACCCCAGACATGGCGGGCTGTAATAAGAGAAGGATAATGAGAATGAAAAGAAAGGAATTGAAGATGTTGAGAAACACTTGAATAAAAAGTTAGCATGGAAAGGCCCCGTTTATAGGGATAATAGTGAGGCCAACAATTCTAGCAATGCCTTTGAAAGGTGGGTCGATAGGCGCAATAAATGTGCCATTGGAAACTGGATCGTCGGTGATACGGTTGCCTTGAGGAATGGGAATCGGCAACACATTTAATGACGCTGAAAAGACAAGTCTATGGGATGTACCAATTATCTTGAACACTTACATCGTAAGTATGATATAATCACTTTGAAATCACTTCGGGAAGTCCGAAGGGTTGGATGTCAAAATCACTTCTTATCACTCCTCTCTAAGAAACGTGGGGACTATCTATATACAGTAAAATTAGACGGTCCAATTTCTCATTATCAAAGCACCTCGGAAGACCATCTCTATATCTCGAGGCTACAAGGTTACGGTCGAGTCTCATCCCTTGAGGTACTTGGCACTTAGTATTAGGATAATGTTGACCACGGCCACAATAGAAACAGAGAGTTCCCAAGGCACCTGGCTATGACTGACAGAACCTAGAGAGCTACTCTAAGGCCCGAGTCAAAGTGTCATCTAGTTGTCATATCTTCATACCTTTGTAATTAATTCATGTTGTACTATGAAGGGATTCCCCTAATTCCCCTAATATATAAAGGGGATCCTCCCCATTTTGCAAATATTGTTGATCTAGTTGCTCCGTAAGAAATATAGAAGAACATTCTCTTTTCTCTCTCATACAATCTCTTGATAGTATTGCTTTCTTTTATTGTCTTTATATTTTTTCATCATTTACTGCCTATCATTGTCCATAAAGAGTTTAAATTGATTTTATTATAACTGTTAGTCACATAGCAACTGTCTTCCATAGCTCATAATCGAGCTTTGGGATCGACCTTGAGGCCCAAAATTGACAAGCTCGAGGCCCCGAATAAATGACCTATCGGTTTGATTATATATTTCTCCTTAACTTTATTTTGTTTCTAAATCTCATACGCTTAGCACCAACAACTTAACAATCTAACATCCAGATAGATCACGTTCCTTTATAGTCTCATCAACAAATTTAATTATTATTATCATTTTCACGGTAAACACCCTTTGATTGGTGTGATCATGATTAGTAGCTTAATCCCCTAATGAACTTAATTGTATGTCTAATCCTATCTAAGACACCCTTGTTTTCCTCATGATT
Organism: Nicotiana benthamiana; assembly: GCA_034376525.1. Taxonomy (NCBI): domain Eukaryota; kingdom Viridiplantae; phylum Streptophyta; class Magnoliopsida; order Solanales; family Solanaceae; genus Nicotiana; species Nicotiana benthamiana. The sequence goes on from CM067336.1 coordinate 3,038,221, forward strand.
TTACAACATCTTTGTTCAATGTCTTAATTGCCTATTATCATGGCTAGCCTATGAAGTCTTTAAGACTCCTAAGTATCATGTGCACTTGTAATCTATATTTCTTCCCTGTACCCTGTTCATATGCCCCCTTAATATGATTTTTATATGTTCCCAACCCCCTTCACCCTGGTATGAGATATGCCTATCTCTGAATCTGGGTATTCTACAACTGATTGATTGTTGGCTGAATTCTCTCTCTTCATAACTGATTTCAAAATATTCTTAGTATTCTTCTTAAAACTGGTTTTAATCTTAGCATATTCTTAAAACTCGCCTATTTTAAAAAATCGTTTTCACTCCTAAATATTATCTCCACACTTTTTTTCACTATGTCTTTCAAAACTATATCAAGCACTCTCACTTTACTCTTAAGTTATTATGTTTTGCCCATCTGGTATGTGTACTGCATAGGGATCCTTGAGATCTCTCTGAACTCTTGTATACTAGGGCTGGCTCTTCCACACTACACATAACTAGTCCCTATTTGAGAAAGGTCTTGTTGTGAGCACTGTTCGCGATTCTTGAGGTCCTTAGGGAACTCTGACACACCTGGACACATATTGGCTGTAAGATTTTTGGGCATTTGATACTGCATTGAAGTCCTGGTACTCCCAGGTTTATTTTGGGCCTGCTTCAGGCTCCCTATAGTTTAGTTTGCATCTCATTTGTGTAATTTACTCAATCCTGGTTTGTAATAATCCTTTGTAAATAGATATTGGGTAGCCAGTAAAAAATGGAGGGTAGTTATATTATTCTATTGGGTAAACTGGGTAGAAATCATGTTTTAGGTTTTATATTATGTTGAGTTATTGTAGAAATCATGTTCTAGGTTTGTGTGATTCATTAGATATTATGCTTTAGGATTGCTATGCTTATTCGCATTAAACCCATGCTAAATTTCTGCATTAGATACCCTATCTTAGGACAATCATGTTTACTGCTTCTGCATATTACATCTTTTAATTCATCACTTTACTTCTGATTCTGCATAAGTCGCTATCACTTAGAAATCATGCCGTTACATTATAATACTGGTTAATAAAATAACCTTCTCCATGTGCATTAGAGATCATGTTTTAGGATTGCACGTGCATTTGCCTTGAAACATGTCGCTTAAATAAATAGGTTAAAACAGCCCTACACATAGGTATCACTTTCTGGTATAAATCAGTATAAAATCACTTGCTATAATATTCATCACTTAGATCACCATGCCTATAGGATGAAATAACTTCAAATTGTTAAAAATCCTCTATAACTATGATTGCACATCGACCCATGCCTAGGCGAACCTTAGGTGATTAATGTCCTTGTAAAAACTGAGAAACTATTCTCTGATTATTTATAAACTGTTCAGGTTTAACAGGGTTTTAAAATCAGTAGGCAAACTAAATAAGGTTCTGCCACTTTATTTTAAGAGCAATGTTGCACATTATTAGTTTTGATGCTTACCTAGATACCCTATTTTGGGATTTCTCTGAAATTACCTAAAAATCTGTGTTTGAGACGTACTTCTTATTTGACTATGCACATGCGGAGGTAAACATGAACCTTCTATCTGCTTCCTATTTGAAAATCCTAGGTGTTATTTATTTTCGCCTAGATTTTTGTCGTTTAAACACCTTAGAATTGTCTAGAACTACCTAAGTCTAGAGGTCCTAAATTCCTCCAGGACCATAAAGAAGGGACGGATAACAGTACACTTAGAGTTCGTTAATCAAATTCGCTAATATAACCACTAAGGGGAGGTTAATGGTTAGTAAAAGGATATGAAGAAGTGCGTGCTAATGTCATGTGTAGACCTTTAGTTGCGGAGGATTAATGGGCATTGCACAGATTAATCATATACGCTAATCAACTTAGGACTTCCATTTTCCCAAAATAACATATGTGTACTCAGACTCCTAAACTTCCTGGATTTATGTATGGTCGGACTGTTCAAACCTTCTTAATGTACGCTTACCTTTCTTGAATGTATATGTGGTTAGACTGTGTAAACTACCTCTATTTGCAAATATGTACTGAGACTGCTTACTTGTTAAATGACTGATTCACATAGTTTGAGTTCGGTCGGGACCCACCGTTGTGGGCCATGAGGGGTGACTAACACCTTACCCTCACAGTTATTTCGAACCCTTACCCATATCTCTGGTAATGGAAACTGGTTACATGAGCTAATTGCTCTAAGTGCCCTAACACACCTTAATTTGTTAGGTGACGACTCTTTAAATACCCAATTCCCAGAATGAAATGAATTGTTCCTCATAAATGTAGAAACTCAGGCCTCCGCGAAGGAAAAAGAGGGCACGACAATTATGTGCCAGGGTGAATTGTGAAATTCCAGTTATGTTGTGTGGCCGGACCTATATGGGATAGGGTGAGGTGAGATCACCGCCGGGTATGTGCATGGTAAGGCTACATAGCGATTTAATGATTTTTGGAACAACTCTAGGCATGTTTGAGGACGAACGTATGTATAAGTTAGGGAGGATGTAATGACTGGATAAATTGTTTTGAGAATTTGCACTTTGCTCTCAATTCCTCGGGCATGAATAGCCCCGTATGATGTATTATGACTTATTTAAATCATCGGTTTTGGTTTTCAGGATAATCATAATAGATTTGGAAGAACAATTCTCAGCTTGAAGCTTTAAATTTGAAAGATTTGACCCAGTTTTGACTTTTTAGTATTAAATCTTAGATTTTGATTTTTTTGATTTGGTTAGCTCCGTTAGGTGATTTTGGACTTGGGAGCGCATCCAGAATGTAATTTGGAGATCCGTGGTAGAATAAGGATTGAATTGGCAAAATTTAAAATTTGATGTTTCTCAATCGGCAGCGAAAATTTTGATATTGGGAACATGATGGAATTCAAGAAGTTGGAATAGGTTCGTAGTGTGATTTGTCACCTGTATGAAAAATTTAAGTTTAATCGGACTTGATTTGATAAGTTTCGGCATCGAATATAGAAGTTTGAAGTTCTTAGTTCCATTAAGCTTGAATTGGGGTGTGATTCGCGGTTTTAGCATTGTTTGATATAATTTGGGGCATCTAAGTTTTTTCATATTATGGAACTTTTTAGTATACTTGGTTGGGATCCCATGGGGCTCAGATAAATTTTGGAAGTTTTTTTTTGGAAGATTTTGGCGTTTTGAGCATAAGCATGTAATGATCCAAAGGTCCATTTTTAGTTCAAGATATTGAAATTTTATTTCGAGACTTACGACATTTTTATAATGAATTATAGGAGTGATCTAGAAAGGTTGGTCTACTTTTGTCAAGTCACGATTGAGTTTTTAACACGAAACATGAGTCAATCTTTTAACGAGCGAAATGAGTATCGCACTAAGAAAATGAGCTTCTAATTGAGTTTTGATTGAAGGGCTATGTTCGTATTGTTATTTGTGACTCATATGAACAAGAATCATCGAATTCCAAGTTTGTATAATGGAGTTAGAGCCTTTTTAGTGAAACTAAATACTATTGGTGCAACAGATCTTGTGTGCACCTTTAGCGACCAGATATGATACTTTTAGCGACAAGAATGAGTGTTTAATGTTGTTTTGTTTTTTAGCTTATTTTGACATTTTTTGTGAAAGAACGCGGCTTGGGGCGATTTTTGAGCAGGAAATCGTGGGAAATCTTTAGGTAAGTCACTTGTGATTATTTATACTCCATAATATTGAATTATCATCGAATAATCTAACTAGAATACATATTTTTGAGGTGTAAATTGGGGACTTGGACCTAGGGATTTGAAGATTTGGAGGGCGAAGTATTATCAGAATTTATGTAATTTTGGTATGGTTGGACCAGCCAGGTCGTTACATTAAGTTTCATCGGGTTCCAAGACGTGGCCCCCACAGGCAATTTCAGAGTTATATTTTTGAATTTGTTGGAAAAATTAGTATTTTCATATGGAATTAATTCCTATAATTAGCATTGTCTGAGTTGAATTATTTTGGCTAGATTCGGATTGATTAGAGACCGATTCAAGGTACAAAGGCATTTATGAATAGAATTTTGCTCGGATTGAGGCAAGTAATGACTGTAAATCTAGTCCATGGGGTATGAAACGCCGAATTTCATATTGTTTTACTATTTTGAGTTGACGCACATGCTAGACGATAAACGTGTGGTCGTACACCGTAGGGGGTTGTGGCTTTGTACGTCCCATAACAACTATAAATTTTGATATTTAACCTAAATTATATGATACTTATATATTTTAGAAAGGATTTCCTATAAATTGGGCTGAATGCCATATTTGGGCCTTGGGTCAGAGCTGTTTGGACCCTTAGGGTTTTTTTCTTATTATCCTCTCACTATTTTTTATTTAAGATCTATACTCATTCATGCTGTGTTTATTGATTTCGTAGCTCAGTCTTTATTACTCCGTTTTGATGCATAAAATGATATTCTTGGCTAAGCACCCTATTTTACTGATAGCCCAAGTGTCGTGAAAGGTTTCCAACTGAGTGAGACCAAGGGCTTGTATTTTGAGGATATAATGGGATTGGGATACAAACCACAACATGTGGTTATTGATTCATGATTTTGGTAAGGCCGTGGACCTGAATTTATTCCACAAGGTGGCTGGTTATGAGGCCGAGGGCCTGATTGATTTATTCCATGAGGTGGCTTGTTATAGCGCTTCGGCTGAAGGATTTTCTCTAGAGTCTGCACAACCCTAGTGAGCATTGAGTGAGTGTTATGATATTTTGCACGAGTGGCTGTTCTTCATTCATGTTATGCCCATGGGGCTGTATTTGAATGATTGTGAGGCTATATCGAGAGGCTAATTCTGAGTGAAGTTATGCTCGATGGGCGTTTTGTGATTCATGTTGTCTGAGTGGCTGTATATGAACTATGTTTTTGCTCGAGGGGCTGTTTAGGGTTTTCAACACTTTAACTCTAAATTGCATTGAGCCTCTATTGAAACCATTGAAAAGCATCTTCAAAGGATTTTTACTAAAAACTGGATTTTAAATGAATTGATTTGACTCATATACTGATGTGAAAGCATGTTGTACTTACTGAGTGTTTGAGTTATATGGTGTATGATATGATTTCATATTTAGTTATGGCTACGTCTTGATACAGCTTGTTTAGACTTATACATTATAGAGATACGAGATTTTGATCTTATAGAAAAATTTTGATATGGAAATTGGATTCTAAGGCTTATGGGCTAGGTAGGATTATGAAATTTCCGTCATGTTGTGTTATCAGATCTATATGGGATAGGGTGATCACTCCCCGAGTATATGCATAGTGAGGTTACACAACGATTTGATGGCATTTGGAGCAACTCTGGGCACGTTCAAGGATGAACGTATGTTTAAGTGGGGGAGAATGTAATGAGCCGACCGGTCATTTTCAGCATTTGCACTTCCCACTGCAGTTTGGGGGCACGAGCAGTTCCATATGCTGTATTAGGACTTGTGTGAAAACTTTGAGTTTATTCCGGGTTGATTTGATATGTTTAGGCATGAGTTTTTTTAAGTCGAAAGTTCAAACGTTCATTAAGTTTGATTAGAGGTGTGTTTCCTTATTTCGATATTGTTATGTGTGTTTTGAGGGCTCAAGTAGGTCCGTATTATGATATGGAACTTGTTGGTATGTTTCGATGGGGGTCCCAAAGGGCTTAGGTGAGTTTCAGATAGGTTTGAGAAATGTTGCGCTCGTTTTGCTTATGTTTTGACGTCGTTTCTTCAAGAATAAATTACACCACATTGAACAAATAAGATCCAATTTCTATTTTGATTGAACTATTAGATCTGTATTGTAATTATGGAGCCATAGCAAAAGGAATCGTCAAATTTGGACATTGTATAAGGAGTTTATTGTCATTTTACTATGAATTGGTTTACTAAAATTTTCAGATTAATTATCAAATTGTCACTGACTGCTCATTTAGAAATATGCACTATTTTCAAATATTGAAACCAACATATTTCCTCCACTATAAGGTAAAACGGAGTGATTCCAGAGCCTAACTTGACTAGAATTTTACAAGAAATTCATTGGAGGCATCAAAAGTGAGATACGAGATCCTGTGGCACAAGAAACGAGGCAAAACAGTGTTAAAACCAAGATTTTGTGCATTTAACATATTTGAGTTGGCGTGCTCAAAATTGGACAAACTTCGAGGTGATTTTCAGCATAAGAAATTGGGGTAAGTGTCTTTACTCGGTTTTGGTTATATTTCGTGAATCTATCTTCCATTTTAGCTTTTGGGTGATGACTTTTAACGAATAAATTTGGGGTTTTGGCCTTCATAATATAAATATTGAGTTTTGAACACCGATTCGTAGTCGAATTTAAGTGAAAATAGAATGATTGAACTCATAATTAAATGAGTTGATGGATTCTGTGAGTTTTTTTAGGTTCAGATATGCGGGCTTGAGTTTAGCTTCTTTGCTGATTTTGGGATTTTGATTAAATATTTGACCTTTTTTGATTGAGATTGGTTCCTTTAGCATTGTTTGATGTATTTGAGTTGTTTTTGATTAGTTTCGAGTCATTTCAAGGTCTAAACACTCGTTATGGTACTCTTGGAGCATCGCTTGGCTTGCGCGGTGTCAGAATTTACTTGTTTATGATAAGTAACTCTTCTAAACTTGGTACTGAGGGTATGAAATCCCAAATTATATTTTACGTGATTGATGTCATGGTGACGGGCGTGTGGGCGTGCACCCTGTGAGTTGTGACTCTATTGTTTCTAGGGCACTAAATAGTGGCCCTATTTTATTGATAATTGTATTTTCTGGGAAAATTTGAGAGAGTATTCAGCGACTTATGCGTCATAGACAATGTGGTTTTGCGCTTGGGTCTCGTATGGTAAGCCTTGGTCGAGGAATTAAGGTGCTACAACAAGAGGAAATATCATGTTGAAGCTGAATCAAAAGAAATTTAGATAGTTGGAGTAGCTTGGTAGTAGATCGGATCAGAATGGTAAGGATATGATTAATTCTTTATGTATGTTCGAGGTAATGAGTTCATGCAAGTATTTTGCAGCAATTCTCTTGGGTTTCGATGGCTTGCTTAGCTTTGTCCAGTTAGAAAGATGCAGTCCTGGCAGTTTAGTTGGCACAAATAGAACTGGAAGCATTCTTGTTGGGTTTTATCGTGGTTTGGAGACGTATATTTCTATGGGCATGCTGAGTATGGGATGTATAAGGGTTTTTGTTCTAGATGGGACCAATGGGAAGCTGTTGACTAGTTGAGTGCATAGATGTATGTGGCTCAGAAAGGAGGTAAAGTTTTCATGTATCCTCGGATGGTATGTTATGTGTGGTATGTTGTGGAGGACCGATACTTGCGTGTGTTGGGTTGCAGTTCAGTTCAGAAAGAAAGTTCATAAAACACTTAGGCAGAAGGTAGCCTCAAATAATCAAGGAAGTACTGCCATTTCAAAGTGATCTGATGAGAGTATATGTTTCAGAAAAAAGGCAATGTGATTAAATAGATGGAACTTCGGTGATATTGTGGCACTTTCCTTATAGATCGACAGGTAATATACGGGTTGGCTTGGTGGCACAGGGAAATTTTAGAGTATCTACTATGGAATTATTCGGTATTTAAGGTGTGGTATGCATTTAGGCGGTGAATTTGGGATTAGGTACGATGATTCATGTGCTATATAGAGTTAGAGACTGGGATTTCTAATGTTCAGGCTATGTTATGGTTGTGGACCGTGTGTATCGGCACCATTTAGTGAATATCGGGATTTGGAGGCTCGAGTAGATCTTTCTTTGCTTGGAATGTTAGATTTTGGATATGATATTGGGGCTTAGACTGCTTTTTCTCAATGTTGAATTATTCTGGGTTATTGCGCTATGGGCTATGACGAAAATATCATAGATTGAGTGCGAGGTGCGTCAGAGTATGTTCTAGTATAGTGGTATGTTTCGAAGGACTAGCGGGCAGCTGGGAAGGATTGTTTTTCTTAATTGGGCCTTCGTGATGATTGTCGGTGCAGAGGTTGCTATCATGGATTTAGTTCCGGTGTTAAGGGACTTTTCGGATGCATTTTCGTGGCCGGGCATGATGCAGGGCAAGATTGTTGGTCTCGGTATTGATTTGGTGTCGGGCACCATTTTGTATGGCATTGACAGAAGTTATAGAAGTGGAAAAGAACAGCTTCAGGTTATTTTGGTGAGCAGTTCCTTGGCAGATCAATGTGGATGTGTGTTCTAGCTTGAGTCAGCTTGGTTGGCCGAATGTATTGTCAAGGGATTTGTTGACCTGATTGTTATCAAGCTTGTTAGTGATCTGAGTAGAGCTATGAGTTTCTTTTCGGTGTTGTGAGACTTTATGATTTGTTGGTTATGGACACATATGGTGCAGTTCTATTGGGAATTTATACTGAAAGTCGGGCGGAAAGATTAATTGGGCATTGCTCGGTAAATGGAGTATTGGTTACGACCTATCGGGTTGCGTGGAGTATGTTGTTTGTTTCACGATGGGGGTAATGAATTTCTTTGGTTTCGGACATCAAATTATGCGTGGTTGTCAATTTTTAGCATAGTGACCTGAGTGGGTTTCATGTGTAACAGTGCTGGATAGGATCGTGCATTCTGACAAGGCCGTGTGGAGATATGATCTTTCGGGGTAGATGCAGGTGTTTTATTTCTATGATGTGAGATGGTCTCCGCCTTGTGTAGTGATAGTACTGATGAGCCTGTGGTACAACTCTTTCGTTTGAGTCTTTTTTCATGATTTGAGTATATTCAGACCATTTCTTATTGGTGCGTATTATGCAAGTTGTGGCTCGGGCCTATTTTGAGGTGTCATATCACCAGAGTCGTGTGTTGGATTCGAGGTGAACGTTAGGGTCACTAATGAATATGAACATATTGGATTTCAGCGTGTTGGAAGTACAATATCGAGGTTCGGCTTAGAATCTGTTACGATATAAGTCAAATGGGGAGTAGCTTCATGAATGGTTGATCTGAGAAATGGTTACGGTTTATTGCGTGTTTTATTTATCGTTGGTAGTATACGAAAGTGTTGGAATAATACCTTAGTTAACAAGATGTTTTCTACCGGTATTCGGGTGCTGTGGGCAACTGCTGTGAATAGAAGTTATCATTTTGAGTGTTTGGGTTATGTAGTATATCATATGATTGAGGGTTATTACAGCTGGTTCAAGCTAATTCTGAGTATTAGATGTGAGATACTGATCTTGTGTATGATTTCGGAAAGTACAATGTGGTTCTATGGTTTATGGACTAGATGGATTGTGAGATTTCAGATATGTTGTGTTATTAGACCTATGTGAGATAGGGTGACGTGGGATAACCCCCCGGTATATGCTTGGTAAGGTCATTCAGCTATTGATTGGCTTCTAGGACAACTCTGGGTACGCTCGAGGACGAGCATTTGTTTAAGTTGTGGAGGATGTGAAGACCCAACCCGTTGTTTCATGTGTTGCCATCCCGTTTCCCCCATGTTATGCTTCTTCGTGTTTCATTATCAACATTTGGTGTGTTAGAGCTGAGTTGGATTGGTTTTGGAAGGAAATGAGTCACTTAGTCTCTTTAAGGAAGGTTGGTTTGAAAAAGTCAACCGGATGTTGACTTATTAGTTAGAGGGCTCGGATGTGATTTCTGGTTATTCAATTAGCTTTGAGGTGTCATTTGTGACTTAAGAGTGTGATCGGAAGTGAACTTGGAGGTTCTGTGTAGAATTGGGCTTGAATTGGCGAAGTTAGTATTTTGGCGATATCCGGTGGATAGGTGAGATTTTGATCCAAGGGATGGAATGGATGTGTATGCAAAATTTCAGAGGATATAGAGGTGTTTTGGTTGGGCTTTTGATCGAATGTCTGTTTCGGAAGTTTTGGAAGAACTTAGGCTTGAATTCGATGAGAATTGAGAATTTTTATGTGGTTGGATGTATTTTTATGATTGGAACAAGTTTGAATGATGTTATAGGAGGTGTTGGTATTTTTGGTTGAGGTCCCGGGAGGCCTCGAGGTAATTTCGGATGTTTATCAGGAATTTTTAAAGTTGGAAATGCTATAGAAATGCAGCAGTCAGTGCGAAGCAATTTTGCTCTATGTGATCGCGTAGCAAGGGCTACGATCAAATAGAAGGAAATTATATGGGCTGTTTGGTTGTGCTACGCGATTGAATAAGAGGTGTTGCGAACACACAGTGTTGTTAGATGGTGCATTGCATTTGCATGGTATTTATTGCGATCGCATAAGAGTAATTTTGGAGGCCTAAAAATTTATGCTATGCGATCGCAATAGCAAGGGTTGCGATCGCATATGGTTAGTCACAGACCTGGGTAGAATGTTTTAAAATATTTCATCCGCTATTTTGGGGCTCATTTACTCCATTATTGATCATTTTGAGAGCTTTTTGAAGGAAATTGAAGAGGGATTCAATGAGAATCGATTGTAGGTAAGATTTTTGAACTTAAAACTCGTTCTTATTGTGTCATCCATCTAGAAATATATGGAAACTAAGCCTAAAATTGATGAACTAGGGCTTAGGACTTTGAGATTTTAAATTGGGATCTGATGGGTCATTTAAGCTGGGATATAAGAGTTCTTGGTATGTATGAACACGTAAGAAGATGAGGAATCAATTGATGTTAAATTATATGATTTCCAAGAAGTGGGCACAGGGCTCGAGTTTTGCTAATTTCGAGATTCTTGATATATTTCGATTGTTTTCGATTGGTATTATTCCCTTAGCATATTGTGATGTATTCTCTTTGATTTTAGTTAGATTCGACGTGCGTGGAGGCTGATTTGAGGGGCAAAGACGTCGCGAGTTAGAGATTTCACCGATTCAAGGTGAGTAATAATTGTAACTGGTATCCTGAGGGTTAGAAACTCCGAATTGCTCATCATAGTGCTATATTGAGGTGAGACACATGCTGGGGACGGATTGTGACTTGGTCCGTCCCGAGTGATATGTTTACCATGTATTTGATTATAACTTGTTTGAGAATCTTCCTACTTGGATTAAATGGTGGTATTTGGGCTTAATGCCAATTATTTGATTCCTTCAGGGATTACTATCACCATTTTTCCTCATGCTATATGGTATCACATCTTCATGACTTTTACACATTAATATACAAGCATAGAGTGGTATTTCACACTTATTTGAAAAAGGAAATGAAACATGTTTACCTATTGTGGAAAGGATTTTCAGGGAAAAAAGTAATCTTTTCAAAATATCTCATGATATTTCGATGATTTGATAAAGGATTGGGTTTTTCATTGATATTCTTGAAAAGTGAAGCTATGTATCTTGAAAATTGCGTACAAGTTGAACATTTTTACCTTTAAGAGTATCTCCTTATTTATTTTCTCTACGTTGTATGAACACTGTTAGTTATTTGTGTTGGATCCGACCAATGTTTCAGCTCGTCACCGCTTTCAACTTGAAATTAGGTTTGTTACTTTTTGAGTACATGGGGTCGATTGTACTTATACTATACTTCTTGCACAGTGCATTCAGATTCCGGATGTCGATGTTGCTCTGTTCGATGGTTGCAAGATTTGAAGGCGTACCTGCATTCCTACTGCATTGCCTCTTGTTCACGATAGCTTTAGATTATAAAATTCTATTTATGTACTTTTCAAACAGAAGATGTATTTTCTTCATATCTACTTTGTAAACTCTATTCTTAGAAGCTTGTGATTCGTATTACTAGTCCTTGGAGAATGTATAAAATTCAGCTAACTTCTCTATTTAATTGTTTGGTTAACTTTAATGGGATTGGACAGTTATTAGTATTCTTACCTAGCGGGTTGAGTTACGTTCCATCACGACTAGTGAATTTTGGGTAGTGACAGGTTATAGGTAAAGTTTATGATTTTTTTTCTTCTGAAAATTGGATTTTTAACGAAATGATTGTATTACATACTGGTTTTGGAAACACATTGTACTTATTGTGGTGTTATGACGTAGATTATGTATTTTCTTACTGCTCGGTCTTTATTTACTCCTATTACATACTTAGTTGGCGTACACACATTACTCCTTGCACCTTGTGTGCAGATTCAGGTATTTCTGAACCCGGTAGCGAGTGTTGACTACTCAGTGGAAGGCTCATCGGAGCTAGCAAGGTAGCTGCCTGGCGTTCGCAGCCTTGCTATGCTCCCTCTTATCTTCCTTAGAATATTTTTAGTATATTTTCAGACTCTTTATTGTATTCAGACCTAGTGACTTGTGACACCCGGATGCCAGGCTTGTGTATTTACACTGGTTATTTAGACTCATATTATGAGATTTCTTGTTAATTAATGGCTTAAAAATGACTTTCATAAAATAATGGTTGATAAGGGAATTATGTAGGCTGGCTTAGTTTTATGATATGTGCCATCACAAACATGTCCATTTTTATGATAGGCGTCATCACAAACATGTCCATTTTAGGGCCTTGACAACTATATACGTGTTATCTACCATTAATGTTTAAATATTTTATCGTAATAAATGTATTTGTAACATTAACACTTTGTGCACATGAGAAAAATTAGAATTAACAAAACTTACATGGTTTAAGAAGAAATCGACTAGAAATATGAAATTTGATATGTTTGATGATATTCTCACGTGGTTAGTTGTACACAAAACTAAAGGACGACAAATTTCTTTTAAAAAACGCTTTCATTATAGTTAAAAAATTTAACTAAGGAAAACATTGCAGAAGTAAGATCTCACTCAATTCTGAATTTCTATATATTAAGAGTTCCTATATAGTTCAAATAAGGAAAAATTTAATAGATAAGATTTGGTAGATTTTAAGGTCCTAAAGATTAAGAAAATAAGTAAATTATAATTACATATTTGTCAAAATATACTACCTATTTTTAAAGGGTAAAAAAGACGAACAATATTTCACTAAGCGTCTTCGTGCTTTTTATATAACTAGTTTTAGGATACGCGCGTTGCGCGTGTATCCCATCTCCTTAAGTATAAAATTCTAAAAATTACATAAAAATATTATAGAATAAAAATTTAAAGAACTTCGTATAAATTTTCGAAAATAATGATTGTTGATCGTATTTAGCTAACTTTATATAATCAAAAGAAAAACTCTGTCATAGAACTTCTCAATCATCACAATACGAAATGAAAAGGACAAGAATATGAGAACATAAATTTTTCTACCATCAATGATACTTTAACCAAACATCCTAAAGTTGAATACTGGTTATTCCTATATATATTTGTTATATGAAGGTGTAAGACCGAAGAAAAAGTAGATCACAGTTTCTCTACACAAAAGTTTGGAGAAAGAACAAAGATAGAAGAGGACATATTCACATGGAGAAAACTATCCTCTATAGCCTCATAAAATTTTAATTGTTCATGTTTTGACCCACTTATAAAAAATAACTCTTCGACTCAAATATATTGCATCTAATAGTCAAAAATGTCTGTTTTATATATTTTTGTATAGTGATCGTCTATTTGTATATTTTTTGTATAGTAACAGTATATTTGTATAGTGACAGCATATTTTGTATATCTTTTGTATAGTAACAGCTTATTTTATATGGTGACGGTCAGTGGCAGATCTAGGAATTCAAGTTTGTGGGTGCTAAATTTTTTTTACATAAAATTAATGGGTGCTTTTGTAAATTTTTATACGTTTTCTCAAATTTTCTATGTAACTATACATACTCTGCGTCGAGGTTAATGGGTGCTCGAGCACCCAAATTCAAAGAGTAGATCGGCCATTGGTGACGGTCTATTGTGTATAATTATTGTATAGTAACAGTCTATTTTGTATAGTAACAGTCTATTTAGTGACAATCTATTTAGTATATTTTTATATAGTTATAGTCTATTTTGTACATATTTTATATAATTTTTTTCTAATAACAGTATGTTTTATAGATATTTTAACTTTATGCATAATCATCTACTTTGTACTCCTCTCATTGAGAAACCGGCCACCAACGCGAAAATGTAATTCGCATTTTCTTATTCTACTTAATTTTATTAACATTCACTTTAATATGCTCAGCAATAAGAGACCTCGCCAAAAAATCATCAGCACATTTAACTAAAATAAATATAATGGAAGAATTAATGCTAGCCAACCAGTGGCAGCCAAAACTTAAGTAAACATTGTTTTCTAGTAGTATTCAACCAAATTTGCCACTTTCCTGGTTTTCAGATATTCGCAGATCTGTTTTTCCTGGTTGCTCTGATGGTAAGTAATCCTTACTTTCAATCGAGAGGTTGCGAGTTCGAGTCTACTTAAAAGCAAAGTAAGAAATTTTTGGAGAGAAGGATGCCGGGGGTCTATTTGGAACAGCCTTTCTACCCCATATTAGAGGCAAGGTCTGCGTATATACTATCCTTCCCAAATCACACTATGTGGAATTATACTAAATTATTGTTATTGTTGTTTTGTTGTGTATCCATATTCTTGAAAATGGAAAATCACAGCACATCTCAACTGTTGTTTAGGAAAAATTAAAATAAAATAGAGAGAAATTAAGCATTCAAATTCCAATTGCATACGGGTTTAGTCTGGCCGCCGTTTTATTTAAAAGACTACTTTTAAATAAACCAATAAATAAATTCTCTCTATTTTATTCTCTATTAAAATAAACACATAGATCCATCTTTTCAAAGTAAAAAGAGCAAAAGGTATTTCGCTAAGAGCTACCCTATTCAATGAATGTAAAATTTTAAAAAATTATAAATATTACTCTCGCTTTTCAATTTAGATGATATAGTTTGACTTGACAAAAAATTTAAAGAAAAATAAAAGACTTTTAAAACATATGATTCAAAAAGTTTAAGGGAAAAAAGTTTTATGGGGCCATGATATTTGTGTGGCAGTAAAAGTTTTTCATAAGAGTAAAATAGGTAAATTTAAAAGTTCAAAGTTGAATTATTTTTAAATATAAAAATATGTCATTCTTTTATAAACAAACTAGTGAGAAAATATATCATTTGATTGAAATAAAAGGAGTATTAAATAATTTATTTGAGTTATGATAAAAGTTTAATAATTTTTTTAAATTGTCAAATATCAATTATAAAAAGACAACAAAGTAGCGAATGATGTTGCTAAGCATGAAAACAATCTAAATAATTTTGAAAGCTCAGAATGTCGTACAAAATGAACTTGAGTATTGTAAATAGGTCAACTATGAAATAAATCGCGACAAACCAAATTTGTAGCTAAACAGTAAATATTTGTCGCTAATTATTTTGAGATGAGTTTATTTTTAACACAATGAATTAACAACGAACTTCTTTCTACAATAAACAAAATTTCGATTGTATAGGGTTAAGTTCTTGGAAACGTAAAGTAAAAATTCACAATTAACTTCAAAATCTTAAATATTAGTCTATCTAAGATTTGTGAAAACTACAGTGTTTAAATATCATGTCACATTTTACAATGCTTGAAAGAGTGTCAGTAGTACTACAGTCACCTTGGTACCAAAAGCACAAAATCCTTCTACAGTCAAAGACTACCGACCAATTGCTTGCTGCACGACCATATATAAAATTATCACAAAGGTGCTCACAGCAAGAATCAAAACAGTCATAGGGGGTTTGATTAGTAGTTCACAGTCAGCGTTTATTGAAGGCAGAAATATAACAGACAACATACTATTTACCCAGGAATTGTTTAAAGGGTACAATAGGAAAGGAGTACCCCCCGGTGTGTACTAAAAGTTGACCTCAGGAAGGCATATGACACAGTGGAGTGGTGTTTTATTGAGAGACTATTACTCATGGGATTTTCCTACAAATTCACAAAATGGATAATGGAATGCATCTCGTCTGTCACGTATGCATTAAATCTTAACGGAGGGCTGACCAATCCGTTTAAAGGAAAGAGAGGGATAAGGCAGGGAGATCTATGTTCCCATACCTTTTTGTCATTGTCATGGAATACCTGCATAGGGAACTCCAGCATATGATGGGCAGAAAGGATTTCATCCTAGATGCAAGAAACTAGGAGTGGCGCATATCTGTTTTGCCGATGATCTACTACTGTTCTGCAAGGCTGATACCCAATTGGTAAGACTGTTAAAACAAACACTTCAACTTTTTGCGGACACCTCAGGACTTCAAGCAAATGCAGATAAAAGTGTCGTATATGTAGCAGGAGTGTCAAACTGGCTGAAAGAGGAAATCTTACAAGAACTAGATTTCCCTGAAGGATCTCTAACGTTCAAATATCTTGAATTCCCACTGGATTCCAAGAAATTATCAGTTACACAATGCTGGCCAATAGTAAAAAAAATAACACAGAAGATAAACTGCGGGACATTAAAACTACTATCTTACGCAGGAAGACTCCAGTTGATCAAATCAGTATTATTCGGGATGCAATCGTACTGGTCACAAATTTTCCTCCTACCAAAAAAGGTAATGAAGATGATCGAGGCAAACTGCAGATCTTTCTTGTGGACTGGTGTAGCAAATGAGTCAAAGAAGGCGTTAGCATGGAATACTATCTGTCTACCATTTAGTGCGGGGGGCCTAAATGTACTGAACCTGCCAATTTGGAATAAGGCGGCCATCACAAAACATCTGTGGGCACTAACAATGAAGAAGGACAGCCTGTGGGTCAAATGGGTACACACATACTACATTAAAAACTGGGTTGTGGAGGAAGTACCAACTCCAAAAAATGCTGCCTGGGCAGTAAGGAAGATTATTGAGACTCGATCATTGATCACAAATCTACAAGGAATTCAAGGGGATCTGAAATGTAGATTGCAAATGCTACAAAGAGGTGAACGATTTAGCATTAAAAACTCTATTTTTTTGCAAATCCCTCAATACTCAAAAGTATACTGGAAAAGCATTGTACTGCAGACAAAACTCCACCCACGACTCAAATTTATTGTCTGGCTAACTTTGCACAGAAGTCTAGTAACAGTGGAGAGGCTAATGACTTTTGGGATACAGATCCCACAATAATGTGTAATATGCAGGCAAGTAGATGAATCCTTTGACCATCTCTTTTTTATTTGCCCGACAGCTTGGGAGCTATGGAATAGACTGCTAGTCTGGCTGGGCTAGCAGAGGGCCATAAATGATTGGAACAGCGAAGTAAGATGGATCAACAACATTGCTAAAAGGAGAAACGGGCGTGCTGAAATTACTACCAGTGTTTTTGGGAGCTAGTATACTGTTTATGGCGAGAGAGAGACAAGATTAGATTCCAAGGCGGAAGAATGGATATAAATGCTATATGCAAAGAAATAGCAATCCACATACATATACAAGGAAACTCCTTTAAACACTGGATCACTACCCTTAGATATTGTTGCATACATAAATTATGGGAGTGAATCCCCTATAGATTGAGTGAGAAAAAGTAGCTGGTCAGCTCTATTTGTAAAATGTTCTGTTATTACATGAAATGAAATGAAGCTCATTTAAAAAAATAAAATGAATAATGCTTGAAAGAGTACAGTTTATGTAGGGAAAGAAAAAGTAGTCCTAAACATTAGGTCTTGTGATCGGTGGTGGACCCAGAAATTTATACAAGCGGGTTCAATCTTAGTTAGAAGTATATAACTTTAGTCGTAAAATAGTAGTTGTCAAGTCAGTTAAAATAGAAATTTATATAAAATTTATAAAGCTTTAATCTTAATTTATACATATATACAATATTATTTTGTTGTGAATCGGGTTCAACTTGGGTTTGCCCCTGCTTCTGACAAAAAAATTTAGGTATCGTTAAAATAAATAAATAAAACATAAATAATTCTAAGTAATAGCTAAAACTCAATTGAGCAATCCAATAACTTTGCTACAAGCGTCCAAATTAATAAGTGGAATTTCCATATAATGTCAAGTAATAATTAGCCCGATGTCTTTTTAATGTCTTAAATTGTATTCAAATAAGTAAAGAATATAAGCAAAATCTTAAGTCCTAAATATAGGAAATAATTAATGCCTAAAATTTTAGGAAAATAACTTAAATGACAATTTTGTCCAATGTAAATTTTATTTTTAAAGGGTAAAAAAGGCGAACGATATTTCGCTAAGGGTATTCGTACTTTTAATATAGTATAGACTAGTTTTTAGTATATGTGCGTTGCACTTATGTATCGTATTAATCAATAAAAATATTTATAAAAGGAACAAATTTATTCTGCATGTATCCATATACTCCTATAATCTAGGTAAACCGATCAATATTTCAGTAATATTCGTAGACGGTCAGCCAAACACTCCCAATTAACTCTCTTTTTTAAAGTCTTATGTTTCGTGCCATCTCAAAAATTTTCATGTAACTCTAACTTATGCACCGCATGAAAAAGCAAGAATACTCTAAAACAATTCATTCCATTTAATCCCGTCCTAAATAATTATATTTATGGACTACATAATTATATATATGTATATATATATATGTATATATATATATATATATATATATATATTAATCAAAGTAAAAATATAACATTTCAAAATTTAACATGTAAATAGAAAAGATTAAAAAAATAAAAGGAAAAAAAGATTCTACGTTTTTGTTTGACAAAGTTGCCACAAAATTACCCATAATAAAAGTAGTTAAGAGTTTCCATGTATTGTCCTTTTCTATTTATGTACAGGAAAATTAGAATTTAAAATAATTCGATTCCTTCTTGATATATATATTTTCATTTGATTAACGTAAGATTTTAGGAATTGAAGGTATTTTAGTTCATTCTCTAAAACATTCTTTTCTCATTTATTTATGGTAGGTATTTAAGGACTGTGTTTTTCCCTTTTCTAAATCAAGGTCCTAAATAGGAAAGTGAATAAATGATTATTCTAAATATTAGAAAAGTAAATTGAATGATTAATACTATATATAGGAAGATAATTAAATGACTATTTTGTGTAGTGTGAATTCTATTTTAAATGGGTAAAAAGGACGAACAAATAGATATATAGATGTAAATAGATATAGATATAAAAGTCATTTTTATTTTTTCTTCTTAATCTTTTTCATTATTTTTTGTCATTCTTATTCTACTCATTTTGCTTTGCCTTTATTTTTCACCCCACCCCACTATCCTACACATTTATCGTCACCATATTGCATTCCATTTTAGTTTAGTTAATGAAATTCTGACTTTATATTCTTTAATCTTATCATCATCTTATGAAGAACACTTTTGGTAATATATATATATATATATATATATAAAATCTATTAAAAAGGTATTAAATACGAATATCCCAGTCAAATTTGTAATTACATTCACACAAAAATCCTTCTAATTAATAAAAATTGTATTAAATACGAGTATCACATTCAAATTTGTAATTACATTCACACAAAAATCCTTCTAATTAATAAAATGAATAAATGACCAAATCTTTTGAGGTAATAAAATAATGAAAATATATTAATTTCTTTCCTATAATTGTTTTGCTAACATAAGAGTAGAGGATAATAAAAGAGAAAAACAATAAATGTATTTCCTTTATTACTATATCTTCAAAAGATAGAGATTGTTGTTATTCAAATTAAAAGGCTAACAAAAAAGTGCAAGTCTCGGCATATTTCTCCTATATATACCATCAAAACAGTAGTAATTGGGAGGAAGCAAAAGAATTTAATAATTCAGAAGTATTCTTATTAATTAATTTCTCAACATGGTTCACTACTTAGTGAAGATAATATTCTTGTTATTTATTATTATGCCCAGAAATATTCATAGTAAATGCTTTCTCCAAGGAGTTAATCGTGAGGTGCACATTCTCAATAGTCTTCCTGGTAACACTCCTCAACTAAAATTTCATTGTGCATCTGGAGATGACGATCTCGGCAATCATGTCCCAGCTATAGGATCAGATTTTAACTGGAAATTTTGTGCGAAATCTAATACTTTATTCTTTTGTCACTTTTGGTGGGGTGATAAACAATCAAGTTTCGACGTATTTAACAGAATAGAATCATGCATTTGGTGGGATGGAGTAGATTTTGTTCCAGTTGATGCTGTGAAATGCTTATGGAAAGTGCAGAATGATGGTTTTTATTTGGGTTATTTTGATGAAAAAGCTAATAAAAACTTTTTCAAGAAATATCGTGGTTGGTGATAAGTAATATTTTATTTTGTAAAAGTGAAATGAATTGCCAATAATATTGATGTGTTTTCTATTTATAGATGATTTGTGTTTTGAATTGTGTTTCCCTTATGGTAGTTATGGTATGATATTGTTGCATGCTATTTTATTTATGGTTCTTATGTTTAGATAATTATTTACGCTATTTCTGCTGAACTTACTAATGGTCTTTTGTTTTTGTTTTTGTTTTTCCTTTCCTTCACTGAGCCGAGGGTCGATTGGAAATAGCCCATCTGCCCTTTTGGGTAGGGGTAAGGCTCGTCTACATATTACCCTCCCCACACCTCACTTTGTGGGACTATACTGGGTAGTTGTTGTTGTTATTGATGTGATTTAGCAAACTTGTATTCGTTTCATAGAAAGAAAAATTATTTGTGGTATTTCCCCCTTGTTTACAAGTTACTGCAATTCCATTTTCATCTACATGAAATCAAAAGGCTATATAAGGACTAGTACAATTACTAATTAGCCATGAAATTAAAGAAGTGTCTAATTATTTAATGCCCCATTTTGGCAAACACATCGTTATTAATTCATTTAACAGGCTATGAGATATGTCTGATAAGAGCATCTCATTGAATAAACATAATAAGAAATGAATTATACGAATATTTGAAACAAGATTTCAAATTATTCAGTTACATGCGACAGCCATGGAAGGAATTTTGTGTGAAGGTAATTACAAATCTGAATTTGGGATTTCACTTATGGCATTAGCTGAATGAATTGTACAGAAGTGTACAGGTTGTAATGTACAACCCCACTAACTAACTAACCAATCTATTCTAACAATAATAATAATAATAAAAGATTTAACTTTGTGTTATTTACATATTAACCCAAAATTAATCTATAATGCCTGTGACGACCCAAAAGGGTCATCACCGTAATTCTCCCTTTCTTTGTGCTTCCAAGGCCTTGAAAGCCTCTTATTTGGTTGCTTCGATTTGCTTGCACAGTCCGGGCGCAAAGCCAGAAAATTTTTTATGTGGAAATACTTGAATTCTGTGTTAAAAACTATGAATGTTGATACTAATATTGCTATAGTTGACTTTGGTCAATATTTTAGATAAAGGGGCCCGTGATGTGACGGTCCCGAAGGGTCCGTAGAAAAATATTGGCCCGGGGCATATTTCCGAAATCGAAATCCGACGTCCCAGGCTCGTGTACGGAAATTTTGAAAGAAATTATTTATTTGAAATTAATATGAGAAATTGAAATGAAAATGAGTTAGAACGTGATGGTATCGGGCTCGTATTTTAGTTCTGATGCCCGGTACACGTCTTATATGAGCGTTAAGCGCTTTTTGTGAAGTTTGGTTGAAAACGGACGTCATTTGACGTGTTTCGGGCTAAAAATGAAGAAGTTATGAACTTTGAAATAAAAATTCATATGTTTTGAGGTTTGATTCTATGTAAATGATGTTATTTTGGCGATTTGATCGCACGAGTAAGTCTGTAGGATGCTATTGATTAGTGTATATATTTGGTTAAGAGCCCCGAGGGCTCGGGAGTGATTCGGAGGTGGTCCGAAATGGTTTCACTTAGAGGAAAAATAGTTAAGGTGTTGCATACACCAGCGCGGCCGCAATCATTTCTGTGCGGTCCGCGGTGGAGCCGCGCGGCCGCGATTCATTTCAGTGCGGTGCGTGTGGCTGTTTCAGAGGCAGGGATTCCAGGTGACCACCGCGGCCGCGCACCATAACAGTGCCGTCCGCGCTGGGTGGGTTCAGAGGAGCCCTAGTTCCCATTTCATTTGACGCGGCCGCAACACATTTTTGTGCGGTCCGCGTCCGGTCATCTGAGAGTTATAAAAACTAGAAAATTTCAGCAATTTTTCCACTTTTCAATAACACAAAAGCTAAGGAGCGATTTTCCAAACAATATTTCTTCTCCAAGGCGATTGGTAAGTGATTTCTAACTTAATTTCTTTACTCCTCAACATCTTTTAACATGATTTCAATTTCAATCAAAGGTCTCCACAAATAGGATTTGGGGTTTTGGGTGGAACTTAAGTTTTTCAAAATTTGGGGAGTTGGACCCCAATTGGAGGACTGATTTCAAAACCAATTATATATTCGGATTCACAGCGGAATGGGTAACCGAGTTTTGGTTCGAACCTCGGGTTTTGACCACGTGGGCCCGGGTGCATTTTAGAAATTTTGGGTAAAATTTTGGAAAATTCATTTTATGCATTCAAATTGATTTAACTAGCATTTGTTGATACATTTGGGTAATTCATGACTAGATTCGAGCGGTGTTGTTGCGAATTGAAAGGGCAAAACTATCCTAGAGGCGTGAGTTGAGTTCGGAGCTTTCGAGGTAAGTGTTTGATCTAACTTTCATTTGAGGGAATAGGATTAGGACAATATTTGCTATGTGCTACATAGAGTCGGTGTATAGGTATGGTGACGGTTACCTATGCACCAGAGTCTAGCATGCCCATGAGTCCTAATTACTTTTAAATTCGAAAGTGGTGAAAAAATTGAGTTAATTACTTGTTAAATGAATTATGAAGTGATAGTTGAGAAGTAAATGAGTTAGAGAAGGAAGTGTGGTACTTTTCCGTAGCCAGGACGTGTTGTTGAATTGTTTCCCTTGCCGGGACTTATTGTTGAAATGTTCTCCCTTGCCGGAATGTTTGACCTTGTTGTATATTCCTTTCCTCAATTGGTTGCGACCGTTGATTATGTGAGGAAGAGAGATTAAGCACGAAGGGTCTTTCCGTGCCATGTTTTGATAACTATGCACGAAGGGTCTTTCCGTATCATGTTTTGATTATGCACGAACGATCTTTCCGTGCCATGTTTCTTGATTATTTGAGCACGAAGGGTCATTCTGTGCCTTGATGTGAGAGTTATGTGAGGAAAGCACGATGGGTGATGCCGTGCACTATATTTGACAGTTATGTGAGGAAAACACGAAGGGTGATGTCGTGCACTATATTTGACAGTTTTGATGAGGATTGAGAGTAAAAGCACTAAGGTTGGTGTCGTGCAGTTGTTGATTTACTGGCTCTCTTTTATTGATATTAATTATATAGTTTTCATTTCTTTATTTGTTGGTTATATACCTGAAATGTTACACCCCACAGCATGTCCCCTCCCTATTATCTGTTTAAGTTCGTATATCTTTCCGTTATTGCACACATGTCTGTACAGGTTGATTGCGGTAAGTCCGGTCTAGCCTTGTTACTACCTCGCCGGGGTTAGGCCAGACACTTACCAGCACATGGGGTCGATTGTACTGATGCTACACTTCTGTGCCTTTTGTGCACAGGTCAGTAGACAGCTTACGGACCGCAGCAGTAGCTTGGGAGCGTGCCTTCAGTCCAGAGATTCCTAGGTAGTTTGCTGGCGTTCGCGTGCCCTTGAGTCTCATCCATTTCAGTTCCGTTTGATTTAATTTTATCGAAACAGACTTCTTATGTATTTTCTATCAGACTGTTGTTTTTAGCACTCTCTATTAGTAGTCCGTGAGTAGTAACACCAGATACTGGGTAGAGGCATATTACAAACTTCCGCACTTTACTATCGTTATTTTTGTTAAAAGTGTTCCGTGTGGTTTTAAATTAATTATTTCAGTTATTATACTATTTTAGATTAAAGTTTTGTGAAATGTGTAAAGAAACGTTGGCTTGCCAAGATCCGAAAATAGGCGCCATCACGACTCCCGATGGTGGAAAAATTCCGGCCATGGCAAGTTGGTGTCAGAGCACTAGGTTACTTGGGTCTCACAACTCACGGACAAGCTCGGTAGAGTCCTAGGGATCGGTACGGAGACGTTTGTATTTATCCCCAGAGACTACAGAGTTAGGAAAAATTTCACCTTGTTCATTCTTGTCGTGCGATTATGTTTCTCAAATATTGATTGTCATTTTACTATGTTCTTTCGCAGATGGCGAGAACACGTGCATCTTCATCTTCTGCGCAGCAGCCCGAGCTCCCAGCAGCAGCTCCCGTGAGGTAGCTCCCCGGACTCAGGTTCCAGGTTAAGCCCGCAGTGGCAGCTCATACATGTGTCACAGTTCTAGCCGGTGATAGGACGGCCATGTCTTCGGATGCTTTGTGGAGACTTGATCGGTTCTCCAAGCTTTTCACCACCACTTTCACTGGTACTTCATCGGAGGATCCCCTGAATTTTCTATTCAGTTGTCATGAGATACTCAGGACTATGGGTATAGTGGAGACCAATGGGGTCGATTTTTGCACCTTCAGGCTTGCAGGATCCGCCAAGACTTGGTGGAGAGATTTTTTCCTATCTAGCAGCAGGGTCTCCAGCTCTGACATGGGATCAGTTTGTGGAGTTATTTTTGGAGAAATTTCTCCTCGTCACTCAGCGGGAGGCACTTCGTAGACAGTTTGAGCGCTCCAGCAGGGCTCCATGACAGTTACACGGTATGAGACTAGATTCATTGATTTGGCACGACATGCAGTTATGATACTCCCTACAGAGCGAGAGAGGGTCCGGAGGTCCATTGATGGATTGATTCAGCCAATTCTCCTTCAGATGACTATGGGAGTTGGCAGTGATATTTCCTTTCAAGAGGCAGCCAATGCGGCCCGCTGGGTAGAGATGGCACTGGTTCGAGATGGTAGTCAAGGGTTAGACAAGAGGTCTCACCATTCTTGTAGGTTCAGTGGTACCTCATCTGGAGGTAGGAGGCATATGACAGAGGCCACCCTCAGAGGCCCTTCCAGTCGGCACTTCAAGTTTCTCATGGTACTTCAGGCGGTGGTGGTCCTCAACAGTATTATTCGGACCAGCAGTCCTTCAGTGCACCACCAGCCCCCATCAGTGCATCGCCATTTCAGAGCTTCAGGGGAGGACATACCGGTCGACAGGGATGCATATGATAGAGGTAGGGATGCATATGACAGAGGCTACTCTCAGAGGCCCTTCCAGTCGGCACTTCAAGTTTCTCATGGTACTCCAGGCAGTGGTGGTCCTCAACAGTATTATTCGGACCAGCAGTCCTTCAGAGCACCACCAGCCCCTATCAGTGCACCGTCATTTCAGAGCTTCAGGGAGGACATACCGGTCGAAAGGGCCAACAGTCGCAGCAGCCGAGGGCATGTTATGGTTGTGGTGACCCGAGTCATATTGTCAGGTTCTGCCCTCGAGCCTCGAGTAGTTCTATCCCAATTGCAAATTCATTCTCTGAGGCCCGGATTCAAGAACTTGCTCTATTCAATTCTATATGCAATCTAAAGTTCCCACTTTCGAGTTCAACTAGAGATTCGTAGATCGTACTTCATTGTTAGCTACTCAGCAAAATAATTAAGAACATAATTAAATAAACAACCCAATATAATAAACTGACTTTGTTAAATTAAACTTCAAACAACAACGCTCATGTTTTACCCATGACCCCAAAATAATGGGTTTAGCCAATCATACTATTATCCCTTATAATTAGGTTCAATATCACCACAATTAGCAAAAATAAAGAGAAGAAAAGAAGAAGTTGATGATCCAAACCCCTCCTTGCCTCTCTATTTCTTGCTTTTGCCTTTGCAAAACCTTGATAATTTGACCTTGTGCGAACTTGACTTTATATAGGTTAAGTGTCTTTTCCTCCAGATTTCCAAAATTGCCCTGAACACAACTTTCCCGATTTTTAGACTAGTGTTGTCAGGAGCCTGGGCGCGCTAGTATGCTGACGCTCTGACTTGGACGTACTAGTCCCTTTATCCGTTCCTTCAATTCTTTTCCTCGTCTTCAGCTATATTTTATCCCGGCGGGTCTTTTGTTCTCAATAATGGTTGCAATCATATTTCTTTACATAATACAAGTTCCTTAACGTGAAATATATACAAATCACTATTATAGCTCATAATTCATCAATTAAGCACAATATGATATGGAAATATAATCAAGTTGGCGCATAAACAGTAGCTAAATCATCAAGATTTCGCCTATTATCAACACCCCACACTTAATTCATTGCTAGTCCTCGAGCAATCAAACTATACTTTCTAGAGCTTCCGACACTCAACCATTTCCCTAAACGCATTACACCAAGAACAATGTACATACATTACACCGTGCAGTGAACAATCCTACCCCCAAAGCTGA
The DNA here is from genome assembly GCA_034376525.1 of Nicotiana benthamiana. Classification (NCBI taxonomy): domain Eukaryota; kingdom Viridiplantae; phylum Streptophyta; class Magnoliopsida; order Solanales; family Solanaceae; genus Nicotiana; species Nicotiana benthamiana. Next base: position 3,064,427 of record CM067336.1, read on the forward strand.
CTCTCACGTGCCATGCAATATTCACACTTCCTTAAACACTCTACACAGAAGTCAAGACTTACTTTTCCAACATGAATTATATGCCCTCACAACCAAGACAAGAGAGTAAGTCTAATCCACACATTCAAATTTCATGATCAAATATATTTTAAGGACTCATATAGACTAAAGAAAATATCACTCCCCCTCACAAATGAAGTCACATGCATGTAATTGGTACCATAGGCTTGCCCTTAATGTAAATATCTGCTACTGTAGGCTCACTTGATCTAAAATCAATTTGGACTTTTTCGTGGATGTAATGTGGGCTAAGGAACGGGTAGGAGATATTTAGGGATAGTGACTAACCCTCCTAAGCAATTTAACATATCACTTAGTTAATTTTAAGAGCACATTCTTCAGCTCACTTCACTTTCACAAACAATATCACCCCAAGCATGCTCGCTTCTTCTTTAAGCACTAAATTAATTCATACCCACTAGCATTTTACAGCATTTTCCGCCTTCAGCAACTTCTACAATGAGTTTGCGATCCATTATGCGGCCCGCAATACGGTTATGCGGTCACATATTGGACCGCATTTCTTGCACATGAATTTTGCTAGCAAACTGTTTGACTTTGCGATTTCTTTGAGTATTATGCGGTCCGCATGTCGGATTTGCGACCAGCATCTTCACATTTGCGATCACATTTTGCTCTCTCCTTGTCCTTTTTTGGCTTTTTGATTTCATTTCCATGTTCTTAGGTCCTTAAACCTCATACACTACAAAACATTAAATTATATAAGTATGGAAGATAATTACATTTAAAACAAGCTAAAATCTAAGCAATTTGTATTAAATGTGTTAAAATTCTCCGGCACATCAGATCTCGCACCTGTGGTCTCCTCACTACAGGTGCGAAAACACCAAAAGTATTATCACTTTAGAACCATCACAACTTCAAAATTTGATATGTCAAACACCCCGACCCCCGGGATCTCAACCAAACATCCAACCAATCCTAAACACCATATGGATTTAGTCGAGCCCTCAAATCACATCAAAACAATGCTAAAAATACAAAACATCATCAAATGCAAACTTAATAAATTTGTAACTTTTAAATTCCACAATTGATGCCGAAACCAACCAAACCACATCCGATTGGCCCCAAAATTTTTACACAAGTCATATTAAGCACTATGGACCTATTTCAACTTTCAAAATCGGATTTCCACCCCGATATCAAAAATTTCACTACCGATCCATCTCTCCAAAAATTCGACTTTTGCCATTTCAAGCATAAATGAGCTACGGGTCTCACAAAGACAATCCGTACACACCCCTAAGCCCAAAATCACCTAATATCGATGGAACTCCATTTCGGGGTGGTCTTCATATAGTTCTGACTATGGTCCTAATTCTAAGTTTTAAGCAATCTGTTTTAGGGACTAAGTGTCCCAAAATAACCCCAAAATACCCCAAAAATCAAAATGAAACCTCCTGATAAGTCATAATAGCAGAAATTATATACAGAAAAATTAGTTAATAGGGATCGGGAAATAACAAATAACGTGATATCACGAGTCAAACTAATTTTCTCTGTATCGTTTTCATTTTATAGGATGTCCGGAAAATTTCCTTTAGAACCTCAAGTTTCATCGTGTTCTAGATCCATATGAACCACCATTCTAATTAAGAATGTGCTCTTTTTTTTCTACTTTCTTTTTTAATTAATGATCCTATTTGAAGTGAAGTCTTAGTGTGATAATTAAAATTATCCTTGTGCGTATAACCAGTAAATCATGATTTCAAGTAGGGATTTTCACGGTTCGATTAGGTCGATTTATTATTAAAATCAATATCAAATTAATTTATTTTTTAAAAAAATTCAAACCAAACCAAACTAAATGCAAACTATAAGTTTGATTGTTGTTGGTTTGGTTCGGTTTGGTACAATTTTTCGGTTCTTAGTTAGCTAATGATAAGTTGATAATACTAAACAACGCTGGACAATAATTTGAAAATAATTTGTTAAATTTATGCTTTTTTATATCTTTCCTTCAAATCTGAAATTTATTTACTCGTTTATATGAAAAGAATAAAAAAAAAACTAAAAGCTTGCTTTCTCAAGCTTTAGCTATTGTTGTCTTGCAATTTCAATGTGTTTTCTTTGCTCTTGTGGTTGCTTTTTTTTAACTCTTCATTTGTGCGGGTAAGAGAATTAGAGTCTATTAATGAAAAGAAAATTGGTCGAATCCTATTGTTTAGAGCTTAGGCAATCTTTTAAGATATAACAGGATAAACCAAAATTTAAAACAACAATTTAAATTATTTACAAAGAGCTATTACATTGAATAAAATGATTATAAAATTTTGTATATAATTAATCGGTTTGGTTCGATTTATTTTTCAATTTTTAAAATAGAACCAAAACCAAACAAAATATTATCGATTTTAAAATTTTATAAACAAAACCAATCCAAATAAAAAAATATTGATTTATTTAATCAGTTTGATTCTATTTTTGGTTTGGATCGATTTTCCGTCAAAACCGTGAATACCCCTAATTTCAAGACGTGAAAATTTTGTAGCTACAAGAAATTACACTATTTGTGGCAAGAAACATCGCTGCAAAGGCCATAGAGCCGCCACTAATTATCTCTAGCTTTTGAGGAGGGTCGGATCTTCTACCAGCGACTGTCTTTATCAATACTATTGCATTATTAGTGACAACTGTTGTCGCCACAATAGCCTTAGATTATAGTGCAACATTCGTTGTCACTAATACAAATTGTATTTGGGGGGAGGGAAGGTGGGGAGCAGCCTGGTGTATTAAGCTCCCGCTATACGCGGTCTGGGTAAGAACCAGACCACAAGGATATATTATATACAACCTTACATCTCTGTCAGAGGCTGTTTTTATAATTTAATTGATTAAATGCACAAATTGTATTTCTGGCAAATTTCCATTTCCACTAAAGCCTATTCTTTCAGCAACTAATATTCAAAATTCTAATAAATTTCCAACGGCGACCTAAAATTATGAATTTAATATACTTTTGCATTTATATAAATTGCCTGGCAATATTAAAAGAATCTAATATTATTCGCAAATATCAAAAATATTTCTCAGCCGAATTTTAGATACTTTAATTTCTAAAATCAATTGAATGTACAGTACATATTATTTTCGTTGTGCGTACGCATAGGCAGATAGTCAATTTCCCCCGAAAAGTAGAATTTAGGATAAAATACTTTAAATAAATAAAAAGTCAAGATACGGCAAAATAATAAGTTATCTTCTATTCTGAAAATATCAATAGAGTAGCGTTACGTTGTTCAGTGGCAAGTAAAAATTTAAAAAAGTAAATATACAAAAAATTAACGGGATTTAATACATAGTATAAATACATAAAAGAAAATCTTTCACTCATCTGTACGGTGTAATTTTTCATCTGAGGGGTATCAAATGGCACTCCTCGAAGCTCTGTCAATACTTGTGCTAAAAAATGGGTCATAAAAGTTGATTGAAATTGTCATGAAACAATAAAAGAACAAGAGCAATATTGCAGAGCAAGAGAGAGAGAAAATTTTTATTGAATTTTGGGGTGATTTACAATGGGGTAAGACCCCTCTATTTATAGAAGGAAAAATGACTTAGCCTCAAAGTAAAACTCTTTACAAATGGGAAAAAATTCTAGAAAAGGAAAAAGAGTACACATGTTTAGAAATGCGCCTATTAGTTGCCTCGTTAAAAACCTTGCAAGGAAAACCCAGTGGGACAAAACCTTGTAAGAGAAAAAGAGCGCAACGCGCATTAACTCCCCCTGAAGAGAGCATCAATTCACATCCTTGAGCCTTCGCATCCTAATCTTGTGCACCATTTTCAAGAAATCGTTGGTAGAGATTTTATAAATAAATCAGCCATATTAACTATAATGAAAATTAGCACCTTGAAATCATAACTCGTGATAGATATATAATGTCTTCACAAATATCGTGGAATGACTCTTCAATATCTCCATAAAGGTATCCTCGCTATCACATTATCATGCTTATAGTTATAGCAAGATACATTTGTGGTGCATAAATTGCACTGAGGAAGTGGTACCTCAAGATCAAGAATTGTAGATGCTTCAAGCAAGCTAAATCCTTCATGGATTGTCATATAAGTTAAGTCATATAAGCCATATTATAGACTTTAGATGCATATCAAGTTTTCATGTCATGCTAGACAAATAAGATATCGAAAACTGATTGCACATACCATTGACTTTATACTTTTAAGTATTTGAACTACATGTCCAAAACTACATGTCTTTAATATGGAATCAATTCTACTTGAATTGTATCTCTTCCATTTGGCTAATACTTTTGTGTCTTTATTCGATAGACTTAAGATCATCATCTAAACTTAGCGCTATGATAGATGTCGTCGACAAACATGTTATATCAGTTCCAATAAATTTTCATAAAGACATAACATATAGATCTTTTCATTCATATATTCAGGTACCTGAATCTCTCATGAGATTTTATGAAGTGTTATGTCACGTGATCTTCTAGATCACTTGCCTCATTTATTACGGTCACTTTGATCATTTGCTCATCTTCTTTATCAAGAAGTTCTATTTGAAACCGATTTGTCTATACGCTTTAAGCATACCATAGATTTTGTCCTTCTAGGACTTAATATGAGCATTTGCAATGAGAATATAGTTACTTTATTTGGGTCAGCAAATGCGTATGGCATGCTTTGCAATATGTTGAAACTGAATTATCTTTGTATGAACTTCAAGTTCATATTATCCTATTCGAGGATCTAGATATACAAATGATAATTCATTCTACATAACGTTTTCTCAACTGTTTATCATGTCTCCCCCTCGTGTTAGAAAAACTAACTTGTTTCCTCAACTTTGAGAATCCATCTTTGTGCATTATGGTGTTAATAAAAATATACACCGCACATCAATAATAATAAGATGGAGTTATTTGGTTCCTGACCCTGAACCACTTGTGAGGGGAGAATGTAATATACTTTCGTATATAACATATATCAAACGGATATAGATAACTATGTTCTCATAAAAAATAGTTTAGCTATTAAGTGGAGACACTCAATAAATTATCTTGCTAAACCCGCTGTGATGTAAACTAACTTGTCAAGATAAACTATCTTGAATAGAAAATCTGGAAATTGTGCTCTAAATTGAATTATTGAGCAAGTTACCTCGTAAAACACCATGTTGCGGGTTAATAATAATCGCACATGTAACTATCTCATAGATGCATCTTATATGGTATACATGGCAGATGAATGGGCCCATATTCACCTTTGATATTTCCAGCATTCATGGGATTCAATCCCAATTTTAATTGGTCTATCAATTAACGAGAACAAGCAACCTAAAATAATTCGTAAAGATCTTTCTAGTTCTTTAATATTTACCCATATAGATTCTCGTTTATTTTTGCACATCACACTTTAAATTGATATGGCTAAAATGATTATGCCAACTGAATAAATTATCAATATTGATAAGTTCATGTTTACACCATGACATGTGCATTTCTCAATAAACTCCATGTTTATTATGATATGGGTTTTTATATCAATAAACATCCACTTTATTGTGGTATTCTTTTGTTTGTGTAGTACAAACTGGAGAATAAAGCGGGTAGCTTTTCACATACAGATTATCCCGCTACAAGTTGTAGTAATAGAATATATCAAATCTTTCCTTTATTTATAGTCTCAATATAATCAATCGCTTTCGCATATACTTTGGAAACTGAATAAGTTTCTTTGAGACTTACTACAACACAATACCTTATTGGTAATCAATTGTGTTTCTTCAAAATAGTATAATTGGCTCTTGCAGAGTTCTCAATTAATTTGGTACTACCACATATTCATCAATATCCATATGGTGAATATCTTTTTCAAAGAGAAAGTTATACCATTATGGTCATGGTCAAAATTATATGCAAGATATGTTTCTTGCATTATTATTGTCCTTTAATAATCACATTACCAAAATATTTTGGCGTACAATATGTACGCGATCCATGATCATTCATGCCATAATAATGATATTATTTACTTATATCATCTCAAACCTCCTTCTAGAGGTGAGTGTGGTATATTCAATACCAATAGCATGTTCATATTCTTTCAATAATGAATATGTATTCATAAATGAGATGTTATCACATTCACACCATGAATGGACCATAATAATCTGTATGTGCTATATAAAATCTCATGTCAAATCGATGACAGATATTACTTTCACAGAGTGAATGGTTATTTTGAGAATCCTTATTATTCTGATTACCACAATAATGACGATTATAATTTCGTCTATTGCCACGTCCACATCCATTGATACCTTCACAGTAATAATTTTGTCTTCTTTCAGACTTATCACATACTGCTATCACATTCTCTAAAGGGAATGAGAATGGAGCAAATTCAATGGGGCGGGCTTTCAATTCTTTGCCCACAATAATACATGATTTTGATCATGGCAAGACATAGAAATTTTACCACTTCATGTGAGTGTAATATCTTACAAACTCCATTAGAATTATAATCAAACTTTGTTGTCTTTGCTTCTATATAAAATCAAATTATAGAATATCAAGAATTTGAAAAAAAAGTAAAATACTTACCTTAAATCCAGAATTTAATCATGAAGGAAGCTCATAAAATAATTGACAATCATTATGCTCAAATGATGGAGCTCCTTCCTCATTGCTTGAACGATGCAGATCTGGTGGAGTATGTGATTGCGGAGGGTGGGATGTCGGCTGCAAGCTAAAAGTAATTGAACAGGACACGAACTGCAGGAACCAAGATTTTTTTTAAAACCTTTTGATTCAGGTACTTGTTTGTGTCGGTCATTAATTATCACTTCATTTAATGCTTCTCTTGATGAGTCCTCAATTGTATTTGGTCTTCAATGCTCTTCTTCACAGGGAGGAGATCCGAGGAGCAAGCCTATCTTCAGCATGGCACCACTCAAGAAAGGACTTTACTCTGTTGAATTTGATTCATCGGTTCCTTTGTTAGAGGCATTCTTCGTCTGTGTCTCGGCCCTGACTAGTCACAAACCAGCTGACATCTTCGAAATTGGATCTCTAGGACAGAAGCAGATGAAGACTTCAACAACTGTCCAAGCACAAGTCCCTCAAAGATATGTGTCATCTCCACCTCCCTCACTTGATCATAGCATGTTCTCTGCAACTCGCAAACTGAGAATCCGTGGTTCGAATAAGTCATCTTCCACCTCTCATTTTGTACGTCTTTGATCAGCTGTAATTCTCTCTTATATTTAGGAAATAATGTCAATGCCGCAAGGTATAGTAGAATGAACTCATTGAAAAAGGCTACAGAGCAAGTAGAACTCTTTAAATATACAGTGTCTGGATTTCATTTCCTTTGTTTTTATCAAAGGTAATGTTGACGTTCGTACTGTTATTGAGGTTTCTGGAATTGTTTAAACTAAAGACTTCTGCCTATATATTATGTTGATGTTGCTGTGCGTCATTCCAATACATATTGCCACAGAGACCTATTAAAGATTTATCTTGATGTTCTTCTCCCAGGATCTCATGCTTTGTTGGTATCAAAATCCTTAATCTTCTCAAAAGAGCTTCTTCAGATGGTAGACTCTCGTGCTGATAACGTGTTGTGAAACAATAAAAGAACAAGAGCAATATTGCAGAGCAAGAGAGAGAGAGAAAATTCTTATTGAATTTTGGGGTGATTTACAATGGGGTAAGACCCCTCTATTTATAGAAGGAAAAATGACTTAGCCTCAAAGTAAAACTCTTTACAAGATAGCACTCTAAACAGAATTTTATTCTTAACAGAAATCATATTATTTTGGCCTGCGAAATCATATTATTTTGGCCTGCGAAATCATATTTCATAATGTAGAGTAGCAGTTTAAGGTTCATCGAACTTATAAGTTTCAATGTGAAGCATTAATTTGCGTAAAAAGTTATTAAAATTTACAACAAGTGATAGATTTGAACCCTTAAATTTAAAAATATAGTAAGTTCAATGCTAAGAGGCTATTAAACTCATAAAATTTAAATCCTAAATCAACCTCTATTTATATCCTCATTGTTATACAGTAACGTATACTTGCCCTTATTTTCAAACTCAATAAGCGAATCATTAAGAAAATTAAAATAATTCACAAATTCCTGCCACTTTTAAATTTTATGTAAGAAATTTTTAAAAAAAAATTCTTCTTATTTTCTCATTATTTTTTTCTTACTTATTCTACTCATTTTGTTTTTCCTTTATTTTTCACCTCACCCCACTATCTCACACAATCTACTCTTCCTTTAAACAGTATTATATAAGAATATCCCAATCAGATTTGCAATTACCCTTTCCAAAAATCCTCTTAAAAAATAAAATAAATAAATGACCACCTTTTGAGGTAATGAAATTATGAAAACATTAATTTCTTTCCTCTCATTATTTTTCTTTCTATAATATAAGAGTAGAGGATAAATATGTTTCCTTTATTACTATGTCTTCAAAAGGTAGAGATTGTTGTTATTCAAATTATAAAAAAGTCCAAGTCTCAGCATATTTTTCCTATATAAACCATCAAAAACATAGTAACTAAGAAGAAGCAAAAGAATTTAATAATTCAGAAGTATTCTTATTAATTAATTTCTCAACATGGTTTACTACTTAGTGAAGATGATATTCTTGGTATTTATTATTATGCCCAAACATATTCATAGTTGCTCGATCAGTGCATTTAGTCGCGAGGTGCACATTATCAATAGTCTTCCTGGTAACACTCCTCAACTAGAATTTCATTGTGCATCTGGAGATGACGATCTTGGCTTTCATTTCCCAGCTATAGGATCAGATTTTAACTGGGAATTTTGCGGGTTTATTAATACTTTGTTCTTTTGTCACTTTTGGTGGGGCGATAAAGATTTAAGTTTTGATGTATTTAACAATATAGATACATGCGTTTGGGATGGAGAAGGTTTTGTTCCATCAGATACTATGAATTGCTTATGGAAAGTGCAGGATGATGGTTTTTATTTGGGTTATTTTGATGAATATGCTAATGAATATAGTTACAAGAAATATCGTGGTTGGTGAATAGTAATTATTTCTTATGTAAAAGTGTATTAATTAGCAGAAAAAATGAATTGTCAATTATATTGATTTGTTTTAGCAAATTGTATTCGCTTTATAGAAAGACAAGAGGGGTTGCTCTGATGGTAATCAACCCCAACTTCCAATTAAGGGGTTGTGAGTTCGAGTCTCCCCAAGAGCAAGGTGGGAAGTTCTTGGAGGGAAGGAAGCCGGGGGTCTATTTGGAAACAGTCTCTCTACCCAAGAGTAGGGGTAAGGTCTGCGTACATACTACCCTCCCCAGATCCCACTAAATAGGATTATACTGGGTTGTTGTTGTTGTTTATAGAAAGATAAATTTATTTGTGGTATTTCCCCTTTGTTTACAAGTTACTGTAATCCCATTTTCATCTACATGAAATCAATAAGTTATATAGGCAATGGTACAATAACTAATTAGTCATGAAATTAGAGAAGTGTCTAATTTTTTAATGCCCCATATTGGCAAATACATCGCTATTAATTAATTTAATAGGCTATGAGATATGACAGATAAGAGCATCTTATTGAATAAAGATCATAAGAAATGAATTATAGGAATATTCAGAATAAGATTCCAAATTATCCAATTATGTGTGACTACCAAATATATCATGTTAGTGACGGGGTAAGCACCCAATCTAAATCACAGAATGCAGTAAAAGAATGCACAGCTGATCTTTTCAAGAGACCGCCAAGACATGGTGTCACGATCCCAGTTCGCCCTCCGTAAACTATCGTGACGGCACTTAATTTTTAAGACCAGATAAGCCTAATAAATGTGGAAAAAAACAATTTGCGGAAAGAAAATAATATAAAGCCGAAATGACAATATGAAAGACTATTTAAGATGCCGACTGACACATAACAGTACAAAATCTCAACCTAACACTCCCAAAATTCGAAACTCCATGAATCACAAGCTAAGATAGACATAAGAAGCATTGACAAGCATTGACTCCAGAAATGTCTAACAAAAGGGAAATATTGAAGGACTATACTATTACAGAAAGATAGAAAGGGACTCTTCAGTCTGCGGACGCGGCAGATATTCCTCGAAATCTCCCGCCTTGCCTCAAGGATGATAAGACTGAGTTAAAGTACCTGGATCTGCACATGAAAAACATGCGCAGAAAGGGCACGAGTACACCATTGCGGTACTCAGTAAGTGTCAAGCCTAACATTGGTCGGGTAGTGACGAGGAATGTTAGGGTCCTACTAAGGTTACATAAAATATAAGGGTTAACATTATGGAATAAAACAGTATAAATAAGTGCAACAGTAAGAAATAACATTGAGTTGAAGGAACAACAACAACTATAACAAAGACAAAATAATTCAGGGGAAAGAAATACAGCTCAACACAGAGATAACAACCGGGGTACCTTCCAGGATACCGTCTTGTAGTCCCAACTATCCAGTAGGTCTCCCGGGATACCGTCCTGTATTCCATCACATATATCCGAAGGATCTCCCGAAATCTCATCCCGTAGTCCAACTATCAGTGCGTGTGGATCTACCAGAATCCTGATCTGTAGTCCCAAATATAAATATTTAGTACTGGTGGAATTTACCGGTTGCAGTCCCGTAGTTCCATATAAATGTGCATAGGGGATCTACCGGAATCCCCCATCCATAGTCCCAAATGTAAATACACAGCAGCAACAAGAAAATTATTCAGCAAATGTCAATTTCATATTAAGGCAAACAAGAAATTCTAGCCTAACATGCTCCACATAATACAAGTAAAACAGTTTGAGCAAATAAAGCAATTGAATTACTTAGACATGCTTTCCTATGCCAACAACAGGCTTAATATGCAAGTAATATAAACAGGAATAGAAACATACTAGCAATTACTTAATGAAAATTGAATTTTCAATAATTAGCACAAGTACACACTCGTCACCTCACGTACAAGGCATTTCAATTAACAATAATACCAAATCCTAAGGAAAAGGTCCCCCACACAAGGTGAGGCAAGCCACTTACCTCGAACTGACTCAAAATCAACCAGAAACCACGTTCTTGCCACGAGTACCCGACTCCAAATGACAAAAATCTATTCAATTCAATTGTATAACGTAAATAACACTTCAAGTAAATAATTTTACAATGAAATCCTAAGCTAATACGTGAAATTAGGTAAAATGACCAAAACATCCATCGGGCCAACATCTCGGAATTGGGTAAAATTTACATTTTCAAAGTTCTCGTACTCTCACGAGTTCATACATACCAAAGTTATATAAATCCAAGGTCAAATTCCCAATCAAAATCCAAATTTCTAGGTCTATGAACTTTCATTCATTTTTTTCCCAATTTTCACTTCCAATCCGAAATTAAATAACAAAACTAACAATAGATTAATGAACTACGACTAAATAAAGGTTAAAGAATTGTTACCCACTAATTTCCTCTTCAAATTTCCCTCAAAATCGCCTTTTCCCTAGCTCCAAATCGAATTTTCAACTTTTGAAACTAAACCCTCAAAATTTCCTATTTTCTGCCCAAAAATCCTGCATCTGCGGTCCAACAATCGCATCTGCTATACCGCTTCTATGGTTCTCAGTTAAAAGTTCCATCTCCGCACCTGCGATCCAGATGCCGCATCTGCGGCCCCGCAGGTGCAGTAATCCATCCGCTTCTGCGGTCCCTGCTCTACTTCTCCATTGGCCGTTTTTGCGGCTTAACTCCTCATCTACGGAAGTTGCATCTGCAACCTCTCAACCGCAGATGTGGTTATGCCAGTAGCCCAAAGACTTCAGCTGCAAACTCTAACTTTCCACATTCTCGTTAATCACCCGAAATCATCCCGAGGCCCCAGAACGTCAACCAAAGCACAAACAAGTTATATACAACTAACAAAACTTATACCAATCCTTAAAACAACTAAAACAACATCGAAATATCTAATCTACGTTCTTTTTCTACTTGACTTGTAGATTCTTTTGCTTCTTGAATTTGATTCCTTATTTTTTTATTTGATCGTAGAAAAAAGTTTTGTTTTTGGTTTTCATTGATGTTTTTATTTTGACTAGCATTTTCATTTGTATTCAAATTTAAAATAAGTAATTTTTCTTGTTATAATCCATGGTTTTATTATATATACATTACAAAGTGGTGCAAATTCTGGGAAGAATCAAAATTTTATATTCAATATGGGACGATTTAATATTTTTTTCATTCATTTCCATCCAATCAAAAAAAAATTTTCTCGAATTTTTTTAATTATTTTGTGGATTTTGATGAATCGTAAGATAAAATAGGCCTTTTATCAATTATTTGATAATTATTAATACCAATTTTGGATTCAAGCCTAAGAACTTCAAAAATACTCAAAATACGTTTTCTATCAAAAAGTCTATCAAACCTCGTCCGAATGACCTAAAATTTTGCACACACGTCACATTCAACACTACGGAGATACTCCAACTTTTGAAATTCCATTCTGACCCTTAGATCAAAATTTCACTATCAACCGAAAACTTCAAAATTTTGACCTTTGGCATTCAAGCCTAAATTAGCTACGAGCCTCAAAAAATAATTCGAACACACTCCTAAACCCGAAATCACCCAATGAAGCTAACGGAACCATCAGAATCTCATTCCGAGGCCGTCTTCACACTGTTTTGACTGCGGTCAAATTTCCAAAACTTAAGCTCTCATTTAGGGACTAAGTGTTATTGATAGCCAATGTTTTCCTATATATCTGTATAGCTATATAAATCCTAAGACAGGTGACGTGGCACTATATATGATTAGAGAAGCCATTTCTCTTTTTCCCCATTTTTTTGCTATTTAATCTAATTCTACGGTCTCCACATACCATGGAAAAGCTAAGGACGTACCATTTCTTATGGAACTTACCCATTCTTCATCCATTTTTCTGTATTTGTTTTCCCTCTTTTTTCATCAATATAAGTTGTACCGGGTGCGTTTGGTGCGACCAAAATGGATTTCATTTGAAATATTCATTGTGATAAAAAATTCACATTTTCCAAATATATGCTGATGTTTTTATTGCGCAGACGGGAATTCTATTGAATGGAGGCATAACAACAACAGCAACAACAACTCAGTATATATATATCATTGTAGCGTGCAACCCGATCCATATAAATAATGATGCGGCGTGCAGCCCGATCCATAATATATGTAATATCCTCACTGTCGGGTTCTCAACCTCTCTCAGTCATTAACCTCACAGCCTCTCGGGCACAATAATAGAAGGTAGGGATTTCAGCCCAGAAAAATCCTCTCATTTAGGAATAGAATGATAAAATTAGCTCAAACTGTTTAAATAGATAAAGACATGACTGAGGATATGACTTTTGACAAGTAAAGTGAGGAAAATCAATCAAATGCCCCTAAGGGTTCTACAAGTCGTCATAAGGCCACAAACATGGCATATAACCCAAATCACAGTATAATTGACTCAAACATAGAGTAATAAAGATTTCCAAATCAATTACGCGGCTTAATAGTCGCTACGGGATAGATCAAGTCACAACCCCTACCGGTGCATGCTCACACGCTCGTCACCTAGCATATGTGTCACCATTTTTATTAAATCAAATCAAATACCGGGGTTTTGTACCCTCAGTTCCAGATTTACAATGGTTACTTACCTCAAAACAGTGAAAATACTACTCCGCGACGCATTTGCCTCTCGAATCGGCCTCCTCTCGCGTCGAATCTAACCAATATCAGAATGAATACATTACAATATGCTACGGGAACAAAGCCCAAGCGAAAACAATCGAAAATATCAAAAATCTCGAAATTAGCAAAACCCGAGCCCCGGGCCCATTTCTCAAAACTCAGAAATTTTTACATCAACAGGTTCCTCATCCTTCCACGAGTTCATGCATATCAAAAGTTCTCTAATCCGACCTCAAATGATCCTTCAAATCCCAGTTTAAAAGTTCAAAATCTCAAGCCTTAGTTTCTCCATTTTTAGTTATTTAATCTCTTAATTTCAGTCTCAATCCATGAAATATTACCATAGAAGTGTGTTTTAGGTCCAAAATCCTTACTTTATCGAAGTTCTCTTGAAATCTCCCTTCAAAATCGTCCAGAAGCCCTCAATCCAAAGTTAAAAATAGTTAAACCCTTCAAAAATCGCAAAGAAAGAACATATATACATTCTGCCCAGGGGTTTTTGCATCTGTGACCCCTCCACCGCAGCTGCGGTACAGCATTTGCGGTCTAACAAACCGCTTCTGCGGTTTCTCATTAAAATCCAAAAGTCACTTCTGCGACAGCACTTTCGCATCTGCGGCTTCGCAGGTACGGCCCAATTAACAGCTTCTGCGAAAACTACTCGCCAAGCCAACTTCTGCATATGCAACCTCCTCGCTCGCACGTGCGGCACAACACATGCTGTCCCCAAGCCGCAGGTGCGAAAACACCAAAAGCAGCAATTTTTCTAGATTCTCTTAAGTCCAAAAATCTTCCTGTTAGCCATCCGAAATCACCCCGGGGCTCCCGGAACCTCAACCAAAAGCACCAACATGACCCAATACATTATTTGGACTTGCTCCAATCATCAAAATACCTCAAACAACATCAAATTACCCAAAACTCATCGAATTCAAGCCTAAGTTTTCTAAAAACTTCGGAAACACGCTTTTGATCAAAAATCCAACCAAACCATGTTTGGATGACCTGAAATTTTGCACACACATCCCAAATGACATAACGAAGCTATAGCAACTCTCGGAATTCGATTTCGACCCTCGAATTCAAATCTCGCCCGCCAATCAAAAATCGTCAAAATACTAACTTCGCCGATTCCAGCCTAATTCTACATCGGACCTCCAAAACCAATTCCAATCGCACTCCTAAGTTATAAATAACCTCTCAAAGTTAATGAAACCATCGGAACTCACATCCGCGCCCTCTAACACATAAGTCAACATCCGATTGACTTTTCCAACTTAAACCTTCTTAAAAGAAACTAAGTGTATCATTTCTTACCAAACCACTCCGAACGCAAACCAATCAACTCGACCATATAAAATACCGATAAAGAAGCATAAAGAAGCGTAAATAGGGGAAACGGAGCGGTAATTCATGAGACGACTGGTCGGGATGTCACACTCGGGATAAGAGTAAAATTTGTATATATACTCCCTTTCCAAACCCCGCTAGTAAAATTTTACTGAATCGATATTGATCCATGCATGCACGCACTAGTTATAATGAATTTGACTTTGATAGATCACTTTTACGTGTCTTTTCTGATTTTCAAAATGGTTAGGTACAAATGCAACTAGGCTACTTATACTTTTAGAAAGAACTAAAGGTAGTGATCCGTGATCGGTAAGTAAAAGTGACGTTATATATATATATATATATATATATATATTAGGGTAGAAGTTTCTCGTTTTTTTTATTCCTAAATTTTTATTACTAGTTGTTATTTCTTTCGTTTTGATTATCGTATTACTACTAGTTATTATTGTTTCATAATTTTATAAGACTTCATCTTCTTGTGCCGAGGTCTATTGGCAAGGGCGTATACAGAACTTTTTGTAAGTGGTATCGTATTAACATAAATAATAAATAAATAAATATTATTTAATTCCATTTTCAAAAGATACCATTAACAAAAATGCTTGCTCCCATATGTTCAAAAAATAGAATGTCTAGGTCCAGCCTTTACCGTATGACCTTTACAAGCCCAAATATGAGCCTGACCAGTAGACCAAGAAATTTTGCTTGGAATAAGTGGTGTCATCATTGTATATTGCTTCATTTTACCGAATATTAGTTTAAATGTTTAACATTTTTTCAGCACTTCCACCATTATGAATTTATTTCTGTCTATCGGAAACAGCATTTCTATTCTAAGATAAGGATAAGGTCTACATATACACAATTCTCCTAGACTTCATTTATGCCATTTGTGGGCTTATACTAATTTGTTAATTTTACAAAGCTTCTCCACCACCATATCTCAATATTATTGTTATTTTGCTTTCTTTGAGTCGGGGGTCTATTGGAAACAATATCTCTATTTTCATAAGGTAGGGGTAAAGTATGTGTACACAATATTCTCCAAAAATCTCACATGTGGAATTATACCGGAAATATTATTATTGTTGAATGTTGGATAAGCATATTTAAATATGTATTGATCGGATTGTGGAGCCCTAATTTGAACTTATCAACGTCAAGTGTTAATAATGGAATTATAAATTTAATTCTTGTACATAAAAAATGGATTTATTAGTACAAGTATTTAAAAGTTTGGATTAAAGAACTAAGTTCAACCCGTTATAATGCAAGTTGATCTATGCACACGAGCTATTTTTAACAAATTTGACTTTGACAGGCTACTTTTACGTGTTTTGCAGATTTTTCAGCATGATTAGTATAAAAAAAATTCATATTAAACTACTACTATATATTAGAAAGGACTATTCCTGCGTGCAAGTAAATGCGGCCTTTGAAAAGTGATGGTAATATTATTAATTTTTTGAAGAAAAAGGCTAATAATTATATATACACAATTGATAAATATGCACGGTCGAAAATAATAGGATATTCTTAAAATAGGTGATATGGTTGAATTTTGCGATGGAGTTATCCAAACGGTTGCTAGATGTGATTCTAAAAGCTAAATGAGAATGAAAACAGTCAAATCTTTCTATAACAGTCTTATTTTTTGACGACCCAACTCGTCGTCTCATGTGTTACCGTCCCGTTTTCCCTGTTTTATGCTTCTTCGTGTTTCATTATCTGCGTTTGGTGAGGTTGAGTTGATTCGGATTGAGTTTTAGGAAATGAGACACTTAGTCTCTTAAAGGAAACTTTGGCTTGGAAAAGTCAATCGGATGTTGACTTGTGAGTTAGAGGGCTCGGATGTGATTTCCGGTGGTTCGGTTAGCTTCGGGGGAAGAAGATTTAAGGCTTAGGAAAGTAATCGGAAATGAATTTGGAGGGCCGGTGTAGAATTAGGCTTGAATTGGCGAGTTTGCATTTTGGCGATATCCGGTTGATAGGTGAGATTTTGATCCGAGGGTCGGAATAGAATTCTGAGAGTTGCAGTAGCTTCGTTTGGTAATTTGGGATGTGTGTGCAAAATTTCAGTTGATTCGGAAGTGTTTAGGTTGGGTTTTTTATCAAATGCGTATTTTGGAAGTTTAACAAGAACTTAGGCTTGAATCCGTCGCGAAATGATAATTTTAGTATTGTTGGATGTGTTTTGATGATTGGAGAGAGTTTAGATGAAGCTTTAGAATGGGTTCGAACTTTTGGTTGAGATCCGGGGGCCTCGGGGTAATTTCGGATGGCTAACGGGATGAAATTTGAAGTTTAAGGACAGTTGCTACATCTAGTATCTGGTTTTTTCACTTCTGCGAAAATGAACCACAGAAGCGGTTCCGTAGAAGCGAAGGTCAAGTCGCAGAAGCGAAAGGTGAAGCCTGGAGATTTTCTGCAGAAGCGGACATGTGGACCGCAGAGGCGGTATCGGTTGTGCGAGTGGTGGACCGCAGAAGCGGTCCTGGGCAAAAGTCAAGGAACCGCAAAAGCGGATGGGAATCCACAAAAGCGGTGCCTCAGAAGCGACAATTTCATCGCAGAAGCGGAAAGGCCTGTTTAGAGGTATTAAAATTCTATCTTCGCGAATTTTTGAAAGAACTTAATATTTTCACTTCGGACTTGGAGGTTTTTGTGCGATTTTAGAGAGGGAATCAAGGTACTTCATTGGGGTAAGAAATTTCGAGCCTAAAACATAAATCTAACGTGTTATTACATGAATTAAGGGTGAAAAATCAAGGAATTTGGGATCAAAAATGGAGATAAGGGCTTGAACTTAAGAGAAAAAAAATGAGGATATGAGGGACCAATTGGGCTCTGATTCTGGTGATTTTTACATGTATGTACTCGTGGCGAGATAAGGAACCTGGTGATGTTAAATTTTTTGACTTTCGAAAAGTGGGCCCGGGGCTCATATTTTGCCAACTTCATAATTTTCGATAATTTTTAAGTCTTTTCAACTGGGTTGTATTCCCTTAGCCTATTGTAACATATTCCTTGTGGTTTTGATCAGATTCGGCGCTCGAGGAGGTTGATTTGCAAGGCAAGGGAGTAGCGAGCTAGAATTTCGGCCTGCTTGAGATGAGTAATGGTTATAAATGATTTCATTAGAGTTTGAAACCCCAGATTTGCACAGCGTAATGCTATGTTGGGATGAGACACACATGGCATTATGACCGTGGAGTCTGATATTGTTGGGGATTCAGACTTGGTCCACACCGAGTGATGAATCTACTGTATTTTGACTGAGACTTACGTAATATCATTATATTCTGAGTTAGTTGCCATGTTTGGGGCCTTCTGCCGATCTGTAGGACCTTTAGAGACATTTGTACTGGTTGACCTTACTTTACTCATTGAAATCATACCCTCAGTCATGTTCTTAACTGATAAACATATAACTGATCCAGCTTTAGAAATTGGTAAATCCTAATGAGAATAATTGGTGGGTTGGATACCCCGTATTATCTTAGTTTGCCTGTGAGGCCAAATCTATATTAACTAAGAGGGGTCGAGAACCCCCCCCCCCCTCCATTATGAGGTTATTTGTTATGATATGGATCGGTTGCACACCGCAACAGTGTGTGTGTGTATATATATATATATATATATATATATATATATATATATATATATATATATATATATATATATATTAAACGGATCGGACTGCACGCCGCAATAGTATTTTATATGGATTGGACTGCACGCCGCAGTAGTACATCATACGGATCGGACTGCACGTCGCAGTAGCATAGCGATTGGGCTGAAGGGGCCCCTCCAGAGTCTGCACGCACCCCCAGTGAGCGTAATCGGCTATTATTATTGGGTCGAGCTGCACGCCGCAAGAATATATATATATATATATATATATATATATATATATATATATATATATATATTAAACGAATCGGACTGCACGCCGCAATAGTATATGCACGCCGCAGTAGTACATCATACGGATCGGACTGCACGTCGCAGTAGCATAGCGATTAGGCTGAAGGGGCCCCTCCAGAGTCTGCACACACCCCCAGTGAGCGTAGTCGGCTATTATTATTGGGTCGAGTCGCACGCCGCAACAGTATATATATATATATATATATATATATATATATAGAGAGAGAGAGAGAGAGAGAGAGAGAGAGAGAGAGAGGTTGCACGCCGCAGCAGTATAGTTATGAATCCGATTATCGTAAGAAGTTAATGAGATGAATACTGGCTTAAAAAGGGGTTTTAACTGATTTTCCTCATTTAGATGTTGTTAAAAGTATTTTTACTGTTGTGCTATAGAACTGCGTTGTGTTTTACGAGTTTTCTTTCCTTCAGCCATTATTTATTGCTATTACTCACTGGGTGGAGTACTCACTTTAGTCCCTGCACTATGTGTGCAGATACAGGTATCCCGGAGGCATAGTTGAGTCTCTCCTGCTATCCAGATTATCACTGGAGTCATCGAGGTAGCTGCATGGCGTCCGCAGGACCTGATTTCTCCCCTTATCCTCTTTACTTTTCCGCATTAGACAACTCTATGTATAGGTTGCTACTCAGACTTGTACTAGAGGCTCGTGGCTCGTGACACCAGATCGGTGGGATTTGTATTGCTATTGTATGGATTTTCGCACTGTTTTAACTACTGTTTCAGGATTATAATCGTTTTTAATTTGGATTTAATTCCTGTTAATTGGAAATAATTTCTACATAAGCGATTGAGAGTGATGAATTGGTCGGGCTTGCCCAGCACTATGTTGGGCGCCATCACGATCGGGGATTTGGGGTCGTGACACATTTGTTTCAAAAACTTTAACTGCTATATATTGTTATAGAGGACATATATTATAACATAATATAATATTCGATTCCGAAAAACTCACTTTTATAGTGAATGACTATTATATTGGGATGCGGTGACTGTACTACTTAAAATAGGCAAGATCAAGTTACATAATGTATCACTACGTATCGACTTTTGTAAACTCAACTTAATTTACAAATTAAACAATGACACTAGCTAACGGCTTGTTTGGATGGTTATTACGCATTGTTTCATAATATATCGTATTGTATTGTATCGTTTGACAAATACAATATCTCGATAAATTGGTCGTTTGCTATTGTTTCATGATATGAAGAATAATCTTGTAATATCATTTTTTTTAAAATATGATACGGGGTAAAATTACTATATAAAGGTAGGGTAAATGATAAAATAAAATTATTTAACAATAATAAAGGGTGAGATTGAGAGAAAAGACAAGGTAATGATACGACCACACCAAATTGATCGTTACATAAAGTGGCACATTCCTTCATTACGTAACGACGGATTTAACAATATGATACAACAGGATTTAAGTAATAATCAAAACAAACATCGTATTTAAAGTAACAATACAATATATTGATAATATAAAATTATCTCAGATGGTTCGGGCATGTGCAAAGGAGAAGCATTGATGCACCGGTGAGGAGGTGTGAGCGGTTGTCCGTGGTGGGTGCGAGAAGAGGTAGATGGAGACCTAAGAAGTAATGGGGAGAGGTGATCAGACAGGACATGGTAAGACTGCAGATTTCCGAAGACATAGCCCTTGATAGGAAGGCCTAGAGGTCAAGCATTAGAGTTGTAGGATAGGGGTAGTAAAGCTTTCTTTAATGCATACCGGGGGTGGGGCATGGTTGGATTAGGGTTGATCTTAGATGGCTTTCAGTTTATGTTGAACCCACACTATTCTTGTTATTTATCTTAGATTCCTTAGACTGTGGTTATTGTTATTGTATGTCATTCATCTTTTGGTTATTATGCTTCTGCTACTTTAACGGTTTTTACTGAAGTTACTAACGAATTCTTTTTTCTTTTCTTATTTCCTTGTTTTCTTTATTTTCATTTTTCTGAGCTAAGGGTCTATCCCCAGACCCCTTTATGTGATATTTTACTGGGTTGTTGTTGTTTAATCAAATAAAAAATATAATAAGTGAAAATAATTGATGTATTGGGAAAATCTGAATTTAAATTAAAGATGATGTGGCATGACACATGGACTGGTCAAATAGTCAAAGTGTAATAATTGAGTAAAGACACGGGAGATGACAGATACAGGAAGAGAGACTTAAACATGCACGAGAAGGAGTTTAGACACGAGTCTCGTACCAATTCAAGTCATTTAATGTCAACGGATCAAAAGGCATTGAAGACAAGGATCTGAAGGCAAAAAAGTGGTCCAAGTTCATTATTAAATACCTGATACGTTAGAGAATTGGTATTTAATATGAATGATTGTATAACGGCTTATTTAATGTTATTTATACTCATAATTATATCATTAAAACTGAGGTTTCATTCATTTACCTATGATCAACTATAAAAGAAAGAAGTCTCATTATTTGTAAGGACACGAAAGCTCATCTACATTATATTGCAATATAAATTTCTTTACTGCTTATTCTTATTCTCGAAAAGCCTATTATTCTTGGTCTCTTGATTATCAGTAACCCGACTTCTTTTCTTAAATTCTAGCTTTGACCAAATTATTATTTTTTAGTTAAACAAATTGGTTATGTTACTTAGAATCTGATAATCCATTCTTTCTAAAGTTACACTCTAGCCATTGTTAATATCATGTCGAACAACAACGACAACAACAATCAGAAAAATCAGATCTATCAATTGGAGGGGGATGAGCTCAAGCTTCTCCATGTGGATCTCGAGAAGGAACTCCTAATGATATGTCGGAATATGTTGATGGAGGAAATGAAACAAGATATGAACTTCTACAAAAAATAATTGATGCACGAATTGACAAAGCTTTGGAAACTTTAGTCAGTCGATTGCCTGCTGCACCAGCAACGCCTAATAATAACACACTGTAAAAACCCCGCTCAGGTCTAGTTAATTCTGGTAATGGAGCAACCCCCAGTGATTCACTAGAAGGAGAACCAGGTAACTCTGATAATTCTCATCTTCAAAATTTAGTACTAACCTTGCAGAAACAGCTCAAGGAGCAAAACGAGCGCATCGAGTAAATCCTTGGAGTTCCACCTGTGATAAAAGGAGTGGACGTGGATAAATACTCACAACAACCTTGGAAACCAAGTGCTGCTCCCCCCACCAATTCCAAAATAATTCAAAATGCCTGACATCCCAAAATCTGATGGTACAATAGACCCACGTGACCATGTAACTGTATTTACAACAGGAGTGAAAGGCAACGATTTGACCAAACAAGAAATTGAGTCAGTGTTGGTCAAAAATTTTGCGGAGACACTCACAAAGGGTGCATTAACTTGGTATTCTCTTTTACCTGAAAATTATATAAATTCTTTTGTTGAGCTTGCAGATTCCTTTAGTAAAGCACACTCGGGAGCTCAGAAGGTTGAGAAAAGGATGGAGGGTATCTTCAAAATCAAGCAAGGGAACTCTGAATTGCTAAGAGATTTTGTTGATAGATTCCAACGTGAAAGAATGACTCTACCCCGTGTACCAGGTAATTGGGCAGCAATAGCTTTCGCAAGTAATTTGAACGACAAAAGTTCAGAAGCCACGAGAAGGCTTAAAGAAATCCTTCGTGAGTTTCCTGCAACCACTTGGAATGATGTTTATAACAGGTACAGTATAAAGCTTAGAATTGAGGAGGATATCGTACCTCAACAACATCATTAAGAAAGGAGCGGATCCAGGATATCAGAAGAAGAAAAAAATAAGAACATGTATGATCCCCATATGGGACCTGCAGGAAAGGATTCACGATCTAGACAGAACAACCAACACTATGACCAAAGGTCAAGAGATAGGGGAGCCGGGTCTTCTTCCAGGTTCAGAGGCGATCGAAACAACCAAGAGCCATGAGATGATGATAGGAATCTAATGGCACGATTCGCTGGTCATAGTTTCAATGTAACTAATTCTGAGCTCGTAGCTGTATTAAGGAGTATGGGAACAGACGTAACCCAGACTATTGGTGAAAGTTTCACAATGACCACGGGCATAAAATGTCAGAATGCAGATTCCTAGAAAGTAAAGTGGACCAACTACTAAAGCAAGGGTATCTCACAGAGTTGTTTAGTGAGAAGGCAAAACAAGCTTACATGAAAAACAGGCAGGAGCCACCAAAACCACCATCACCTAAGAGAACAGTCAATGTCATTAGAGGAGGGGAAGATATTTACTGAGTGACGTACACGGCTTCAAATAAGATTTTCAAAATGACGATCACACACGGGAAGCGAGTACGACAAAACTTAGAGCACGAAAGCATAAGCTTTGATGATGCAGATACAGAAGGAGCGATTACTTCTCACAATGATGCGTTGGTAATATCCTTACTTATACATGACACTAACGTAAAACGAGTTTTGATTGATCCAGGAAGTTTTGCAAACATCATTCAACTAAGAGTATTGCGGGAAATGCAAGTTGAAGATATAGTCAAGGCACATACTCTGTCAGGCTTTGACAACTCAATCATGGTAACAAAAGGTGAGGTAATTCTAACAACTTTTGCTGCAGGTATTATTAAAGAAACTAAATTTCAGGTAGTTGATATGGATATGGCCTACAACATAATCATGGGGAGACCATGGATCCATGATATGGATGTCGTTCCATCAACTTTGCATCAAGTTATTAAGTTTCCATCGCCCTGGGAATATGTCAAATTCTACGGGATCAACAAACAGCTAGGAGTATCAACGCCGTAACAGATACGAGCACCGTAAGTAAAGAAAAATAGCAATTACAGGAAATAGTTGGAGGTATCAGCAATAAAACTTCAACTGAACAGGAAAAAACGGATTTATACTCAAGACCTGATGTAATTCAAGAACCTGAAGAAAATGAGAACATTAAAACAACAATAGAGGAGCTCCAAGCTATGGTGCTATTTGAGCAATGGCCTGAAAGAAAAGTTTATGTTAGAGCCAATCTAGATTCTGACATGCGAGGTATGTTAATTGAGTTTTTAAAACTAACGTGGACTATTTTGGTTGGTCCCACGCTGATATGACAGGAATACCACCTGACGTGATGACTCACAAACTCAACATGGACCCATCCTTTATTCCAATCAAGCAAAAAAACAAGGGGCTTTCAAAAATCAAGTAATTCAAGATAAGGTTAAAAAATTGTTAAAGATTGGGTCAATCCGCGAGGTACAGCATCCTGATTGGTTAGCAAATACGGTGGTCGTACCTAAGAAGAACGGTAATTGACGAGTTTGTGTAGATTATACTGATCTAAACAAAGCTTCCCTAAGGATTCTTTTCCTTTACCCCATATAGATTAATTGATTGATGCGACTGCAGGTCATGAACTTTTAAGTTTTTTAGATGCATATTCGGGGTACAACCAAATTAAAATAGACCCCGGTGATGAGGAAAAGACTTCTTTCATCACAGACCGAGGGACTTATTGTTACAAAGTAATGCCATTTGGTCTAAAAAAATGCTGGAGCAACATATCAAAGGTTAGTCACCAAAATATTTCAGGAACATTTAGGAAAAACTATGGAGGTATATATAGACGATATGCTCGTCAAAACCCAGCATTCTCATGATCATATCTCTCATTTAACTGTTACCTTTGAAATTTTGGGAAAATTCAATATGAAACTCAACCCTGAAAAATGTACATTGGGAGTTGCTTCAGGTAAACTTTTAGGTTTTCTTATTTCTAACTGTGGAATTGAGGTAAATCCTTCTCAGACTAAAGAGATTGAAGAAATACCTTATATCCTTACCAATAAAAAGGAGGTTCAAAGATTAACAGGAAGAATCGCGGCCCTAGGAAGATTTATTTTCGAATCTTCAGAAAAGTGCTTCAAATTTTTCTCTGCTCTCAAAAAGCAAGATCATTTCGAGTGGAATGAAGATTGCCAACAAGCCCTTAAAAATTAAAATCTTACTTGTCAAATCCTCCTCTATTGGCAAAACCAAAAGAAGGTGAAAAGTTACTCATTTATTTAGCAGTTTCAGAAGTAGCGGTAAATGTTGTTTTAGTCCGTGGGGACCAAGGTAAGCAATCTCCTATTTATTATGTAAGTAAGACTTTACTAGATGTTGAGACAAGGTACCGCAACTAAAAAAGCTAGCATTAGCTCTCATCATGGCATCTAGAAAATTAAGGCCTTATTTTCAGTGCCATCCTATTGTTGTTGTTACTGCTTTTCCATTGCGAAATATTTTGCATAAACATGAACTATCAGGAAGATTAGCAAAATGTGCTATAGAATTAAATGAATATGAAATCATTTATCAACCTAGAACTGCTATTAAATCCCAAGTACCCGTCAATTTCGTAGTTGATTTTAGTCAAGGAATGCATTATGAAGCAGAAAAAGAGTTACAAGTTTTTAATGGTGCTAATCCGGGGACTTGGATGTTATTTACTGATGGTTCATCTAATGTAAAGGGGGCAGGCTTAGGAATTGTTCTTATACCACCTACGGGTGAAACAATTAGACAAGCTATAAAATGTCACCATGTAACTAACAATGAAGCAGAGTATGAAGATGTGATTGCAGGTTTAGATTTGGCACTAGAACTTGGTATCACGCAAATCATAATCAAAAGTGGTTCACAACTCGTAGTAAACAATGCCGGGGACTTACATAGCCAGGGAAACTCGAATGCATGAGTATCTCGAAAAGGTACGAGAACGGATAAGACAGTTCCAAGAAGGTAATGCAAATCCAAAGAAAAGAAAATGCAGAGGCAGATGCTTTAGCTAATCTTGCGTCTGCAGCAGACATACCGACAGATGCAAACGCTTCAATCATACACTTATTCCATTCCGTTATTGAACCTGACAAAATGAGGTAAACTTTAATCACTTAACTTGGGATTGGAGAAATGAAATCGTAGCTTTTTTTGCAGCATGGAACCGTACCTTAGGATAAAATAAAGGCTCATGTACTTCGAAAGAAAGCTGCTCGTTATTGCCTATATCAAAGGAACCTTTACCGAAAAATGTTTGGTGGACCATTAACCAGGTGTCTCGGACCTTATCAAATAGAGTATGTGATGAGAGAAATACATGAGGGACATTGTGGAAATCATGCAGGAGGCAGATCACTTGTAAAGACATTGATTAGAGCAAGATATTATTGGCCTATAATGGAAGAGGAAGCAAATGATTTCGTATCTATGTGTGACAAATTTCATAGGTATGGCACTAATATGCATAGACCAGCTAAACTATTATACCCTGTTATAGCTCTGTGGCCCTCCATGAAATGGGGAATGGATATCATAGGTCCATTACCACAAGCAAAAGGTCACGTAAAGTTTCTAGCCATGCTTACTGATTATTTCACTAAATGGGTAGAAGCAGGGGCATTTAAACAGGTGCAAGAGAAAGAAGTTAAGGACTTCATTTGGAGAAATAAAATATGCCTCTTTGGGGTACCAAAGGAGATCGTGTGTGATGATGGACCACAATTTATAGGATCATAAATCACATAATTCTTTAAAAGTTGGCAAATCAAGAGAATAACATCAACACCATATCATCCAGTGGGGAATGAACAAGCGTAATCTACAAACATGGTAATCATCAACAACTTAAAGAAAAGGTTACAAGATTCAAAAGGTAATTGGCCTGAAGTATTACCAGCGGTATGATGGGCATATCGAACAACTACAAAAATAAGTACGGGAGAAACACCATTTTCAATGGTTAATGGTGCAGAAGCTTTAATACCGGTTGAGATAGGTGAGCCAAGTACCCGCATGTTCAAGCAGCGGAGGAATCAAACAATGAAGAGTTACGGGTAAATCTTGATCTACTCGAGGGGAGAAGAAAAGCTGCGTTAATAAGGATGGCAGCTCAAAAGCGAGTAATTGAGCGATATTACAACAAGAAGGCACGTCTCAGGTTCTTTAAAATTGGGGAATTCGTGCTCAAAAAAGTATTCCAAACTACAAAGACAGCTAATTCAGGAAAGCTAAGTCCAACGTGGGAAGGACCTTATAGAGTTCGTGAAATTGCGGTGTAAGGAGCATATGAGTTGGAGACAATGGATGGAAAGGTGTTACTCTCACATTAGAATATTTTTCATTTGAAGAGATATTACTTCTAAGGAAGTATCCACGGTCAGGTATCGCCATGTTAGAATTTTTTCTGTGAATTATTAAATTTTTACTACCGATTTTAGATGCTAGGCAAAAATCTTAACTCGTGCCAAATGATGAGTCACGGCCTGCACGCCAAAATGGGATATTCTTAAATTTCTAGCCTAGGGTTACATTAGTCTGATGGAAATATACACGATTTAGGTAGTCTTCATCTATAATCGCACCTCCGAGTCTCGTATATTTTTTCTATTTCAAGAAAAGGACCAAATTGGGAAAAAACACACAAGTGCTCGAGGCTTCATATTTCACCGCTCGAACACTTGGGGGACTATATGATGTACACACGAGTTTGTGTAGAAGAATAGATACGAGTGAACAAGATTTAAAAAGAGAAATCAAGCTATAAGAAGTCAGGCAAAAATCACGAAGTCAAAAAGCACTCATCATAGTGCTCTTTCCCATGAAAATAACGGAGTCACCTCTCAAACCCTTCCTAATACGCAAAGATAGGGTCATGATTATGTACTAAAAATAGGTTATGAAAAGGAAATCTTGTTTATTTTATAAATCTGTTACAAGAAAATAGTTACGAGAAAGTTATAGATGTACTTCAATACATGTAATACTTAAGAAACTTGTTAAAGTTCATGAATAAACTTGTCAAAGTTATTTCATGCAAAACATGTGTGTTCCTATCTCTTTCGTCGTGTTACAACACCATTATGAAGTTGAGACGTCTTTTTCATTAAGTGTCAATAAATAAAAGGGCCCTCTTTTGTTTTTCTCATGATGATAATCCATGAGAAGAATCATAAAGCATTTTCAAAAAAGATAAAAATACTAACCTATTCTGTAAGTCCTAAGAAAAAATAGGCAAGAATAAGTAGAAAACTATTCTATAAAGTCTTGAATAAAATAAGGACAAGAATAGAGTATACAGAAGTGCTAATTAAACTTCTTAACATAAAAGACTAAGGAAAAAATTTAGTCATTAAAATGCAATTGTCTTTAAACAAGTGCCCCATTATGGACACTGGGACTTCACCAAAAAGATCCCTTAAAATTACCAAGGGATTACATTACCAATCATTAAAAAAAAGGTAAAGTCTGAAACACTTTTAACTAATCACTGAAGGGGTTGGAACATTAGGTGTTGTAGCCTCATTTTCAGAAGCAACAACAGGCTCGATAACAACTTCTAAGGGAGTAGCAATAGGGACAGTTTCAGCTGAGCTTGAAGTATTAACATCACCGAGGGAAGCAGTTGTCACGGGAACTTCCATTCCCATAGACTGTGTTATAGATGTTTCACCCTCAGTCATTGGAATCACAACTTCAACTGTTTCAGCAACTGCTTCAGAATTCAAATGCTCATATACCCCAGGAGTTTCAAATGTTGGAGAAGAAATATCAATTGGTTGGTCTGGAGAAGGAGTGTCAACAGGTTGGTTATTCTTCTCAATCGCATCTAAAAATTTGGCTAACTCAGATTGCAAGTTGAAATTTTCTTGAGTAGCCTCCAGTAAAGCATCACGACGAGACTTCAGAAAACCCCAATTAATCTCATATTTAAAATTCTCCGTAAGAGAATTGTACTCCTTCTCCAAGTTTTCATAATCCTTTTCCCATATAGCAAAGTCGTTTTTCATTATCTCTTGCTCAGCTAGGTGGGAATCAAGGGAAGTCTCAAGAGTGGCATGAGAACTCTCCAAATCATGAACTCTATCTGAAGAAACATTTAAATCAGCCCGAGTCTAATTCAAGCTCTGCACTAACTCCTTAGCATATTCTTCTTTTTTCTCCATAAGTGCTTTGAGCTATTTAATTTCTTCATTAGCCTTTGGCAATGAACCCTTCAAAAGCTCTTTATCTCTTTTTATCTGGCTTAAGGAAGCCTTGGCAATTCCTAGATCTGTGGATAAAGTGCGATTTGATGTTCCAAATGAGCTTTATTATCTTGTAACTCCTCTATGCTCCCTAAAGCACTTTCAAACTGCTCCTTCCAATTTTGAGCTTCAAGCTGGGCTCCCTCGGCTATTCTCTTGGCATTAGAAATGGCCTCTGCAGACTCACGATTCTTTCTTTCCAAAATAGAGACCCTTCTCTTCAGCTCGGTCCTAATCAGGTTAGCCTGTAAATATAAGGCACAAAAATTAAAACATAAAGCAAAAGGAGAGCAAATATTCAAAATAAAGGAAGTTACCTTCAGGGTCGAATGGACTATGTCATTCATCAAAGTATAGCAGTTGTGGCTCTGCATCTTCGTCCTCTCCACATCTCCGATTAAAGGCTCGAGCCAAACATCAACTCCACCAGTCTTCCTCAAAAGGCTATGAGTAGCATGTACTTTAAGTGTAACCTTTCTCATAGCCATGCCTCTGCTATTGGGCCAGTTTCTGAATGCACAACAGAAGAAGAAGAAGGAGCAGTGGAAGGAGGAGTAGTAGAAGAGATGAAAATAGCAAGAGCCACCACGGGAGTCAAAGCAGGAGCAGAAGAAACACTTACGGTTGGTGAAGAGACAAAAGGAATAGGAGAAATCTGAACTGAGGAAGACAGAGGAATTTCGTTTAAAACAGGGCCGAGTTCCCCACTTTCAAAACCACCAACAAAGAGACGGTGAATAGATTCACTAGTGTCTCTTGGTGTGGCCTCTTCATCTGAATGGATCGGAACAGGCTCAATAATGGAGGTACGAGAAGGAGAATCTTCAACTTCATCTTCAATAATGACGCGTCTCCTAACTCTAGGTCTAGATACCAATGAGGTACCTCCTTCTTCCTCATTCTCAGTGTCTACTCCCATAGCTTTTCTCTCTGCTATCAAGGCTTTAGCCTTGTCCAAATCAAGGGAGGCATTGGTAAAAGTGCGCATAGCCAAAGACACATCAGCCGCCATTCCTCTCACACCAAATCCTGATAAAAAGAAGGATGTGAACTCAATATTGGGGTTTACCATATGTATCTAGAAAATATATATATATATATATATATAAAGAGATGCATACTGTGTGTTTTCACTCTCCAACTATGTAAACAAGAAATAGACTTCCAAGTTCTATCTTCTTCATGAGCAATTCTCAAAATCGAATCTACCCAACCACGGAAGTTGAGAATAGGTTCCACATCTCCCATGGTTGCTACAAAAAAAACAAAAAGGGATGAGATTAGAGAGAAAATCAAAGTCTCTAAAAATTGGTAGGGTAAAGTAAATAGAAACTTACTTGCAAAGTTCCACTTCTCAGAGAAGGGAATGTTTGATTCACCCAGCAAATCTAATGTACGAACGGCAATATAACAAAGATATCACCCACGGTCTTTGTCATCTTCAGGGTTTACCAAAACTTTCTTACTCCTCGCAGTTAAGGTAAAAATCCCATGACGCGTTAAGTTGGGGTGGTATAAGTGAATGAGGTGGGAAAGAGTAAAGTTAATTTTTGCTTTGGTAGATAGATACCTCAAACAAGCCACAGCCCTCCATACTAATGGGCCAACTTGAGCTAAGCGAATATTGAAGAAGCGACAGAAATCAAGGATAACTGGATCTATGGCCAGTTTAAATCCCAAAGTAAAGGAATAAGTATAAACGAAAGAGTACCTACTTCTATAGGAAGAAATTCTTTGATTTATGGCAGGAATTGATAGACGAAGACTCTCTTTCCAATTACAATCTTTTCTAATGGTAGGGATTGTAAGCTCAGTTATAAGAGAAGGATAAGCATAAACCTTTTCTAATCTCGCAACTTGCTTCTGAAGAGATGTTCTGTCACTCCGAAAAGACAAGTCGCTTGGAATAATCTCTTCAACTAAATGTTCTTGCGAAGGGTCAGAAACCTCTTTACCTTTCAAAGACGGAGTTTTGAAGATGGAACCTCTTATGCTTGAACTTGAAGAAGGAGAAGTAGAGCCAGTCAAACCTCCACATGTGGATCCCAAACTCCGAAGCCTTCCTCCTCTGTCTCTTCTATGCCTAGTCGAAGCAGGGGCATTAGGAAATTGATCAAGAACTGGAAATTTTCTAGGGTTAGGGTTTGGAGATGACATTGTTGGACGAGTTTGAATTAAGGAGAAGTAAAATAAAGTAAGGAAACACTTATGAAAATTTATGAAGAAGATGACAAAAGAAGAGAGAATTAAAAAGTTAAATGGAAGCAACCGTCAAATTAAGAAGTACAACGATGGAAAGCCTATATTAAAGGTAACTATCACTTCGTGAAAAGAGGAGTTGAAGAAGCCTAGAAAAGAGGGCGCAGAATTGCAGATCCAATCAGAAAATAACACGTGTGTGAAGCATTAAATGAGAAAGACAGCTGAAGCGTCAATACTTTCATATGCATTAACTGTGGCAAAAATTCTCTTTTATATGAAAATTCTCTTCCCAATTATTTAATTGATAAATAAATGGAAAGTGGGATGACTATCTGTATCGGGAAAAAAAAACTGAATTTAAATTAAAGATAATGTGGCATTACACTTGGACTGGTCAAATAGTCAAAGTGTAATAATTGAGTAAAAGACATGGGAGATGACATATACGGGAAGAGAAAATTAAACATGCACGAGAAGGAGTTTAGATACGAGTCTCGTACCAATTCAAGTCATTTAATGTCAACGGATCAAAAGGCATTGAAGACAAGGATCTGAAGGCAAAAGGTAGTCCGAATTCATTATTAAATACCTGATACGATAGAGAATTGGTATTTAATATGAATGATTGTGTAACGGCTTATTTAGTGTCATTTATTACTCATAATTGTATCACTAAAACTGATGTTTCACTCATTTACCTATGATCAACTATAAAAGAAAGAAGTCTCATCATTTGTAAGGACACGAAAACTCATCTACGTTATATTGCAATACAAATTTCTTTACTGCTTATTCTTATTCTCGAAAAGCCTATTATTTTTTGTCTTTTAATTATCAGTAACCCGACTTCTTTTCTTAAATTCTAGCTTTGACCAAATTATTATTTTTTGGTTAAACAATTACTTGAGAAGACAAACAACTTGTTACAATAAATTAAATTGTATTGATACTATAATTAATGTAAATATCATTTGCATCTATTTGATCATTTCTTGTCCACAGCCTTTTCATCCTTTTTCTCTTCCTTTTTCTCTTGTTTAGCTGGGCCAACTGAAATTATGTCAATTTTCCCAATTTTCTTTAACTTTTTTGCAACTGCTATACTATCCATTTCACCCAAAATTATCATCTTCTGCTCCTTTATATCAGCTGCTATCGAATCAACTCCTATCAAAATTGAAAACTTAAAAATTATAACTAGCTATATAATGAGCAGAAAATAACAATAAAATGGTAAAAGTTGATTGGAATGCGACATATAAATACTATATTTGGTATAATGGAAGGTTAGTAGGCAGTCGAGCATTTTTCTTTCTTTTTTTCCATACGGCGGTAGTATTAGTGTTAATCTAGTATTTTTCTTATTCCTAAATTGCTATTACTATATGTTGTTTTCTTATTATGGTTAGCTTTGGTTAGTATTTCGTTGTTGTTATTATTTATTGCTACTGCTTATTTTATCGTTCATTAAGTCGATGGTCTATTGGAAATAACATCTCTATCTTTCTAGGGTAGGAGTAAGATTTGCATGCACACTACTCTCTCCAGACCCCACTTGTTAAATTTCAGTGGGCTTTGTTGTTATTATTGTTGAGTCTTTTTCATGAAAAGTATTTTCCTCAAAAATAGTGTTTGATTGGTGAGTGAAAAGTATTTTTAAAAAAAATATTTATAAAGATTAATAATCCTATTAGCGAATCGGAGAGCTATCTTGATGGAACTTTTTATTACTAGAGATTAACAAAATAGTTGAATCAAATAATGTGAGGTTAAATGTTATTAGTTGCAAGGAGAATGACTTCTGTCCTATAAGTGATTGTGGAAATTATTTTCCCCGATAAAAATATTTTTCTAAAGAAAACTTAAAAGAATATTTGGATAACCAACAACAACTACCCAGTATAGTCCCACAAAGTGGGGTTTGGGGAGGGTAATATGTAGACGAGCGTTACCCCTACCCGAAAGGGCAGAGAGCCTGTTTCCAATCGACCTTCGGCTCAGAGAAGAATATTTGGATAACCAAACACCAAAAATAACTTTCTCATCGATAATATTATTCACAAAAATAACTTTCATCGTACCAAACACACCGAGTATTTTTAAAAAGCTTTCTTGAATACCATGTATATCAGCAACAGCCTCCATAGCTTTTTGTTTCGTTTTTTCGTCGCTCATTGTCATAATCTTTACCACCAACTTTTGCTGTATATAAAATTTGCAAATTTTTCATTAGTAATTAATAGAGTAGTTACCAAGAAATTTTGAAAACCAAGAAAAAAACAAATAAAATCAAACATATAAATAGAGTATAAGAAGGCTAATTTCAATATGACCTGTCCCATTTGAAGTATCTTGAGTGATAGCGTGTACGAATTAGCAAGGAACAAATTGTGTTCGAGCTATGGGAATGGAGAAATTCTTGGTATAGAACGTATCCTCGTGAACGGTGAACCGTACGCGAAGCGAACTCGAACGAATCGGGCTGATGGGTGGCTTTAGATACTGAATGGATAAACCGGAAAAAGTTCTCCTATAACTTGATAGGGAACTCAAAGATCAATTTTTGGAAGAAATATTAAGAAGAAGAAAAAAGAGATTGATTTGGGGGAGAAGTGGATGGATTAAGGCTTTTATAAAGTGTAAAAATTGATAATTATTATGCATGGCTTGATTAACTAACAAATAAGTATGACATTTTCCATGACTTAATATTAATTTGAGAATCTTCTCTAACTGATGAAAGCAACATAATTCACTCCTGTCACGCTTTGTAGACATGAAAAGCCAGCTAAAATTAGCAAAGAAATGTTTATGATACAAATTAAGTACCTATCGAGTGACATAAATTAGAAAGTAGGTACAATGATACGTAGGTACAATGATACTATTTATACACCAGAAACTGGCAACAATAATGATCGTTAAGTAACCAACAAAGGTTGTGGTTGTATGGCGGAATCGCCTTTATTAGGGAACACAATAGTCCCCCTCCAATATGGGACTTCCCAACAGGAATCTGGATTTAAACGGACCCAACACGGGTACCGAACGTCGGGTGGTAAACCAAAAAAAATGTTGGTTAAGTAAACCCTTTATCCTTCTTCACTTAAATGCCACGCTTTTATGGTAGAAATAACACCATGTAGCCATTCTAAAGGACTGCTATTTAGAAATCAATCCTTAATTTCATTTTTCCCACTAATTTTTCAGGACACAAAGTCCTGAAGTTAAGACTTTTAGGATAAAATAAATACTGGCTAATTCCTAAATAGAAGTCTTAAAAATGGCTATATGTGTAGTTCCCTCTTTTTTGTCTGCATTAAGATTTGAACCCGTGTACCATGCGTCTAATCTACACATTACATCAAAGCCGAGGCATTGAAACATTAACTGAAGGATCCTTGCACTTTCATGTTGCTATGCCTTTCAATAAGGATAACTGAATAATAGAAAAGAAACAAGAACTGCAGAAACTCAATTTCATTTGTAATCTAACTGTATCTCATGTTACTGAGATTATCCATAAAACACGCCAAAAAAAAAAAAAAAACTGCTGCAACATTAATCTTCACAGCTTCCAACAAATAATTTAATGGACTAACATAGAAAACCCATTTCGCTCGTACAAAATTTTAAACTTGTAATAGTGGCTATATCAAACATTCAAACTTTAGCACGAGAATAGTGATTGTCGTTAGGATTCCTCTTTCCACTGAAAACAGCTAGAGCTTTTCGAACAGGGGGCTGCAGAGGAGCCTTCTTACTAGTATGGTGGAGAAAAAGATTGTCCGGAGTAAATATGTCATCCCCCTACAAAATGAATCAACTCAACTTCTCAGCAAACTTGAAAATGTGAACTTAGAATATTTATCATAGAGATTGAAAGAAAGAACAAAAAAGAGGGAAAGAGACATTTGCTGAAACCAACCTGGTTGTTCTTCTTTTTCGTCTTAGGATAAAGAAACTTCTGGGGAAGTTGGTCCTCGCGTAATACGGGGTTCTTGGTAACAGCATCTCTACCCCCTTGAGGTAAAGGCAGGGAAAACTGAAATTGAAAGCCATCAGCAAAATTTTAAGATTCTCGGACATTTAGGTGAAGTATAAGATTGAAAAGAGAGGATTCTAAGCGGTGGCTTCAGTGTCTACTAAGATTTTTATATACTATTGATAAGCATTGAACACATTTCAGTTTCTGCATGTGTGTGCAGTCTTGAAACTCACACGAAATCAACATGAAAAAAAACAGCAGCTATGTACAGAAAAAAGTGACAAATATGAGCTTAGCGAAGCATATAGTCATTAGCTGCCAGGATATGATTAATAGAAGTATTAAAACTGGAGATGCTTAGAGTATGAAGTGTCCTTTCTCACCTTCGTCCCTCGCAAGGATATACGTGGTCGGCGTGCTGCAAGAACAATACCATTTTCGCCAACAGTCACTGCTACCTTGCGTAAAGTGCCTCCATTTCCACAATTGGGACAGAAAATCCTACCAACATCTGTTGTCACTTTATAGCAGGCATGGCATTTCAGTACCCACCTGAAAATAAAAGTGCTACTATAAGGAAATCACATTCCTATTATCCTATACAATCAAATATTAGAGGACTCCAAGCATAAAGGAGAAGTGTATTGACTGGCTCAATAGAAGGACTGTTTCAATAGTCCTCTTGCTGCGTTCATGATAACTCGACAACATGAAAAATAGACAATGGATATTGTAGAGTAGTACAAAGCTGAAATACATTTTTTCTTTTATCTTATTTGGGGGATGGGGGTGGGGGATGGGGGTGGGGATCACAGCAGCTTGTACATACCTGTGAAGCTCACGAATCTGCATTCCTCCAGGTGCCACAAGGCGTAAGCCCATTTGAAGAATAACATTTTGCATTGCAAAATCACCAGTCACACAAGCCACGCTTGAGTCGGACAAGGATTTTAACATCCAACTCTGTTCGCTGCTGTCATCATCTACAAATGATGTTTCAATGCTCTCATCCATCTGGCTGGCCATCTCTGCATCTTCCGCTCCTCCATCAGCAGAGTCGAAATTCTCCCCTTCGTCTTCTTCAGATTCTTTACTGTCTTGCTTAGCATCATTGGATTCAGACCCCTCAAGGGGAATGTTTACATCTGCATCATCTTGAAGATCTTTTGCAGAATCTTCTTCAAGCCGCATTTGACTCAAAATCAGAGACAAATTTTCGTCACCGTCTCTTACTTCAGTAATTGCATTGCCCTCTCCATTCGCCTCATGATTTTCTTCTGGTATATGGGACGTAGCCATATCATCGCATTGACAGTTGTCAAGGTTTTCATTTACTGTATTTTCAGCTGCATCTAGAATATCATCCATTTTAGATGATGTCTCAGACATTTCACGTCTAGCTTTTCGTCTGAGAAATCTCCTATGAGTACTTCGGCTGACAGCCGGTCGCCAATCATCACCATCCTCATCATATTGTCCCTGTGATGCATCAATTCCATCAGCAACCATCTTCTTACCTTCAATTTTTACCTCTTTTTTCTGCGGCAGGTACTTTCTAGGTTTCCCAAAGCCACCATCAGCATCCATCTGATCCTCAGAATGAGAATCACCGCCATTCAAGGTTGAACCATCTCTACTTTGTTGATCTAGAGGAATAACATTCAAGCTCAAATCTTTCAAGGGAAGAATTCTAGAGTTGGTGTTTGCTCCAGCATCCATTGCATGTTCTATTGCATCCCACTCTTCTTGATTAGGGACATTAGAGCCCCATCCAGGCAACTCCTTCTCTGGCAACCTTTTCACATTAACCATTTGAATAGGTGGAGGGCAATCCCGGAGATGATGAGTTCCATGAAATTGAGCCTCCAAAGTGTAAGTTAAAGCAATGAGCTTGAGATCCACATCGGAAAGCGTTTGCAAATCACCAGTAGCTCTTGCAAAGCTGATAACTGGAAAGACATGTAACATAACATATTCAATAAGATATCCAAGATTAAAAATAACACTCTGAGCATAGTTCACTATAATTAGACATTCTCTAAAACTAGAGATTCTATAAAACCGCACACTTAGCTCTATATTGATAAACCAATCTCAAACAAGACTATAAACATTCTTGGGGCTCAGCAAACATCAAAAGCTACCTTAACAACTTTTCTGATAAAGTTAGACTCTAACCTCTGAAATAGGAATCAGACTTACCCAGTGGCCATTAAGCAAACAAATTGACAAGAAACAACAAAGATATATAAAAACCAAAAATACTTACATATTTCACCATAGTTTTAAGCAAACAAATTGACAAGAAACAATATATAAAACCCAAAAATACTTACATATTTCACCATAGTTTTTCCTTCAACAAGTCGGTGTTTAAAAGGAATACAATGTGACCTTACTTATCAATAGAATCACACACACACGAGAATTGTGTATGGCTTAATCGAGCCATCCACAACTGTCTATCAAGTTGGTTCACCTATCAGCAAAACATAGAATCTTCTACTTATAACCCCTCCCCCCACCTGCACAAATTCACTCTTAAGCGTGAGCTTGTTCATATTGCCAGTCCCAAGCCCAAATAAAAGAGCAGATTTATAGGATAAATTGACAGCAAGAATAAAACTAGAAATTAATTATGAATCTTCACATTATCAAAATGGGTAGTAAGCATTGCTATGCGGGACCTCAACTAACTTCGGATTGACGAAGATCGATAATATGCTAACTGATTAATTTCATGTAACTAAACCAAAGCAATAAATAAAATGTTAATAAAATCAACAAAAATAAGGTTTAACATAGCGCATAAATATACAAATACGTACAAAAATTTTAAAAAAAATAAACTTTTGTACCTTTCTTAAGAGAATCAGGAGAAGGTTCCATAGTATCAACAGTGAACGGAAGAAAATTAAGCGAGTGACGTGAATTAGGATCACGAATCTCGCCCAACACTTCAGGCACCGATACGAACCGGTCAGCTGAATGATTCAGCTTATCTCCGCCTTGAATTATTGCGTTTGCGTCTACTATTGCTACCGCTATCCCCTTCGTTGACTTGCAGCTCCCGACTAGAACTCCAGTACCTGCTGCCGCCGCCGCCGCCGTAGGTACGGCGGCGGTGAAGGTAGACGGAGTTTGTGGTTGCGGTGGTGGTGGTGGTTGTTTTAGGATGTTGCTCCAACATGGTGGAGGAGGAGGGGGCTGGGTATCCATTGTTGTGGAGCTCGTGCTTCAGAATAAGGGAACAGACTAAAACCCTAAAAAAGGTTGTTATAAGAGAAGCATACAGCAGGAATAGAAAATGACGAAAATGGTTCCATATGTTTGGGGTAAATCTAAAATAGTCTCTTAAATGTATTCATGAGAATATTTGGTCCATTAAATTTGATAATAGTGTCTCATTTTAGTCTCCATAAGAAAATTAACGCATTTTGGTTATTAAATTGGAAAATTTTAACGTAAGAACAACTTGGCTCCCTACTTTTCAATTTTATAGCTTATATTTTAATTTACAATCAACTAGCCCAAAAATAATAGGTTAAGATTTAACATCCAATTCCAATAGGTTCTCAAATTACTATTTAATTTTAAAAAAATATTGCTCAAGCTTTTAAGTTAATTTTCGAATCAGTAACTATGACTAATATTAGTTCACAAACCAAATTCATTTGTGTGGTGAAATTCGATTTTTAACAAGCTTAAATATATGATTTAAATTTCAAATTTTATTTTGTGAGAAATTTGGAGTGTATGTTATTTAGACTCGTTAGAAATAGTATAAGGAGGTTGTATACGAAATTTGAAGTCATTTAATGGAGATTTGGGCTGGTTTTGAACAAGAATTGCAACTGAAAATCGTGGAATAAGTTTGTGTGCAGACGCTTGTATAAAAAAGTATATAATAGTGTATAAGATTTGTTTATATACTTATATACACTATTATACAAAATTATACATAATTATATAAAAAACTAACTTCATCTTCTTTCTTGCGTCTTTTCTGAAATTTAACTCAAATCTACTCCAAATCACTTCAAATTTAATGTTGAACTCATTTTGATATTTTCAATCAATTGGAACAACACTCAATCCAAACAACTAACAAACTCAAAAAATTCTATTTTCAAAAGCAAAACTTTTTATTGCCTTCAACGGTAGACTTCTACTTTTTAATTTTTTTACATTGAAACCAAGTGACATAGGGGGAGAAGCAGTAATAGTGGACGGCACCTTGAAGCATATGTAAATGATGTGAGAAGAAAAGAGAGTGAAAGCAACGGTTGTGGGAACACAGATTTAACTCCATAACTTTTAGAAGTAGCGATTGTAAAAATACGAATTTTGAATTTGGAAGAGCTAGGTCAGGCAAATTGTAAAAATATGAGCCATTTTTTATTATGATGTAAAGTCAAATGTATTTTCTTGCAATTATTTCTATTAAATTTAGTGAAATATGTGTATGTGTGTGTGTGGTGGGAGGGGGGGGGGGGGGGATTTATTCGTAACTCACATTTAGATATGTAGCTCTGCAATTTGAGGAAAGTGCACATTTAGTCACTAATAAGACATGTATTTACTTTTAAGTCATTGTTTAAAATGTCGACAAAAGGATCACCCTAAGATGATCATCGCATGGCTATTGAGAACGAATTAAATCAGATGGTTCTATTTCTCAATCTTTCTGACTTGCTCCTACGAAACAGAGGTCTTTAGTCTTTAGCCGCTGCTTTAATAAAGTTTACCCGCCCAGACAAAAATACCCTTCTGCTCATAAAGTTCAGGACCAAGTGTTCTAAACTTATGAGCTTGTTACTGCAAGTTCAGCACTAGTTGTCCTTAATTTATGAGCTTGTATGTCTAAGTTAAGGACTACTTGTCCTTAACTTTTGAACTTGTAACTCTAAATTCATAACTACATGTCCTTAACTTTTGAACTTGGAACTCAGAATTGAAGACTAAATGTCCTTAATTTATGTGCTTGTAACTCTAAGTTAAAGACCAAGTGTTTTTAATTTTTGAACTTCTAACTCTAAGTTCAGGACCAAGTGTCCTTAACTTATGATCTTGTTATTGTAAGTTCAGGACTAGATGTACTTAATTTATAAGATTGTAATTCTAAGTTAAGGACTACATGTCCTTAGTTTTTGAGCTTGTAACTCTAAGTTCAGGACTACATATTCTTAAATTTTGAAATTGTAACTCTAAACAGGACTACTTGTCCTTAATTACTGTGTTTGTATTCTAAGTTAAGAACTACATATCCTTAATTTCTATACTTGTAACTAAAACTTAAGGACCAAATCCTTTCAAACAACACATGCATCAACAAGAATCAGAAACCTAATTCAGCATTGAATCCATACATAAATTGAAGGCAAAAACCGAATAAAGGTGGCAATCACACGAAACAAGACAAAGCTGACCCTCGTTAGAAAAACAGCAAAGATATCATCTTTCATCTTCGTAACTGTTCAAAAGCCATCAACATATGCATACACAAAAACATGTCTCTACATCGAACTTGAGAGAGAATCGAGAGTTTGGGAAGAAAAGCAATGGAAAAAAGGGTAAAAAAAAATGTCTATTAATTTAATTAGAGTTGTGGCTATTTTTGCTCAACAATAGAATTGCTGGATAAAAAATAAATATCACCTTAAATAGTGGCTAACCCACGCTATTTTTACTTGTAATTTCTTATATTTTTAGTATGTTTATATTGTCTATTGTATTTTTGAGATGTTGTTTATGATATTTGACGGGACTTTTCTAATATTTTTGATTAAATATTTTGTTATAGTTTTAGTTAAATCTAAGCTAGCATTTGGCCATAGATCCCAAATTTATTTTGAAAAATCTAATTTGGGTGAAGTTTGGTTTGAAAATAAAAATGTGTTTGGACATTCATTTTCAAAATATATTTTCCAACTTTATTTTGGAAAAACGTGTATATAATCCCAAGTTTTGGAATTTTGGCCCAACTTCAGCTCAATAGATGATTTTGGGATTTGAAATTTGCGCTTTGGGATTTAGCCAAAATATGGGCAAAATTTATGGTCAAACACAAGTTTTGAAAATAAGTCTTAAATTTATTTTGGTAAAACTCATGGCCAAACGGGGCCTAAGACATAATTTGTTGAATATTGATGGACACAAATTACTCATTTTTAGAAACTTAGGACTCGTTTGGCCATAGATTTTGGCAGCTCATTTGAGAAAACATTTGAAACTAATGTTTGTTCATTGAATATGATAAGTTTTTAAAAAAATATTTCAAGTTCCCAAAAACTAGTTTAGAGCAGTTTTTGAGTAAAAGTTTTCTTCTCACACACGCAAAACTTCACCTTTTTCAAATAAAATACATATCCAAACACAATTTTAACTTTCAAGTATTATTTTTCAACAAAACTTCACAAACGCATTTTCACGTTTCAATTAAATGTATGTCCAAACGCTAGGTTAAGGATCAATATGTTTATGACTTCATAAAGTGGGTGTACTAAAACATTATATACCACTAACACTTCTTTCAATTTGAATTCATACATGAATCAAATATTATATCCTTCATCGTATTAGAGCAGGATAGATGAAATGGAGGCTCTCTTTTGGTGTTTTGTGTGATAGGAGTGTGCCGCTAAGACTTAAAGGTAAGTTTTATCGAGTGGTGGTTCGACCGGCTATGATGTATGGGGCTAAGTGTTGGCCAGTCAAAAACTCCCACGTGCAGAAGATGAGAGTAGCAGAAATGAGGTTATTGAGATGGATGTGTGGGTGTACCAGGAGATATAGGATTAAGAATGAAGCTATCCGGGATAGAGTGGGAGTAACCTCCTTGGAGGACAAGATGCGGGAGTCGAGGTTGAGATGGTTCGAAGATGTTAAGGTAGAAGGTTAGTAGGTAGTTTATTGTTTCTCACCGATAGTCTTAGTAGCATATATGTCTATTCATATTCTTAGATTTCTATTACGTTATGCGATTTTGTTCGCCTCAGGTATTGTATTCCCTGTTGTTATTACTTGGTACCACTTATCATTTATCTCTCCCTTTTTCTTTTCTCTTCCATCTTTATTCCTTCCTTGCTTTCTTTTTCTTCTTCTTGCCCTTTTGAGCCGAGGGTCTATTGGAAACAGTCTATGTACCTGCATTAGGTAGGGGTAAGGTCTGCGTACAGACTACTCTCCCCATACCCCACCTGTTTGGATCAAACTAGGTTTGTTATTGTTGTTGTTGTAATTAAATACACGCTTTATGCTAAATTCCTCTCTGATGGCGGATGTAACGTTTAAAGATAGGGTTATATATATGTGTGTGTATGTATGTATGTGTGTGAGAGAGAGATAACTCATTAAAATTTCAACAAAAATAAATCTAAAATCATGATTTTAAAAGTACATAATGACTTTCGGACTAAAAACTTTAAAAATATAACCCATCAAATTTAACTTATGAATTCACTTATGTTTTCTTCAATCTTTGCATGTTAGATAGCACATTTTCCAGTAATTGCATGTGTAATTTATAACTCCTCCACCACTTATGTTTAAACCTTGCCATTAACTTTCACCCATATCCAAGAATTAGGAATCAGTTACTCAAATGGTGACTCAACTATCTTAAATTATCTCTTAAAGTCATTTTCTTTCATTTTCATTTGTAACAACAAAGTATGAGTGTCCAACGGACCGGATCAGCTCGTTTCCGAATCAGCCCAGATCGGTTAAAACCGGAAC